>JBBBDQ010001527.1:7472500-8070000 GCA_037127315.1 Ascarosepion bandense | reverse complement strand
ACCACTGATCTTTTCATATTTTGTGTATCTTTGTTGGAATACAATTTTAAGTTGTTATTATAACATGTCGTTTGTATAGCGGGTATATCTTCTCTTATTTATCCCTTTTCTAGTTGTTGTAGGATTCCGTTTTAGTGAAGGGTAATTGTATGCTGTAACAGGTTAACGGAATTTGGCCTTGTGGGAAGATAGCCCACTATAATTCATAAAATGAGTATAAAATCAAGAAAGGCAATTTGAGTATAAAATAACATTTATATATATATACACATTTCAATTAATGTTTTTTACAATTAAAATAATACTTGAATATAAGTCCAACGGAAGTTAGAATGTTCATGGAAAATATAATGCTAAAAAGATAAAAGGCTTAATAGTGTGATTAATGTTCATTTTGAAGTTGCCACTTCTAAGGTCAGTAAGTTGGTTTGTGAGGAATGTCTTTGAAGAGGTCAACTCCTGATGTCAATAAGTGCTTTTCAGACAAGGAGAAAGAAAAAGGTCAGCATAGTAGCCGCTCGACTTAAGTCAAGGGGATATTAATTACACATTTCTCCACTCGTTTTCCCGTATGTCTGTCTGCTTTTTGTCTCGGCTTTTTCTAACTGCTTTTTGGATCAGACGCTCGTTTAGAATTTCACGCTTGTATTTGATTCCGGGCTTCCCATTGGCTGGTAAATAAAATTCCCGTAGGCTCGCGAAATGGAAATTTGATATTTGATTAATTTTTATTTTTCAACCGGAACATCTGCGCAAACTCGGATGCGCGACGACGAGTTTTGTTCATTCGCTTTCTGGTCGGCATAGAGCCAACATCCGGTCTCGCTTTTGCTCGGTCGGTATCACCACATTTGTTCTGTCGGTTGTTTTTAATATATGAAATAACAAAATGTGTGCAAAGTTAGATTTGCCTACAACATTGCTTATTTCTGAATTAACCTTCAACACCATATCCGTTACATTTGATTGGTAATCTTGACCACCCTCTATAAACTAAAAATAAACACCTTACAAGAGACTAACTGTCGCTTTAATCCATCCTTATCATAGCTCCACTATTTTGGGTTGGAATGTGTTGTGGGGATTGAAATAAAAAGACAAAAAGAATAATAATCCCCAGGAGGAAAGACCGTCCACGCGTGTACGAGAAAAAGAAAGCTTCCTGGCGCTAAATAGAAACCAACGAATCTCTTTGGCTGGGGCTCTCAGGCATACAAAACGTACCTTTCTGCTCGGGAAAACTCCCCCTCAAAATGATCGTCACCGTTATAGGATACAAATCCTATATAAGCTAACAGCTGACTAAAACACACAAAGTAAAATTGCACACCCGCAAAATCGGATCCAAACGACTAAAAGCATTTTGAAAAAATCTAAGAAAAATTTCTCAAATCAGTGTGAAAAGCAAAATTCTGGATCCTGACTGGATTACAAATCGAAAATTCAAATATGACGTCAGTCAAACGTTTTTTCACAGCTAAAGAAGAAAATGCCTCTTGGAGCTGGTCACATGACTGAATTCCAATACTTAAGGACATCTCCTAACCGGTCAAGACAGTCAGAATGGCGCAGGGATCAGAGAGGCCAGAGAACCGACAGACAGGTCTGTCACCGACTCAGCCAATACAAAGGAGAAGAAGAAGGAAAGAAAAACAACAACAAGATATATTCAACTGCGCATAAAACTTTTTACATCTCTCGCCAGCCAGAAAGGAGAAAGAACACAGACTTTATTAGTTAAGTAGACTGATTAATCCTTTTATACACACGCATTCTGCTACTTACTACTATCTCTATTTAACCCTTTCCCTCTCTCTGGGTATATCTCACTCACACTCTTTTCACCTTAAATTGAAACCCTTTCCTTTTCCACCAATTTATCAGTGGACACATAAAAAAGAAAGAAACATTGTTCTACCCCGACAGTAGTATCCCGAGTAATTTCAAAACTCGACCTCCATAAGGCGTGTGGAGACGATGGAATCCCGGTGATAGACCTTAAGGGGTGTGCTCCTGAACTTTCCCCTGTCCTCTCTAAACTATTTAACTACTGCCTTTCTGCTTCCTGCTTTCCTGCATGCTGGAAGTTCTCTTCAGTCGTTCCTGTATTTAATAATTGTGGTGAACCCTCGGACCCTTCCAACTATCGCCCTATCAGTCTTCTACCGATATTCGGGAAAGTATTCGAGGCTATAATCAATGCTGAAATAGTTCATCATCTCACCGCCCACAAACTGTCCTCCGACAGGCAATATGGATTCCGATTTGCCAGGTCCACGGCCGACCTGCTAACAACCGTAACGGAGTACATGCTACAGGCCCTTGATGAGTCTGACGAGGCTCGCGCGGTTGCTCTGGACATCTCCAAGGCTTTCGACATGGTTTCGCACTCTGGCCTCCTATACAAACTACGCGGTTATGGTATTACCGGTCGCCTGCTTGGCCTAATCCAATCTTTCTTAAATAACCGCAAAATGAAGGTCGTTTTGAATGGGGGTGCCTCTTCGTCCTACAGCACGAATGCTGGTGTCCCACAGGGCTCTATCCTGGGCCCGACGCTCTTCCTTATTTTCATCAACGACCTCGCAGATGAGATCAAGTCCCAAGTAGGCATCTACGCAGATGACACTACAATATACTCCCGCACCAGTAAGAAAACTGTCGTGGCGGACAGACATAATCTCGCTGCTGACCTTGAACGGGATCTACACTCTGTGGTGAACTGGGGCAAGAAGTGGCTTGTCAACTTCAATTCATCTAAGAACAAGCTGTTGTCTGTCAACCATTACAGGCAACCTCTCCTGCCTCCCATAAGCATGGACCAAGCGATTCTCCCGGAGAGTAATACACTACGCCTCCTCGGACTCACCATGTCCTCAGACCTCAAATGGAACCACTATATTGAATCCATAGCAAAATCTACTGCTAAGAAGGTTGGGTCACTATGTCGATCCAGGATGTTTTTTCCACCTGAATCCATCCTGCATATATACAAGTCAACCATCCATCCGTGCATGGAATACTGCTGCCATATATGGTGAGGTGCCCCTGCCGTTCTCCTCAGTGTTCTTGACAGGCTCCAAAGGAGAGTCTGTAATGTGATAGCTACTGATCTGGCGGCTCGACTGCAGCCACTTCCCCATCGTCGAAATGTGGCCTCCCTTTGTCTGTTCTATAAATACTTTCATGGCTTCTGCTCAGACGAACTTAAGTCACTGATGCCTCCTCAACAGGTGTTTACTCGTGCAACCAGACTGGCAACTGGGTCCCACCCATTCACAGTCAGGTTAGCCAAATGCAGACGACAATTCTACTCCTGCAGCTTCTTCTTTCGCACTTCACGCCTGTGGAACTCGCTCCCGTATTCTTGCTTTCCTGACGGGTACAACCTCCAGAAATTTAAATGCAAAGTCAATATTCATCTACTAACCACTGAACTCTAGCTCTCTCCCCACCCCCGTATAACCTTCCCTTTCTCTCCACCTATGTATCTGTCATCGCACCTGCTTTCTCAGCTTTCTATTGTTCCTTTCTAACTAGTTTGTACTCCTCACTCTTTTCTAATTAATCTTTTTACATTTATGTAGCCCCCTGCACATCAGTGGCGTTTCCGCCTTGCTCGGGGTGAAATGATTAAAAAAAAATTACTCTGTTGAATTACAGACAGCAAAACAGACACTTTTTTGTTTAACCAACATTCGCTCAAATCTAAAAGACATTTTTTCTATCAAACAAAAGATACAAAAGAATACCAATTGTTTATTCTGTAAATATGTTGTTAAATATACTATTTTCTAATTTTATATAAACATTTCTTATTGTGCTGTCTTTTCTTGAAATCTGTGTTGTATTTTGTGGACAGGATATCCCGCATTAAATTCTATTTTAATCCGGGTGTTCTGTAACTTTATACCGTCTTGTGAATAAAAACCAGTCCCCAAATATTCTGAGTGTCGCCGTCTTTTCTTTCCTTTGTCTATTTATTTTCAGCGACGAACGCAATTCAACACGTATTGGATGTTTAAGTGAAAGAACCCAAGAACCAACCCAGCAATAATAATAATAACCATAACATACATAAGGTATCGAAAATTAGTAAGGTACCTAAGAAAAAATCACAATCTTCTCCAACGACATCTTTCGTTAGTATTTAAACAATTGAATCGAATGTTAAATGTCAGTATGAACGGTTTCAATCCAACGTCTAAGCGAATTTTTTTTCTGACTGCTAGGTCATAGTGTTATTCTGCTATGTTAGTTGCCAAGATATACCCTGAATTGGTATTTTGGTCTGTTCTGGCGTAGAAAATTTCTAGTGGATTTTTGCATGTGCAATCAATAACTGTTGTGACATCTAAAACTGTTCTTGCTGTTTGCGTAAAATCTCTGAAAGCATCTCTGGTGAAATTGCCATCTTAATTTTGAAGTTCGAGTCATTGTTGCCAAAGATTTGTTATATCCCAGGGTGTAGGGGTGGAAAAAAAACCAACAAACAAAAAACAACAACAAAAACAAATGAAAATAAAAGACAAATGTATTTTAACACAATAACTTTTATTCGTTTACTGCCTGAGTACAGTAAGGATTAGTTGGTTTTAAACCATTAGTTTCGCGTACCTATCCGTTTGTCACCATGTTGAATTCAGAAGTGCTCGTTCCGACTAGCGGAAAAAGGCAATAACTCAAATGATTTTTAGTTATTCTCCTTTATAGGGGGAGAAATTAGTTTCCGCTAATATTAGTCGAACTATCTATTTTAAGAGATGGTGAAATGTTAGTCTCTTTATTATTATTTGTTTATTTTTATTTTGTTACATACTGGCTGTAAAAGCTTTCTGACTGATTGGGCGAAGTATAGCTTTGTTTGTCTGTCGATTTTTATTATGTATCTATTTTTAGAAATAGTGAAATTTTGGTCTTCTTGCTATTAATTTTTATTTATTGATTTCTCTATCACCACAGATCATCGTTTCTTGGAAGCTGTTCTCGTGTCGGTTTCTTTCGGATCGTACTTTCGTTGCTGGATTTGACCATCATTTGCGTTCCCTGGTACGGTGAGAGAAGTTAATGGAATAAGGTTGAAAGCTTTCATTTTGTCCAGATCCAATCATCAATGTTGCTATATTCGGTACTTTTTGTATTAGAACCTTTCCTTCGCAAGTGCCTGGAGTTACCACCTCGGTCAGGTACATTGCCTATGCAGATGACGTGATTTTGCTTGTAACAAGTAATGAATCGACAGACAAAGTCGTCAAAGAAATCAGAGAGTATGATATGGTAGTAGAGACCAACTGCGTTAAATCTGCTGGCTTGTAGTTGGGTGCATGGAAGGGAGTCTCTTTTCCTAATGTTTTCAGTTGGGTGGACGAAACTTGTAAAATATTCGGCATCTATATTGGTTACGATCTCTAGATGGAAGAAAAATTGGTCGGAAAATCGGGAGACGGCCAGGGCCACAAATTATCTGTGTTCTTGAAGGAGATAGCAGAAGTCTGTGCCACACATATCTACTTAATTCTCCTTTATCAAACTTGTTTTGTTTTTTAACTCCCGTGTACAACTCAGTTTAGTTCAAGTGTTGTTCTAAAGGGATTTCTTATTTGGCAAAAATCCCTACGAAAAAATAGTACAAATAAACATTTGAGGTAACATTTAATTATTATGAACACACAACAAAAGACAAACGACATGAGCGAAATTTAAAAAAAAAACATAAATCTTTTGTTAGCACACAAAATAATGAATGAATTACACAAATTAAATACATTGTGTGCCAAATGGTGGCGAATAATTTATATGTAAAAATAATCAATACAAATTAATTATGCCCTTTTACAATAAAAATTATAATATTACACAAGGTTGTGGGTCTCATACATTGACACCCACACACACACATACATACGCATGGTCACGCGGCGTCTACGTGACAGTCGTAGTTCCCGCCAAAAACGAGGCCTTTAAAAACCGAAAACAGCACGTGAGACAGCAGTTAGGATTTCGTCCCGGGGCGAGGGCAGACAAGAACAGACATGCCTCCCTAACTCATACACACACACGCGCACTAATTGCGGGTAGCAGTTAGTGGCGCAAATATTTTTTATTCTCTTAATTTTCTTCTCTGACATTAACTTTCATTGAAACAGGACTCTACAACTTCTTATGCATGCTTTCTCAACCCTATGTAACCTTTTTCAATATATTGTTTTTCCGTTTACTTTCGCCTTCTTGTTCATTCATAAATCTTGATTCAAACCTTAACGAATGTTACGTCGAGTCGACCGTTAAAATATAAATTAGTAAGTGGACGGCCTTCATCCACTACAATGGTGACCCCGACGTGATGTCGATTCGGCGTAATTCAGTCCAGCATCGTTGGAAATGGAACTCAGCATTTCTTCTTCGTCTATCAACAAGAAATACTATTCAACGTCGTTATCTCCCAACTCTTTCTACAGGACTCCAAGATGGCGACCCCACACAGAATTTTTACAATCGCACACTAGACAGCACAACTGTCATCTCTCTCTCCCAGGTTTTCCAGAAAAAGAGTAACACAACGTCGACTTAAAGACGTTTCTTTCAGCATTCAACGCAATGTCACTCAACCAAACACAACGTCGACTTAAAGACGCCTTTTTTTCTCAACCAGAACACTAAGGAAATCGACAAGCCGAATTATTTATACTGGAGAATTGAGACCTCCAGAAAATTCGACATTAAATCTCGATATCTTTTTAGTTCTCTCAAACGCGTACACTCGGTATCAACAAGCTTCAATCAACCACTTTGCAAATCAAAGTTTATAACCAACTGTTAAGTCTTCTAACACCAACATAAATCCACCGTTCAGCAAAACACGGAACTCTTACAAACGCAAGCAACTCAACGTGGAGCATTGGAATAAATTAGAAGATCTTTAACAGACACATCAACTACCGAGAATTTTCCAGAGCATGCCGCATCCTGGCACTCTGATAGGGGACACTGCAGCAAAACCCCTACTCACGCGCATCGCATTTCAGACTCTTCTTCTTTTCAGCCTACGAGAGACAACCAAAAAAATTCACCTTTCACAAATTTTTCTCATTTTTCCATTTCACCATGTGCTTTTTGAGAATCCAATATGGCTGACCAGCAGTCAGACGTTTCAGCAACCTCCTCCCACACCTATGAGCAACGTCTGTGCCCCCACCTTTTTTTTCAGCAACCAGCCCTCTCTGTCATTTTGGCATGATTACTACTACTACTACAGGCATCATCATCAACGTAACCAAACCACCATCTATACGGACATATTGAAAAAAATATTTTTAATATTTGTTTCAATCTAGGGGGGCTATTTGTGGGTCTCATACATTGACACCCACACACACACATACATACGCATGGTCACGCGGCGTCTACGTGACAGTCGTAGTTCCCGCCAAAAACGAGGCCTTTAAAAACCGAAAACAGCACGTGAGACAGCAGTTAGGATTTCGTCCCGGGGCGAGGGCAGACAAGAACAGACATGCCTCCCTAACTCATACACACACACGCGCACTAATTGCAGGTAGCAGTTAGTGGCGCAAATATTTTTTATTCTCTTAATTTTCTTCTCTGACATTAACTTTCATTGAAACAGGACTCTACAACTTCTTATGCATGCTTTCTCAACCCTATGTAACCTTTTTCAATATATTGTTTTTCCGTTTACTTTCGCCTTCTTGTTCATTCATAAATCTTGATTCAAACCTTAACGAATGTTACGTCGAGTCGACCGTTAAAATATAAATTAGTAAGTGGACGGCCTTCATCCACTACAAGGTCTTCAGAAAGAAAACTACCTATAAAATGTAAGAAAGGGGAAATACTTCTCTAAATATTTGTCAAAAAATTGGTGCTACTTTCAATGCAAAATTTTGTGGTAACAGCGATGTACAGAACAATCACACCAGCCTACGGCTTCTCTTGATGTGAAAGCGACTTTGATGTTCCTTTCAATTCTCGTTTGGTAGTTGTCAGATTTCATCTGTATTGTTTTACTTTCTGGACCAGAGCGACCTGGGTTCCAATAGCATATGTTCGTCGACTCGTTGAATTAAATCCAAGACTCCCTTTTATAACCTCAAGGTAGGCTCCAAATTCACTTCTCACCATTTGGAGTGAAACCTTTTGATTGGTTCTGGATGAAAAACAAACGCTGCTGTTTTCCCACAAATCGAAATGTACAAACATTATTTTTTAAATTTAAAAATTAAGTAATATTTCTAAGCAGCGTCTGTTTTCTCTCAATAAAGCAGATGATGCACGATATAGTTCGACTCCTTATGCAACCTCATGACTTCTAAGGGACATCTGGAGATTTACTATCTCCACCTGGCGAAGGCGGTCTCGGTATGACGAACGTTGAGAGTCATCAACAAACACTGCGCTTGAGGTTCCTCGACCAAATATGTATGCAACACGATGAAAACGGCAAATTCAAGAAAAAAGACGTTAAGAAAGCCTTTCTAGCTTTGAGAAGTGTGCACTCGGATGAGTCGTATGCTCCGAGACGAGTGTTCCTTCTACCGCGAATGCTGTAACGGATTGTGGTTTTTTCTTACGGAAAACAAATTTGTAAGTCTCAAACAGGCTGGCCTGTTTGAGACTTACAAATCAGGATTATCGCTCTATATGGCCTTGGGCGCCCTGTTTTGAATACCTCAATAACGACGAAGCGTCACTGATCTTGCTAGTGTTTCAAGGTGCTTCAGGTATCGACAAAACCTTTTGCGAAGTGGAACTGGTAAATTTGCAAGATTGCATGCACTGTGGTGATTGGTAGGAGTTCATTAGATACGTCTTTTTTCGCTACAGTGTCGTACGATCGTTATACATGTTGGTTGAAAGCTACATGGTTCGCATCCTGAACAGAAAGTTATTTGTTCTTCAAGTTAGTTCCGTCTGTAGCAATATGGTATCGTCGCTGAAAAAGGATGGACATTGTGCTCTTGCGCTTACTCGGCATTCTAAGAGTTTCGATATGGACAAGACAAATGGAATTTCATGAAAGTTAGTTTTCCTCTTCCTTCCCAACTGATTTTGTTCTTTAAGCATCATAGAGATAAGAAGGGAAAGAAAGCGGCTTTCTGTTGACAGAGATGAAAATATTTTTCCTGGAAGAAAATTTCCCTTCTCTTATCCTGAACACCAACAAAGGCGCATGAGTACACAAGACTTGAAACTACTGCATTACATTTAAAAAGTGTAGAATTAGATTTCTACTTTCTCTGTTTTACGCCTATTAACAGTGGATCACAGCTAAGTATCTCAGTTTGTGCTAAACCCATTAAAAACGGCTCCAGAGTTCAGTTACGAAAGACCGCTTTCAAATTGGATAGTAAATATTAAAAGCCATATTTCCATTCACCCTTAGACCTGCACGTGCATGTGTATCCTTTGTAGAAAATAGTTCACTTTGGAGCATCCCACGTGACCAAGAAAACTCATAAATCCAAAACTTCAACTCGATTTATTCAGTGGGTTCTTCATATAATCAACTCGTCACACGAATCTATGAAATTCAATTTCCTGGCAAAAAGTTAATTTTTATTATCATAACGGCTTGTAAAATTAAATCTCTTCAGTGACTTCTCGACACAGTATTGAAAATATCATTAGATGAATGAATTGCCTCCCTTTGTAGGGATCATTATTACCGTCCCCTGGGTTAGGCTAAAAGTAGTCTATTACGGCCTCTTTTATCGTGTGCCACCGACGAGTAAATACGGACAAATTTAGCTCCATAAAACTCAACCAGCAGCCACATGGTGTCCAAAAATGGAGCGGCCAAGAAGACAACATAGGAACGAGGATGCCCCAACAGTTGCAGTAAAGCATCCGAAAACTGAATCCCTCTTCAACCTGAAGATGAATATATTCCGACGTTGCAACAGAAAATGAGAAGAACTGTTAACCGAACGAACTTTACTGCCTCCAGTTAAATCCTCGCAAAAACCACTGTTTTTTTTTTTTTGCAACGATTTTAAAATCCTATTTTGTGTCTTTCTTTCTTTCTTTCTTTCTTTTACTTTCTGCCTTTCTTTTTTTCTACTCAAGTTTGGTGTTGTCCCGTTTTCTCTCACCGCGTCGCGTCAATGCTCTTTTTACCCTTATTTTCTACAGAGGACAAATTATTGGTCACAAAAATTCAAAAGGTATAAAAACCCGCACAACAGAAATTTATGAAACTCAACTTACTGGCTGAAAGTTAATTTTCTTTAACATCAGACAGCTTGTTAAATTCACTTACTTTTCGATATCAAGTCATCAAGTGACGAATTCAGTCAAAACGAGATTCCTAAACTCAATCAACATCATTTACTTATTACATTGAGGAAAACGCCACGAATACAGTTAAAGCGAGACAACTTAACTGTAAGTCGAGCAAACTATTACAAACAATTTTTCTATAAACAAACTATTTAATCTCTTAACAAACATACAAACACCTTCAAACACCGCTCGAATCACTGGTCAAAAATTACCCAGCGCCCGCCTACGCGGTAAATGGGTACTAAGCTTGTTTTAGCTGGTCTAAGCTTGTCAAAACCTTCCAAACCTACATACCCACCACCAGGTGGCGAGTGCTGCAGGCCAAGAAAACTTGGCTTTTCAACGAAGGTGACGCTCATTATAAGGTTTCTGCTGTTGACATCTCCTGGCTGCTTATTTTTTGTGCAAAAGGAAAAGCAAGGTCAAGGTCGCCTCTTTGTTAAAATCATGACAAGTGGGAGCAGTAGGCTGCGATATATGTAACATTGCAGCTAATGAAAACCTTGCCTCCACAGAAATAAGCTGGCGAGCCGAGAATTAGAAGGGAAGAAAGTAGCGAGCCTACGCGATTTTTATATATATAAAATGTAAAGAAAAATTAATTTAATCAGATACATTATTTTTTGTCAGATTATTAAATTTGTTGTATGAACATTTCCTCTTCATGACAATAAAAGTACGGACTTTAAGAATTCTGATTTATTTTCCTGAAACGAGCTACTGACATTACTTCAAGCGTGTTTCGTAAATACATTCCTTATCTTGTTTTGTTAACCGTGTGTTTCTTCGTCATTATCATCCTTCATTATAACTTCTTGGCATGGGTAAATCATTTCTTTATTTCAATCCCTAAGCCCCACGCTCAGTGGCGATTGTGGAACTCTGAAAAGGGAGGGTCACTTAAGGGCCGAAATTTTCTTGAGGAGGAAGGGGGCAAACTCAAGCAGCGTCTTCAATTTTATACTATATTCCTATCGTATACTTATCTTAGGAATGAGTTTTATGTTACTTCACTAAATTAAAGAAAAAAATTTCATTCATAGTAGTGGAGTTCTAATCAATTCTTACCCCCTTTTTCACTCTCAAGCTGTTGGAATATAGTAGGTTATCCGTTCTAGTGGAGTGTAGTTGTGTGTTGAAACAGATTAACTGAATTTGGCCTTGTTAGTAGATAGCCCACTATAAGGGGAGTATAAAACAAGAAAATCAAATTGTGTATAGAAACAAAACTTATATATATATATATATATATATATATATATATATATATATATATATATCAATTATGGTTTTTTACAAATAAAAGTAATGTTTTTTGGTTGGTACACAGGTTGTTAAAATGTTCATAGCAGTAAATGCCGAAAAGAGTTTGTGTGAGCGTTTGTCAGTTAAGAATCTCTTTGATGTCTCCGCTCTGTCTATCGGGTAAGTGGCTCAGGGAACAGTGAAGAAGAAAATGAGAGAAAGGAGAGGCGAGCATGATGTGATCGCTTGACGTGGTCAAGGGACGTGCTAATTATGCTCGTATTTTCTCAGCTGGCGATGCTTCCTGTGTCGGCTTTTTATTTCGTCTTTGGGGGTCCAAACAAGTCATTTGGGAATTCACACCCGGATTTAATTCTGGGTTTCACATTGGACGATAAACAAAATTCACGTCGGCTCGCGAAAAGGAATTTGATATTTATTTATTTTTGGTTTTCTGTCGGAACATCTGCGTGGAGCCAGATGCGCTGATGGTCATTTGCTTTCTGGACCTTTGAGGGCAAACATCCGGTCCCTGGTATCACCACAGGAACGCAAGAGAGGTTAATTTCAAAACAAAACAAAATCAGTGTTCATACTTGTAGCGGATAAGAAATTAATTAAAATTAACCTTCTTCACTTTTACAAAAATTCACAATGACGTGTGAAATCCTAGTTTTTCCCAAATAGAATAAGGATTGACCATGTGCTTAAAGAAAAAGTTGAAACCAGATTTTGCAAGCAGGTGCTAAAATGATTTTTGACCAATAGGAGCGACTTGCAAGACTTGAGGACTTTGCGAGTTAATGCGAAAATCTAATAACAATGAAAGGGCCCCCGATCAGAGAGAGAGAGAGAGAGAGAGAGAGAGAGAGAGAGAGTGAGAGAGGCCGCGAGACGAAACATCTAAAATGTAACTTCACGTTCAAGCGACTCGGACATTGTTCTTTTTCTATTTCTCCTTATCTCTTTCAACAATTACTACTACGAACATTTTGTACGAACTCTTGATACACTTAACTTTCTCATTGAACATTAATTTCTACGAATTCTTGTTATTCATCCTTTTAAAAAATTTCTATTTTGACATTAAAAATGTATATTTTATTCTTACACTATTCCACACATTCCATCCTGCCAACAACCAACCTTCTGATAATTCTGATGATGATAATTCTGCAAAAAACTTGTAAGCTGTAGGGAGTTCGGTTAAGTATGACACAAGGCCGAATCAAAGAAACATTAACCATCTCCCTACGCTACATACTAACGCCAATATTAGCGGAACAGTGTGATTTGTCTGCTCTGATTTTTTCCTCTATAAAACGTTTTTGAAGTACAAAAAATAAATGCGATAAAAAAATAAATGTGAAAATAAAATAATGCAACGAAAATACTGTAGGCACCACAATCGTACAAAAATCAGCTAAAAAATTAATTTATGTTTTCAGCAAAGTCCGACTGTACATAAAAGATGCTATCTTGAAATAAGGAAATAATTTGAATAATATAATTTCTCCATGACGCTGAAACAAAACATTAAATAGAACATTTAGATTGACACGAAACCAAGTTACATGCTATTGCTATATTGCTTTGATTTTACTCTATTACAAGCTCAAAAATGTAAGCTTGATCGAATTAGATAATTAAATTTACTATTTCTAGAAAGCAAAATACTCTGGTGTATTTCAAACAGAAATTATATTGATTGGAATCTAAAATTTTGAGATTTTGAAAATTTAAAAAATTTTCGGACATTTTTGGACGATCAACAGATTTGTAAACAAAAGTTAATTTCCGATTTTAAAAATCTTGCAAAAATAAAATATACATCTGTGACACGCTATTTTTGGAAAATTAGCAAATTTAATGTTAAATTAATCTGATTTATATAATTATTACTTATTTATAGCATGAAATTTAGATTAAAAAAATAATACTATTTCTTAAGCACAGAATGTTGATCTTTCTGACCTTTTTCGTATGTGACAAAGAACAGATGCGAGGTAAGATAAGTGTCTATAGTGATCACAAGTAACATATCTGTCCAAATTTTTCCCTGTAAGGGAAACACATTATCTTTTAATATACACACAGAAATTACCATACAAAAAAAATTAAATTACACAAAAAAGAATTAAACATTTTTTTAAAATACGATAGCTCGATGATTTATATTAAACTTTTCAATTTTTGATTAGTAAATATAGTCTTCACTTAATAACTTAATAAGTCTACAAGTTTTTGAAATATTTTTAAAATATTTTTCAAACTTTATAAATTTTTATAATTAAAAAAAATAAAATGAAAAAACTTCTTTTAAAATTTCATTATTAATCAAAGAAATATTTTCTTCAGACTATAATGTCCTTAATTTATATTATTTCTTAAAGCAATTAAAAGGTTATCTAATTAAATAATGTTGTAGTTTTACTGCATTTTTTATTTTACTATTGGGGCAAATTTTCAGAAGAAGGGCCAAATGGTTGAAAAAAAAAAATAATGGATGATTTACATTCCCCAATGAGTCTTGCGTTTAATTAATAAAACCAATTTTGTCTACAAAATTTAAATTCTTGAAAGCTCGTGAAGTTACGTGGAGGCAAGTAACAGATGTAAAAATATACATTTTATCAAAATTTTAAAAAATAATAATTTGAAAAATAATTTCATTCATTTGTGAATAAGTCCTGAAAGTTTAATTAAAATCCGAGAATTATTTGATTTTTGTAAGAATTTCCAAATTATTGTGTTTTTCACTGAAAAAACAAAAAAACAAAAAAAACAAAACTGAGTTACGTAATATTACATTTTCCCATGTAAACTCTTGTAACGGTTACGGGCTAATGAAAATCAAAACAAATTTTTTTACCAACATTTCGAACGTATTAGAAAGGATAAAAAATTAAAAAAAAAATAATTAAAAATATTTTGATCTTGATCGGTGATGCTTATCAAATTGGCCTAGTGCAAACACAACCGAAATCCCCACAATTTAAAATATCAGAAGGTTGAAGTTTGGATATTGAAATGTGGAAGAATATAAAATGGTTCGTCTTGTATGTTAAAGTAAAATTTTATTAACTAAACAGAAATAACGAATTTGTAAAATAAGTGAAATTGTATTTACGGAACAGAATAACATAAATGTGTAAGAAGAAAATGTTCAAAGAGAAATGTAAGTAGTTAAATGTTCCACAGAAATTTAGAGCTCATAGTTGATAATAGTAGAATGTGTATATGTAGAAAGATTGAAAAGGTTACAAATAAAGTCTGTGTTCTTTTTTCTTTTTATAGGAGAAAAAGTGAAAAGGAAAGTCAAGCAATAAAGGAGATTGTACTTATTGGAATCAGTTGAAGTATCTTCTTGTTGTTGTTTTCTTTGATGGCGCGTGATTGAAAACGAAGAAAGGAAAATTGCAAGGAGGCAAAATGAATGTATGTCGACGAAGTATGACGGCGCCGGTGTCTTGAAATTTCTTCCTTACATTGTGACGCGGTCCTTCAGATTACCGCACCCATCTCGGACTGCTTTTACTGGTCAACGGACGTGGTTAAGTAGTGAATTTTAGTCACGAGGTTGGATAAAACGACATACCCATTTTTTGGGTGTTAGGAATAAATTGACTGAGATCATAAATCAATTTGCTATTTCCTATCCAATCTAAATTTTCACACCTACTTGTGAAATTTGCCGTGGTCTGGGTTTTTCTAAAAATGTTTTCAGTCGTTCTGATCCATTTTTGCGGGTATGGAATTTTACTTTTTGTATTTTAGTTAATTGTTGGATAATATAGGGTTTGTATCCTATAATCTTTGCTCTTAATAATAATATGAACATTTTGATGGAAAAAGTTCTTTTTTTTTATTAAGTTTGGGGTCTTTTTTCTTCATACTATGCTGCTTTTTCTTTGTTTTTTCTTTTTTTTTTTTTTTGGTTACCAAATATTTTATTTTTAACCGTGATGATTTTGCTTTTAAAAGGTGGAGTAAAAGGACATTTTTATTACCCTGACCGCTGGTATTCGAAGTTTAGCTGATACTTGTGAATGATGTGTGATGATTTTTGGGATTGACATTTTATTGCTCTCTTCTGACTGACCGATTCACTAAAAGGTTGCGAATGTAGAGGATTTTTAGTCCCCTAACGATTTATATTACGATTCGTCCAACAAGAAATAATAAAAACAACAACTCTAATTTGTAACCAATAAATTAAAATATATTCAACAAACAATACATGTAATATTAGTACATACACAGCAAGGTAAAGTAAAGTAAAGGGGAAAGAGTTGTTCCCTTTTATCTGTTCGTAGACAAAGCAAGTTGAAAAGAAGTTTTTTTCTTGAGCTGAAAAAAGGGTTTTTAACAGTTGTTAAGATTTTCGTGTAAGAACAAATAAAATACAATTATTTGGAATGTAATTGTAAATGGTACAGATTTTGGTCAAGAGTTCAAAGATCAAAAGTTCTTCAAAAGAAAATGTTTCAAACAGAAGACAAGGTTCTGTGTCTGTGTGTGCGGTAGACAGGAAAGTCAGACAGAAGACAACGTTCTGTGTCTGGGTGTGCATTAGACAAGGGATGAGTAGAGAGACTTACATGTGGTGTAGTAGTCTTAGGCAGCCTGTGGGGGGGGGGGTCTACTGACTAAGCTTTGAACAACCTGCCGTATTTATCTGCAGAAAGTGACTCGACGAGCAAGCACGGGAGAAACTTTGTTTATACAAGAAAAAATCTGTGATTGGCTTAAAAATTAACCAATCAACAAAACACACGTGAAAGTTGCTTCTGAGATGAAAGGTTAAAGCGCCTGCGATTGTTAAATTGTTCTATACAATAACAGTAGTTATTTATAAGCCAATCGCAGACGAGTAAATTACATGGGTCGAATGTGGATAAGAAAAATTAGCAACCGCTATACGAATTTTTTTTTTCTAAAATTACTGACCAATTCTTACACTCGGCCATAAATCACTGATTGACTATGTCTCTACATATCAAGTTGGGGAGATTATTTCTTATTAACGTCTTCCTTCAGATATGAAAATATGACTAAGTCTCTTTCCTTCTCTAGCAACATGTCTGTTTCTATCTATCTGGTTGTTTTATTTCGTTTATTTTTCTTTCAAACTGTTCTCTCCACGTGTCCTTAAAAAGCTAAATGAAAAAGAAAACGCAGAGGGAAAAGTGCTGAATATCAAAAATAGTGCTGAATATCAAAAATAAAATCAGAAACTGATAAGTTTCATAAATTCTTGAAGCTTAAAAAGTGAGGGGGTACCGAAGGGCCAGGCAAAATTTCGGGTGGGGGCTTGGCTCTTTTTGCCTCCCTACATTGTAGAATCGCCACTATCCACGTCACTAGCGGTAAGTAGTGATTTTTATACGACTGTAAGTGTAATTAGTGAGCCATTGTAGTAAATTGTAAATTGAATTTTTTGAAAAGATAGCATGTTTTTTTTTTGTCACTTGTGGCTGTTTCTTTAACGCTTTCGGCTTTTTAAATGAAATTTATTTTTCATTATATTTTTTTAGTACACACATTTTTACATTAGAATTTATTTTCATGCCATCCTCCAATTTGCACAAGGCCAACACTTTTAAAACCTTTTTTTTTATCCTTAAAGGAATGTCATTTCTATTTAACTGCAATGCGGCACTCTTTACAATAGTAAGATAAAAAAAGTGCTAAAAAATATATTTCAACATGGCAGACGATATTGAAATTGATGTTGAAGGAGATTTCGATATCAAGTTGGAGTGAGTAACTTAAGTAACGTATAAATTCGGTGTTTTTATTTCATTATTCTTTCAAAATAATTTCTGTATTTAAAAATAATCTATGCATTTGTAATGAATGCTTTGTTGTTGTCTCCGTGGATATTCTTATCTTTTTTACTTAAGTGAATGTCTTTTCAATTTTAATTATATTTTATTGTTGATAATTCTCATATAGATTATTTTGTTGACTTATTTTAGCGTTAGCTGTGGAACTAAAAAAGAAAAAAAAACATAAAACTAAACAAAAAAACATGTGGTAGCAGCAGTAGTAGTAGTAGTGGTGTGTGTATTCCTCTTGGTCTTCTTGAATAACACATCAGTGAGCTAAGGAGTTCCATCGGAAGTTAGGATTCCGCTAATGATGTTTCGTCAAGCATTTTTAAATAAAGTTTAAATTTAGTTATCCACTTCGTACTAAGTGCATTGAAATCTAAATATTTATAAAATTGTTGAAGACTGATGTTTCATACAATTTCAAAAATAATTAAATTAACGTAACATGTTATTTTGTGCCGGGAATTGAAATGTCAAATAAATTATATTTTGAAAAAAGAAAAAAAACTTAGAAAAAGTCACTTACTTGAACGGTACATTGGCATTTCACTTTCAGTTTGAAGAAAACATCGACAATCACTGGTGATTTTTTAAGCAATTTTTCTGTAATGAGTAAAAAAGAAATTAAAATTTACATAACTCCTCTGGAAAATATATATTTTTTATTAACCACCGAGCATGTGTATTGCTGTAAATGTGTGTTTATTGCATCGGAAATAATAATATAATGTATGCTTCTAAAATGGAAACTTCCTGTCTTTCCCAGTTTTGACGAGTAAAAATGTTTAAAATATTATATTTAATATAATATTTTAAACATTTTTAAGTTTTTATCTGGCGGTTCGAGTAAGTATTGTTTGGGGTGCGAAGAGATGAATTTAGAAAAACAATATGAGAAAATTTCGACTGCCTGAGTCAATTATCAAGTTCGAATGTGTTTTACTTTTGTTAAAAATTCAATAACAAAAAATTAAAGTACTGAAAAAAATCATAACGAACGTATATATTTTCATTCCATAAGGTTACAAAATTGAAAATAAAGCAATTCTGAAGATAAAAGAATTCAACATTACTTCTTCTTATCCATTTGATAAAGATGAACATTTCTTTATTGGAGTTTAGCAGAACATACTCATTCAAAAAAAAAAAAAAACAAACAAACAACTCTGACATGAATAGTTAACAACTTAACATTAACAATAACATGGCTGAGTCACAGGAGGAAAAAAAAAAAGTCACACTTTTGGCTAGAGCAAAAAAAAAAAAAAATGCCACAACATCTTTTATTTTATATTTTATACTAAGTGACATTGGTTTTTGGTATGAAATGAACCTATTGTAAAAGTTTTTGAACCACACTTATTACCAGTGCCTGTGCAAGGGTTTCGTGCCTTACTCACTGAATCTATGATACAGGGCCCCCACTGCATCTTAATTTTCATAAGGTAGTCATAAAATACACATTTTATTGTAACTTCTTATGACTCTCTGGTTGGTGTTTTCAGGTGTAGTATTAGCAAACCCTGCTTGTTAGTGTCAATAATTTTGATGGCAGGAGGTAAATATTGTACCTAAGTCATCTCCCCTGGTTAACCACTCCCTAGAGAGTATGTTCATTAGGGTCCTCTTAGCCGGTATCTCAAAGGGATAAGATGTTGAATTTTGTTGCTGCTGCAAATACCCGCAGTTACACCATGAAGGGCTGTATTACTAACTAGTACATAAAACTCAACTACACAAGGACTTCAGTTAGGTGGATAATTGTTTATTTTGTGTAGCCGCAAACAGAACAATTGGTTTGCAACAAATAATATTGTTTTAATTGTATTTTATATGACTATTATTCGTTTAAGTTTTCAAGTTATATTCCAAGTTCTTCCTTCACCAACTTTGTCAATCATCACATTAACCATCATATGCTATGATCATGAGTATTTCCACACAGCTACATTCACTCATTGTACATTTACACACACGACAATCATGTGATAATCTTGCTTTTCCGATCTTTTACGAGATGTATATATAGCAGACATGTGGTACACCCAAAAACAGTAGCAGCAAATCCAGAGAACACAAAGGAAGGCAGTTCACAGCTGCCTCCCCAATAGCAGCATGCTATTGCGGGGTACGCGCTCTTCAATATCAAGCAATTCTCTCATGCACCTGCACTAATTGCAGAATGCAAGTAGATGCCTTTTATTTCTTTGAATAACACTTGTACAAATTTACTACAGTTGGCGTAAGATTTCTCGTCAGTATAACACGTAAGCCCAACTCACCTTCTCTTACTGAATCAATCTTCTAAAACTCACAAGATGAACCTATTCACAAATTCAATCCCTTACGAAAGTATTGAACTTCCCCACTCGCTTTCCAAGCACTCCCTCTGGACACTCCTCGCTAACAGATACATGTTTTACCTCTGCACCTGATGCCTTCTACCTATAGGACCTCCTACTGCTACCAAAAAGCTGACTGGGATGCTTTTCGCGATTTCCTCTGCAACGTCCCTTGGGGAAAAGTGTTCGATCTCCCAGTTGATGACTGTGCCTCTGAGGTTTCGTCATGGGTGAAAGCTGGCATTGATGCCTTCTTACCTACCAGGAAGTATTGTCTAAAACCTCATTCCTCTCTGTGGTTCTCTCCTGCCTATTCAGCCACCATTGCGCACAGGAACCATTACTTCCGACTATTCCGGAGACAGTCATCTGATCACAATAGGCGCCTATTCACGTCTGCTCGTAATGAGTGCAAGAGAATCCTGAATGACGCCAAGCGGTTGTTTGTTGAGAGAATGCGACAGCACATAGCTGACTGCAAGTTCGGCTCCAAGGACTATTGGCAGTTATGCAAATGGATGCTGAACAATAGCTAATCCTCAATACCTCCTTTAATCAATGAATTTGAGGTTCTCACGTCATCTGCGGACAAAGCTGAGTGCTTTGCTCGCAACTTCTCATCCAACTCCACATTTGACTCATTTGGAGTACCCTCCCCCAACTTCCCTATTAGAACTGAGGCCAAATTGTACAACGTATATATTACCCCGACAGTAGTATCCCGAGTAATTTCAAAACTTGACCCCCATAAGGCAAGCGGTGGTGATGGAATCCCGGTGATAGTCCTTAAGAGGTGTGCTCCTGAACTCTCCCCTGTCCTCTCTAAACTGTATAACTACTGCCTTTCTGCTTCCTGTTTTCCTGCATGCTGGAAGTTCTCTTCAGTCGTTCCTGAACCCTCGGACCCATCCAATTATCAGTCTTCTACCAATTTTCAGGAAAGTGTTCGAGGCCATAATTAATGCTGAAATAGTTCAACATCTTACTGCCCACAAACTCTACTCTGACAGGCAGTATGGCTTCCGCTTTGCCAGGTCCACGGCTGATATGCTAACAACCGTTACGGAGTACATGCTCTGTAACGGAGCATGTACTCCGTAATGATGAGTTAGGCCCTTGATGAGTCAGGCGAGGCTCGTGTTGTTGCTCTGGACATCTCCAAGGCTTTTGACAGGGTTTTGCACTCTGGCCTCTATGCAAGCTATGGGGTTACGGTATTACCGGACGCTTGCTTGACCTAATCCAATCTTTTTTAAATAAACACAAAATGAAGGTCATTTTGAATGGGCATGCCTCTTCATCCTACAGCACAAATGCTGGTGTCCCACAGGGCTCTATCCTGGGCCCGACGCTCTTCCTTATTTTCATCAATGACCTCTCAGATGAGATCAAGTGCCAAGTAGGCATCTACACAGATGACATCACAATTTATTCCTGCATCAGTAAGAAACCCATTGTGGTGAACAAACATAATCTCGCTGCTGACCTTGAACGGGATCTACACTTTTGTGGTGAATTAGGGCAAGAAATGGCTTGTCAATTTCAATGCGTCTGAGACCAAGCTGTTGTCTGTCAATCATCACAGGCAACCTCTCCTGCCTCCCATAAGCATGGACCAAGCGATTCTTCCTGAGAGCAATACACTGCGCTTCCTCGACCTTACCCTCTCTTCTGATCTCAAATGGAACCACTACATCGTGTCCATAGCTAAATCCACTGCTAAGAAGGTTGGGTCACTGTGTCGAGCCAGGATGTTTTTTCCGCCTGAATTCATCCTGCATATATACAAGTCAACCATTCGTCTGTGCATGGAATACTGCTGCCATATATGGTGAGGTGCCCCTGCTGTTCATCTCAGTGTTTTCGACAGGCTCAAAAGGAGAATCAGTAATGTGATAGGTACTGACTTGGTGGCTCGACTACAGCTACTTCCCCACTGACGAAATGTGGCCTCCCTTTGTCTGTTCTATAAATACTTTCATGGCTTCTGCTCGAATGAACTTAAGTCACTGGTGCCACCTCAACAGGTGTTTACTCGTGCAACTAGATTGACAACTGGGTCCCACCCATTCACAGTTAGGTTAGCCAAATGCAGACGACAATTCTACTCCTGCAGCTTCTTCTCTTGCACTTCTCACCTGTGGAACTCACTCCCATATTCTTGCTTTCCTGATGGCTACAACCTCCAGGAATTTAAATGCAATGTCAATACTCATCTATTAATCACTTGACTCTAGTTCTTTCCCCACTCCGTATATCCTTTCCTTTCTCTCCACCTTTAAAACTGTCACCACACCTGGATTCTCATCCTTTCATTGCTCCTTTCTAACTGGTTCGTCTTCCTCTTCACTCTCTTCTAATTAATCTTTTTACACTTATGTAGCCCCCTGCACATCAGTGGCATTACCGCCTTGCTCGGGGTGATACGATTAAAAAAAAAATTCAGTATTCACAAAATTTCTATCAATATTAATCCAAACATAAATTACATTTGATACAGCTAAGTCTTCCAGCAACAAAAAACTTTGCAACTTACCTAAAAACTTTATCACAATCTTCTGCAGAAAATTAAAGACATTTTAATCAGACACACTCAATGTCTGTACAAAGTATGTAAATCTTGTTATTTGTTAATACACTTTATTTTATAACAAATAATGCTTTGATCATTTATTCAATGCTCCATTTGTTAATTTGATGAGTGATTGCAACTGTATAAATTTATTGTTGGAATACAGAAATTTAGTTATGATGTCTTTGGGAATGACCTTGTGCCATGTAAAATTCAAACCTAAAGTTTCTATGCATATTGAGGCCCCAACAATGTGGCCTAAATTACCATATTTTGCAAACAAATTTTGAAAATCTCATATTCACAAAAGTATAAGATTTCTTTGGGTTGAACCACATGAGAGAGAATGTTGATGCGGAAATAATGTGTCTACTTACTAAGAAGTAACTTTTACAAAAATGTGGGAAATTTGATATATTGACAGTTAAAAAGAAATAGTCATTTTAACCAAATTAACAAAATCCATTCAGACCCATTGAATAAGAGAAACATTTTTTCATTGTTTCTTTTCAGCAGCACACGTGTTAAAATTAAAAAAAAAACAAAACAATTTTGTTTTAAAACTACAAAACCCAAGGTTTTTATTTATCCTACGTGAATTAAAAATAAGGAATGGGAAGCAAATTATTGCTCTAATTGTTGAATGACTAATTAATAATCAAATTTTACAAAAAAAAATTGACAACCAACAAGCATTCACAGACTTCTTCCTCAACCATTTTATTCTTCAACATCCAGGAGGAACAAATGAAAGAAATTTCACCCCTGCTGGTGCTCATTCTCATCTACAGATAAGAGCACATCCCCAACCCATTGGCAGTCCATGCTACAATGAGCTTGGTATTAAAAGAAGATAAATAAATAAAGACCTAGAAAAAAAAATTCTAGTGGAGAAATCAAGGAAAAAAATGGATAACTTCAGAAGATTAACAAGTGGTCAAGGCTCTCTTAGGCACTAGGGATAATTTTTAAAAAATGACGTTTTTAATGTGTAAATGTTGGAACAAAACACAGGAATAAAAAAAGAATGGCAGCTTCTTCCGCAAAGGAGATGAAAAGAGAAATTCGTTCCTTAAATGATAAAATTAAAGGAATTTGTATCAAGGCAGAAATAATCCTACAGGAAAGTGGGTCTGTGGATGAAGTTCCTCCACAAACCCACTTTTCATCTGATGAACAGTGAAATGAGTTCAAATTTCAAACCACTATCAGTGACAAACTTGCTGAAATGGAAGAGTCTGTTCTCAAGTCAATTAATATTGAGAGCTGTCCAGACAGTCCCTTACCTGTTTTTTCCAATTCCCAAATTACAGTGTGCTACATTTAGTGGAATTAATCCTTCTAAATTTGAATTTTAAAATTTTATAGCACAGTTCAACAATTTCACTAGAACTGAACTCTGGCAAGTCTAACCTAGCTCTTTTAAAAGGCTATCTTACTGGCTCTGTACTGCAACTGATCTCTCATCTATCCTTGGAGGACAACATCTACAAAATAGCAGTCAGTTTACTAACCAAAGACTTTTTGGATGTCCTGTTTATTATAAATGAAATATTTAAACAGGTCTCAACCACGATTCCCAAGTACATCTCTGACTTTGTAGCAGTAAAGCAGTACCTTGCTGAAGTGAGAGCTGATTTCTTGGAGTTGAAAACTTTGTACACCTGGAAACCTGCTTGTGAGCCACATAATTTTTGACAAGTTACCCTCCAATTTCAAACAAGAAATTACTCACAGAGTGGGCACAAGTTACCCTTCACTGGGGAAAATTTAAGAAAACTACAATGAAGCAATTCATTTGCTGTGTAGTAACAAAAAGGTCTTTCCGTGTTTCGGAAAAATATTCAAAGGAAAGTGTTAAAACACACGAAAAAGAAAATGAAGGTGGATTATACTGTAAATTTTGTTCTACTTAAGATCATTCTTTGAATATGTGTGCAAAGTTTCATTCATATGAAGCTAGAGTTGAGAGATACAAGGAGCTAAAATTATGCACTGCGTGTTCCAGCAGCAAACATAAAGGTGAGAACTGTCCTGGACTCAGAAATAAGCTAACCTTCTCCTGTAAAGTGTTACTCAAAGACACATATTACTTTGCTGTGTGATAATATCACACAAGGAGCTTCTCTCTTCATGCACATGTAAGCTAATACAGAGGAAGAGAATGACCTATAGTAACACTAACACTACATTGTGGCACTAGAAGAATCTCTGTAAATTGTCTTTTGGATATGGGCAGCCAAGAAAATATTAAGGAAATTAAAGCACAAAGAAGAATTAAAACCTAAGAATTTACAGGTGAAAACCTACTTAAGTGGTTCCACAAAAAAATTGGAGCAAATTAAGTTCAAAATAGATGTAGGTAAAGGAAGACTGTTGTTGGATAATGAGTTCAACATTCAATTTGAATTCGGCAATCTCAGTGAAATAAAAACTAATTTAATTGAGTTTAATTATAAATTACCCTTTTCTAGTCAAATTAATCAAGTGAGGATACAGGGCATCTTAGGAATAAACATATTTCAATTTATGAATGATGCCAAAATCATTAGATGCATGAAAAGCCTGGCTTGGCAAATACTGAATGGAATTACCCCATTTGAGAATGTTCTGCACTTCTTATATAATCATTAAATTACTTCTATGGAACAAGGGACCTCCAAAGTACTTGATAACTACCACATAGATTTTGTAAAGAAATTCAAGCCTACACACGGTGGCGATTGTGGAACTCTGAAAGTGGAGGAGCCACATAGGGGCCAAGATTTTTTTAAAGAGGAGGGTAACAAACTCAATCAGCATATTCATTTTCATACTACACCACTCTATTTTATATACAACTTAGGAATGAGTTTGGGTATAAGCATATTACTTCACTAAATTAAATAGAATAACTTTTAATTCTTAGTAGTGGCATTCTAAACTATTCTGGCCCTCTTTTCCACTCTCAAGCTGTTGGAATGCAGGTTAATTTCAAAACAAAATAAATATCTGTTTTTATCTATCTGGTTGTTTTATTTTTTTTTGTTTTTCTTTAAAACTTGTCCCTGTATGTATCCTTAAAAAGCTAAATGAAAAAGAAAACACAGAGGGGAAAGTGCTGAAGATCAAATTTTATCAAAAGCAGAGACTGATCAGTTTCATAAATTTTTGAATCTTATAAAAGTGATAGGGGCCAGCCGAAGGGCGAGCCAAACTTCTGGAGATGCTTTGGCCCCTTCTATAATTGCCACTGCCTACATACCCAGATATGTTTCCGGGACATGTTGGAACTATTTAGTGAAAGTGATCAAAAGATTCATTCTGCATGAATTAAGAGGTGATCGGTCTATGGAAACATACAGCCTCAGCAATCTATACTCATAGGAGTTATCTCTAACATATAATTACTATTCTGATACCCCAGCAGATGAAGAAACTAATGAAGATAATTCAGTTCCTTCAAAGAATAGTAAGGAACTCAACACTAGGAAATCAGCAAATTAACCTTGTACCAGGTCTAAAAGGAAAACAAAATCCACATCAGGCCCTGAATATCATTATTATTGATAACGGTAGAATTGCAAGAAACATTAGGGTAGTCTTCCTGTAAATGTTCCCCACCCAACAAAAAAAATTAATTAAAAATATATATAAATAAATCTTAAGATGGTAACATGCAATAATTTAATTGTACCTAAGGTAGGTGAGTTGTCTCCCCCTGGTCAACCACTCCCTAGAGAGTATGTTCATTAGGGTCCTCTTTTAGCCGGCATCTTGAAGGGATAAGACAAATGCGGTGACCTTCTTTCTTAACTAACTAGTATGTAAAACACTCAACTGCACAAGGACTTCAGTTAAGTGGACTCATAATTGTTTATTTTGTATAATATATTATAGCTGCAAACAGAACAATTTGTTTGCAACAAATAATATTGTTTTAATTGTATTTTACATGACTGTATTATAATATTCTTTAAAACTTCTAAATTGTGTTTTGTGTTCTTCCTGTACTGACTTCATCACATTAGTGATCATATGCCATAAATTTTACCATAGAGGCATAAAAAATTACCATAGAGGCATAAAAAATTATTTTTCAGTAAATCAAAGTATTGTTGATCCACAGCAGCACTGAGATCGGAGATTTATGCTATTCACATGGATACTAGGGTTAGAATTTAGTTACAAAAATGTCTTTTAAAGAAAGATGCAAATATAGTGCTTCCATTATTCTGTGACCTTTTCTGTTTTTACAAACGCACACACACACTTATAGTGGGTTATCCATTCTCTTCCAGTTTACAGTGGAGACTCCGTTCTAGTGAAGGGTAGTAGTATGTTATTGCAGATTAATGGAATTTGGCCTCGTTGTAGATAGCGCACTATAAGTCATAAAATGATTATAACTCAAGAAAAGCAAATTGAGTTGAAAATAACATTTTATATATACACATATCAATTAAGGTTTTACAATTAAAGTAATCCTTTACATATGGGTCCAACAGATGTTAAAATGTTCATGGCAGTAAAATGCTGAAAGAGAATTAATGCTTAGGAATGTGGGAGCATTGTAAGTAAGGAATGTCTTTGATGTATCCGCTTCTTTGGTCAGTAAGTAGTTTTGAGACAGCGAAAAAGGAGAGGCTAGGATAGTAAGCCACTTGATGTAGGTCAGGGGGATACTGATTACACTCCTCTCTCTCGAGTCAGTCCGTGTGTGTTGGCCTACGTCCGTCTGTCTGGTGATGCTTTCTGTATCGGCTTTTTATTTCGACTTTTTGGATCACCGCAGATCATTTGGGAATTCATATCCATATTTGATTCTGGGCTTCCCATTGGCCGATAAATAAAATTCGCGAACTGGAAATTTAATATTTAATTAATTTTTATTTTTCAACTGGAACATCTGTGCAAACCTGGATGCGCACCATCAGTTTTGGTCATTTGCTTTTTGGTGGTGAGGGTGGAACAAAACATGTCTTTTGCTTGGTTGGTATCACCACATACTTACAGCCTTTGAGATTTCACTCCCTGATTGGATTGGATCACTCACTTTTAATTTAGATTAAATATTTAATTGGGTGATTAAAGTTTATTGCTTTACTAGCCCCAAGGGTAGATTAAAAGGAAAAAGGAAATCTGATTCTTTTACAACCCAAAAGTATGTCATTGAAGGTTCACAAGTTACTTTACCCTTAAATGACATTTGAACTCATGGCTTTTATTGTCCTGGTCAGTGTAAACATTTGTTTAATTAATGCTTCCAGAGTGGAGCCAAAATATTATCCTATATTTCTCTCTCCCCACCTCTGGGAAAAGTAAAAAGGAACATTTGAAAGAAAGATTTTTTTCTTTCTTTCAACCATGAAAAATAAATTATACAAGTAATTTTTTTAGAGAAAATTGTTAAGTACCTCCACTCAATTGTAAAAATAAAAACAAAACAAAAACAGAGAAAAGCATATCACCATTTTAAAAGGTCTCACTCAAACTTAATAAAAACAAAGTTTTATCATCAAAATATGTCATTATTAAGAGGAAAGATCAAATTTTGTTGTTATTATTAAAAATTTTCAAATCCTTTTTTTTAACATGTTCAAAATTTTAATTAAAATTTCAGTTTTTGTGTGTGTGTGTGTGTGTGTGTGTCCTCGCAATGTTTACATAAGACCACTATTAAGAAAATGGAGTCAGTCCATTAAAATGATTTTGGTGAGTAAATTTTCCCTCGTTATCGACCGCTGGTTGAGTGATTTCTTTTTCAAATCTCAAAGGCTGTATATAGATATATAATTCTTTTTTCTTTTTTTTTCTTTTTTTTAATAGTTACATTTTATCGGAATTAATTTCAAAAGTTTATTTTTAAGTGGTCTGTCAAGAAGTGATTTGTGCTAAATTAAATTTAAATAATCTGATTTGAGAGGGCTTTAAAAGTGAGTATTTTAAGAGTATATAGTTGCATAATATATACAAAACAAATTTGAAGTAAAGTGGGAGGAAGAGCAAGGATAGGAAAAAATATTAACCATAAAGTAGTGGATCAAAAATATAACAAAAGAAACTAACAGGAAAAGAAGATAATCAATTAACACTCCTTTCTTGTTAAAGCTCAATTGTTGACAATGCATAAATATAGTGCACAATGACTAAAATCATGAGAAGAGTAAATAAAATACTACCAGAGAATCAGCAGTATAAATCAGACAAACTACATTTACCTTTAACTCCGGATTTACCCCCACAGCTTTGGAAAAACTTTTCCTTATGATGTGAGAAGTGAAATTTTTTTCAAAATGTTTTGGTAGGATAGCCATGAACTTTAAATATGCAGTGAAAGCATTAAGATCCTGCAATCATTTCTTACTAAAAGAAGGTGACTTAGATTTAATATACAAGGTCTCAAGCACTTTCAAATAGTAATCTGACTTTGCTCTGCTAATAACTCTAAAGAAAAAAAGTCTCTGGTAGAAGACAGGGCAAAATTTAGATTATTTATTAGGTATTTTGCAATTGCAGAATTGGACATATTAACAAGTGTATTCAAATTTCCATACTGCCCTTTTCTAATTTTAGCTATTATGTGCTGATCAATTCTTATCTACAACCTCTGATTAGTTGTGCCAATATATTCAATACCATATGGTCATTTAAAATCATAAATCACCAAAATAACATGATAGGGGTGGTGCATAACATCTGAATTTAAACAGGAGTTTGGAAGTGAAAGAGAGCAGTGGATTAGCAGAAATTTAAATTACAAATAGATACAATTTGGGATTATTAAATTGTATAATTTTAGCATGAATGGTAGATTCCACAATTCTTTTATGTTATATTTTCTGATTTACCTCTTTACAATCAATATTTATATTTTCTTATCCTTTCTCTTCCTCACTCTTTATATATATATATATATATATATATATACATGATGTGAATATATGCAATTTTAAAATGTCCATTTTTAAAGCCTTAACAAATCAATTTGTTTAATATACAACATTTTTCTTTTCTTCCTCTCCTTTCAGTTTTTGCTAAAAGTTTGGAAGGTAGATAAAAAATTTCAAATATGAAACAACTTATAACAACTCTATTATCACTAATGATATCAAGTATCTTACTACTGAAAGTTAGCAATAGAAATTGTGAATTTGATGTGTGGATAATATATGAATGTTTTCCCTAGTTACTGTTGCTATTGATATACAACGATTTCATATTGACCTTTGTTTCTTAATTTCAAGCTTAACATGGATTTCAGAAATTGTTTATGAAAAAATATTTAAAATATATATAAAATCTGTACCCAGATAAAAATGATTCTATGACTCTTAATTATTATAAAAATGTCATGACACAAATTTAGCAAAAAATAAGCAAATTTATAATTTTGATATATTTTTCTCTGGATATTTAAGCATTTTCTTTTATAGATTGAATAGTGGTATTGCTTATGATGTTAATGAACTTCCCTCCAAAAGTGCTGACCTTTTACCTGAATTTATCCATCCTCCTTGGATGTTGGATCAAGTAAGTAGCTACATAACTTTTTTAAAATATTTTTAGATATTTAAAGAATATTAAACAATTACTTACATTTGATTTGACCTCTTGAAGTTATGCAACAGTAGTGAATATATTTGAGATTTTAGATTATTTTAGGTATTAGATATGCAACAAATATTTTGTGATTGTTTTTTTTTTTTTGTATGCAACATGTCAAAATGCCATATAGGAATAATGTGTCAACACTTGTGTTCAAACATGGGTCACCAGGGAGTAAACACAGTCAACCTTGTACTCAAGTAATTAGTGGTAATGTGCTGCTGGGATCACATGACACATGGAATAATATATATATATGTGTGTGTGTGTGTGTGTATTTTATTCATAAAAGCAATTAAAAGCTTTTCTGATGTAATAATGTCATAGTTTTATTACATTTTTTGTTTTATGATGCAGAGATGGTGTTTCTATTTGACAAAAACAAATTGATTTAATTTCACCAAGGAGTCCTGCTTTTAACTAATATAAATATAAAGAAACTTAAATTTTAATTTTCTCAAAATTTCATAAAATTAGTATGTGAAGGTAACAGATGTTAAAAAGAAAAGCAAAGAAATATTTTTTTTTAAATTAAAAAATAATTTCATTTTTGACTAAGTCATGAAAATTTCATTAAAATCCTATAACGTATTATTAATGCCAAAAAGATGCTAAAATTTTCAATACTAATCTTTGGCCCACCCATTGATGCAAGAAAAACAAGATTTTTACGAAAATTTTGAATGTGTTGGAAATGATTAAAAAATTTAATAAAATAAAAAAAAGTATTTGGTTTTTCCTATTAATAATAACATAAACATTTGACAATGAAACTTTGTTTTTATCAGATTTGGGGCCTTTTTTCATCAAGGTATGCTTATTTGTGGGGGTACCTACTTAAGTACTGTTTCTGAAGTGGATTAAAACAGATTTTACTTATTCACTTACAATTTAACAATTAGTAAATTTTTTTTTTTCATTAATTGATTTTTTTTTTTTTTAAATTATTTAAAAAACCTTAATTTCTTTTAGGCTTTGAATTTTTAAGAAATACTTTTTATAAGTAAAAATTGAATTTTATTGATAAAATTTTATTTTCATTTGAAAAAATTTACAATTTGCTGGAAAAATGTTACCTTTGACTGAGAAAAAATTACTTTACACAGTAAAATGTTATCTAATAGCATCTACTAACATCTCAATAGATTGTGCAAATTAAGATTTATAGTTCACATTAACTTTAAATCATTTTTCTTGCTTATATATATATATATATATATATATATATATATATATACAAAAAAAATATATTAGAATTGGATCATGTTGTATTAAAATAAAATAAATATTTTACTTTTTTAGGGTTGGACTATTGACAGCTGCATGGATGAAAAGTCAAAAGCTACAATTGAAAAAATGCTGCAAGAAGAACAGTATCCTTGTTAACATCGATGAACTTAATTATTTTCATTATGATATTGCATAGAAATAATTTACACTTGCAACATTGTCATACGCATTTATCTTTTCAATGTTTCATATAAGGCTTATTGTTTGTAGCTGTTCCTTAACAGATACTCAATCATTAAATACATTGTATTTGAAAATCTTCTAAAAGTAACTATAATTTTCTAGACATTTTCAGTTGATCTTCAGTCTTTATTAGATAATAATTTTTAGTCTGGTTAAAAAAAAAAAATTACTAAATTAAATTATGTGCAAATTCTTTAATGTTATCTTTAGCTAATTACAGTTAGTTATAACTTTCTGTTATTTTTGGAATTTTGAAGTTTTAGATGAAAAAGAGGTAGAGAACAGGATTTGTGCTATCCTTATTATTTTTAGAATATTATTGCATTAGAATTTAGAAACAAAAATAAAAAAAAAAACATGCTATGCTCAGAGTGTAATTAAGCTGTTGTCATTTCAACAATGGTGGTCCTGCATTTTTGGGACAGTGAAGCTTGAACTGTTTTGAAGGGGCTTTCATAACCAGTAACCATAGGGTAACATCAAACAAGATCCTTGAGGCTTAAATGGTAGAGAAGACAGTGACAGATTGGTGCCCTTGAAGCTTCTTCTCACAAGCAACAAAATCTAAGTAACCAATGTTATCTTCCTCAGTCATATTGTCCAGTGATAGATTATAACTGCATAATTAAAAAAAAGAAATTAGCCACTGCCTCCCAGATTATGATTAAAATTACTGTATTTAATTATCTCACACATAAAAGCACTTCTTCCTGAAAGACTTACAATTTCATAATCCAACATATAGTATAAATTCTTTGCATCTCACTTATATTCAACCTTCTCTTTGGAGTTTTCAAAATTATTTTTGAGAGTTTGTTAAATATCTGTACATTTTTTTAATTGCCCAGACTATCATGTACAGACCATCTAGTTATGTAATCTCTTTAAAGAAAAATCTAAAATGTCCTGTATGTTTAAAGTCACCCATCTCTGAGATCTAGAAAAAAAAAACTGCAATTAGAAGAATTTGTGCTTGATCACCATATAGTTACCGGCCCAATCAATACCAACATGTAAGCAGTTGGAATATCTCCCCTGGCACTCAAATCTAGCAGTTTTTATAAATACTCAAGAGGCCTATGATTGGTTAAGTCAAAATTTGCATCCCCAGTAATTTCTTTGTTGTTGAGCATGAGACACAGCTCAGGTTTTTATTTTCAGCAGAGAATATATGCAACACAAGTGTTTTATCTGATGAAAAAAATGATTTTCATTGCTCTGCTCTCCCAATCACAACAGCAACTAGATGGCTGCTTCATTCTTGTACTCCTTCACACTGAATGTTCTTTAGTTTTATTCATAAGTGCTGCATCTTATCGCTTATATATTGCATGTTCCAGCTACATAGAAGCGTTGTGTCAATGCCTTTCTGCTGATTTCTGCTGTGTTTTTCCATTGGCAGGTGCAGTTATGTTTAAAGTCCCATCATTGTACAGAAATTCCTTGATAGAACACTACTTCCTGGCAGCAGTGTGTTTAACATTCCAGTGACACCACTCTGCTATCGCATTTCTTGATGTACTAAAAAGTGTTGGTACTGCGAAACAGCAGATGAATTCCTCATTCCTTCAAGAAAGATTTGAAGTCTCCACTGCAGAATTTCTCCCACCAGATTTCTAGGCCCAACACTTTGGTACCATCTAGTAAGCATTTGGGGTCTTTGCTCAGCAGTTCAAAGCATAACAGATTCTCTCTGGCATGAGTTGCTGATGTAATGTCCTTAATGTTGTTGGCAAAAATGTTGATATATACTGATGATGCCCTTCTTAATGACTCCTCTTGTGATAAGTCTCAGCAATGGCTTTCATTATCATTGATACATTAAAACCAAATCTTAGGTGTGTTAGGCAGTACCTTCTCCCTCAAGTTATCTACTATGGGCACATAAGAACATTACTGATGCTACTCTCTTAATTTGGCAGTACATGCATCTGCACTGGCTGAGAATTCATCTATATACCATTAAGCTCCTGGTAATCCATTACCAGTTAGAGAATCAATGTCATCAATGGAATCAAATCTTTGGAAGGTCAGAGTTTAGCTCTAGTTTGAATATGAGCAAGCTATTATCAATTCAGATTTGGATTTCATTGTCAATAAATGAATAAAAGGAAAAAATAAATGTTACTTACCTATCCAAAACCATATATGGAGAATTGATAGAATTCATGGAAAAAATTTGCAAGACAAAAATCATGAATCAAATCAATAACTCAGGTACAAACTTTCATTTTGACCACCATGTCATTTATATCAAGAATTGAGTTTCTATGGTTTGTGCACCATCATTCAGCTTCAATTGTTGACAAACTTTTACTTGCTATTTATTGTATCACCGAGGTGGATAAGATACACAGAGAAAGTGCGCTGCAGTATTATTCAGCACAATATCCAGTGCTAAACAGATGCACACAGAACAGTACAATAGTTACAATAACAGACAAGACAGAACTTGCAACACAGTGAGAAGGGGTGTAGATTGCAATAGTCACTGAAGTAATCAGTCTGAATATTACTCAAATGACACTCAAATATTACCCTTCGAATGCTACCATTCTTTATTTAAATAGACCATTTCAGACCATGAGCCATTCCATCATTGAGAGTGCTACAAGGGGTGTCAGCCACTCTACAACAATATTGTAAAATAATTTGATAGGTTTTGGCATTTAAAAATTTTGTTAGATTGCTTTTTCTTGAGTTTACATTTTTGTTATCCACTTAAGTACTTTCATGAATTTATTGCTATTCCTCTTGTGGTCTTGGCTTCTGTTAAAAAGTAAGATATACGACTTTTGCAATGTAAATGACAACATTACCAAAATTACTAGGGCACCTCAATGGGTGGGTATTGGTTAGCAATCTTGTTTTGCTAGAATCATTACAATTGAGTAGTGAGTTTGATCCTCACTGGATGCCCATATTTTCAATCTTATGCCACATCTAAGCTATGCTTAGAAAATTACTATTACCCAAATTATTATTGCATATACTGTTCATCTAATAAAATAGGATAATAATATACATACATAAACGCATACGCATAGAAAGTAATAATTAATCAATTAATTATATAATATACCCAAAAGCCAAAGCATTGACTTAGAAGTGTTGGTTTATTTTCTAATGATTCATCTGGGGAATATATGATTTGAAAACCAATGACTATTTAAAAGAAATATTTGTTTAAATAAAAGTAGTTTAGATTACTACATATGTAATTACCAAAATAGCCCATGAAATGTAATTGTACACACATACAGCAAAACATACAAAAACTCCTACATTTAAAATGAATATTGGATTGACTGAATCCTGAAGGAAATAAGTTATTGAATGGTGGTAAGTCATAAAGTTATAAAAATTATTTGTGATAAAATCATGATTCTATCACTGAATTAATTTATCATTCAATAACTTGGATAACTTATTTTAATAAAAAAAACACTTAAAATACTTCATTTATTTACAGAAAAATTACTTTATTACAAAAACAAAAAGTTACTTAAAGACCTCACTAAAGATTGATAACTTTCTCTATAAGTAAATAAATACACAAAATCTCTGCTGCTCTTGACTCATGCACTTGAGATCTTTTATCTGTTATTTTTTATTATCTAGTAAAATTCTGAAACATAAGTAGAGCTCTTTCACTATGAACAGTAATTAAGAATAACTTGTCAATTATAAAATCAATTCTTACCCATTTATATGCTTAACTGATAAGTATTCTTTTAAAATATTTAACGAGAAGTAAATAATATCATTGAGACATTTATTTGATCTACCCAGGTAGTTTTATGTTGATGATTAGGAAGAAAATCAGCGATTCTTATAAATTAAAAATATTTCCTTATTTAAAAATATGTTAATGTTATACACTTTTCATATTCTTATATAAGACACTATAATTTTCTTTTCATGAAATGGAATAATTTCCTTAACTAGTGAGATATTACTTGAATGGAAAAAATTCAACTCCAGTAACTTTTGAAAAGTCAACAAGACCTACTAAATATAAACCAACTAATAGCAAAAGGTCTTGGACAAAAGAAGAGAAAAAACTATTTAAACAAGGATTGGTAAGTTACTTATCCTGTTAAATATATGACCTAATGACAATGTAACATGATTTTGCATTAGTAGAAATAAAGATGATTACATTAAGAAATGTTAAAAGAAATTAGAAAAAACAAAAGTAAATTGATATGCCTATTTTTTAAAAATTCATTAATATAGTATATTTGCTGAAGTATCGGCCCTTGCTTAGATTTCTAAATATTTACAATGTATACAATGAATTAACTATATTATCAATTGTTTTAAAAAGATGCTTGCACTCTTCAGTCACTATAGAATTGTTGATTCTATTGGGAGGGAACAAAAGTAGCATTTGTAAATTAATTTCAAAGACAATATTTAGATATTTGTACATTAGATTTATTCTACTACATACATGCCATTTTGTTCCACTTTTTTTTTTTACAATGTTTGAGGCCGCTTCATGTTTTCATCCTGGTCTAAGATAAGTTTTAAAGATTTCTAAGTATTAGTTCTTTTCATTAAGAGAATTTTGCAAAATAAGTGATAATCCAAAAGTGCAAGATCAGGTGAGTACAGTGGGTGTAGTAGTACATTTCAACTAAGCTGTATCAATAGACATTAGATCTAGTGTTGTCCTGATGGAAGATGACACCCTTCTGATTAGTCAATTCTGGATGCTTTTTATTGATTGCTGCCTTCAGTCCAATATTTTTAATCTGAATTCAGTTTTTGATTTTGTTGAAAGAGCTTGTAATATAGGTAATACACAATGCTCTTCTATTCCCACCAGATACACAGTGTCACTTTCTTTGGATGCAGACTGACTTTTGAAGTGGTTAATGGTGGGCTCATTTTTTTTTATTTATTTATTTATTTTTTTTTATATATATGCCTTAAAATGCTCATGGGAGATATTTGGAGTATCTTTGATGTCCCATGTCATTTAACTTGGATTATTTTTAATCAACATTCTGATTTGATCATCAACTACCTCAAGTCTACTGAAAGTTCTTGGTCTGTCAGATGAAAATTTTCATTTCTAAACAGTACTAACTATGGCATCATCTCCATAAATGCTACATATCTTTTTTTGCTATTTGTACAATGTTTTTTCTTTGTCTTTCCAAAAATGAAAGCACATCAAATCATAAAAATGCATCTCATTTTCTTCCATTTTCACTTATAAATACTTAAACTGGTCCCAATCTACATAGAAATCATACAGATGTGTTGAAATGTCACCTTTCTGTCATAAATTTCAGTCACATGTGAAATGAAATCACATGATCAAATTCCACCTATTGAAAAATACTGAACAAACCAATACCAGAATTATTACTTCCAAGTATTTAAGCATTTATTTTACCTCTATAAAAATTCACAAAAAGTAAGCAAATATGAAATGGAATTCTATTCTTAGTTATTTATTTTATTCTATTCTTACAGTTATTTTATTTTTTAACATATTTTGCTGATTTTTACAATTACGATAAATTATTTTTAATTAAAAACAATTTACTAATATTAATTGCCTCATTTATTTAAAGAGTATTAATACAAAATGAATACAGATTATCTTGCTGATTCCATTTCCCATATTGCTGTTTGGCTACTTGCAATTTCCATGGTATTTTTTATAAATAAGTAAATACTTAAATGATACCTGCAATTATAGCACTCCCAATTTATGTGGTGTAATGTGAAAGGATATCTCATTTTCAGTTTGGCTAGAAATATCAGTTTTGGCTCTAAACTAACTTATGACTTCTACTGACCTTGGACATCAGTGCATCCTATCCAATGTTCATCCTCAAATCAAGCTACCTACATTGCCCAGAGTTGAGCCATAAAATGTACACAAGCAAACAATTACCAGCTTTATACTAACAGATATGTAAATATTTATTTTAGGTTGGTATATATTAAACCTTTTGAACAGAAATTTCTGCAATTTTTTTTTTATTTTGTTTTTTTTTTTTTGTCTCATAAATTCATGAGACCTTCAGTACTTTTTTAAAATCCAACCTATTTTTTTATATATAAAATAAGGTTTTTAGGAGTTAGACAAAAATGCTCCAATAGTCAAATTGTTTAAAGAAATTACTGGATTTTATTAATAGTTAAAGTCACAAAATTAAAAATAATCTTCTAAAATATACTTATTCAAACTTGTTTAGTACATTTATGAAACAATGTCATATAAGTTTCAACTCATGCAATTTAGATTTTCTATTTTATTTTAATGTGTAAGTTCAAATATCAGTTAATGTTTGACAAATACTTGGTTTTTAATTTTTTTGTTTTTGTTCCGATTTGAATATAGTGTCATTCAAATTTTGCATGACTTAAGCACCTCATAAAAAAAGGATGTGCTTGAATCAGCTATTACCATCATTTTTTGTTTTCTTCCCTGTGTATGTGTGTGTGTGTGTGTGTATATATATATATATATAGCATGATAATCCACGTATACTGTCTTAATATGTATAGGAAAAACTACTGTAAGTTAAAAATACAACTTTTTAGTAGTTTTTCCTATATATATATATATATATATAAAAATTTGTTTTTTATTTTAAATTAAATTACTTTACATTGTGACATGGAAATTTCTATGTTTTAAGATTCAATTTTTTATCCCATCATCCGGCAATGTTCAGTAACTTTGAAAATTTACATGCAAATGTAAATCAATAAATATACTTATGGGTATACACACAAATATTTTTCTCATGCTAATAGAACAGTGCTTAATGCAATATAACAGAGCTATTAAGTATCTAAACTTATTTATAAATGGAACTTTGTCTGTGTGTGTGTGTGTGTATCCATTACCTATAGACTCCGAAACGGCTGAACCGATTTTCTTGAAAATTTACACAGTTGTACTATAAGTGTCTGTGAGTGTTCTTAGCTAGGTTTTGTGTTGAGGTACCCCCGATAAATATTGAAAATCAATAATCGAAAAAAATCGGGTTATAGAAGGAGTGGTCCAATTTTAATAAAATTTGATACACTCATAGACAAAAACATAAGAAATGATATTCAGAAGTTTCAAGGTTGCAGTTCTTACAATGGTGCAGAAAATCGATTTTTTATATATATATATATATATATAATGCAAGTATGTCTGTATTTTTTTTCAGCCCTTTTATTTTCGTTTTTGCTTCGGGTTTGGCTCTAAGTAGGTATATTTGTAGTTCATAGTCTCAGCCATGATACCATTTACTCAGAGGACTTATTTAGCCTTCAAGATTCAGTTTACGATGAAAAAACTTATTTGATATCGATATTAGGAAATCAAAATTTGACTTACGTCTATTCATTTTTCTTTCAGTCTACGGTTTCACTTTAACTGGAAACAACTATTGCTTTTTAGTCTTTTGTGCCAACGTCCAAAGAGTCTGAGCTCCAGGACCATGGATTAGTTTTAAAGCTTTCATTACACCCGAGCAACGCTGGGCTATACTGATAGTATATTAATAAATGTACATATACATCTATAGCATGACTCAGTTTCATGCACTATGCAATGATCAGGTGAATATTATGAACTGACAGCTTCTAGATTTTAATATTTTATAAATCTGGGGTACCATTTTTTAAATTATTAAATGTTCAATTTAATTTGGTTTAGACTGAAACTTAAACATGAAGTTGGAAAGCAAAATCATAGAAGTTAAAATAAAAATGTTCAAGGCAGATTTTGGATATATATTTCAAGGGGCTCCACTTGTGTTTATTTTCTGTGGATGAAGGAATTGAAAAATAACATTTTATATATAGCACAAAGTGAAAAATAATAATAAATGATGAATAATAGATAAAAAATAAATGAATAAGTAAATAAAATGAGAAAAGTGAAAAAGGTGGATCTATGTTAATCTGGGTCTAAGTATTTAATCAGATATTTATTTCAATGTTGCATGTGGTCATCAATTCACTTCTTTTGTTAACTAAATTAGGGTTATTTAGGTGTTTTAAGATCACAAGTTTTTCTAAACGACATAAGATGCATCTATTTTCTAGTTCATAAGATTTGGAGAGGGAAGTGCTATTCTTAGATTTATTATTATTTAAAGTCAATTTATGATTGTAAAATTGGTATTTCCATTGGCTTTCAGTCAAACCAAAATAAAATTTAACATCACCATTAGAATGGATGCTAATTTTGAAAAATGCTTTAAGTTTGAACTAGTGGAGAAACACAGCTGAATCTGTAGAATGGGTCACAAAAAGAAAAAGGAATGCACATTCATACAGTTTGATATTTTTTGTCTGCGGCTATATCATGTTGAATACACCAGTTCCCATCCGATCACCGAAGTTAAGCACTGGTCAGTACCTAAATGAGTGACCATTTGGGAGTACCAGGTGCTGTAAATGTAAGGACCAAGAATAGTTCACCGGTCCTCCAGATTTGGGGGTTTGGCGCAGGGCTAACAACCCTGCCCCGTAAAAAACAGTTTGTTACAGAAACAGCAACAAAAAGTTACTGTCCTATGCACCATCTGGATGTGATGGATAAATGATGACAGTTTGATATTTGCAATTTTTACTTGTCTGTTACTGAAAAACTATTAACTGTTGCCTTAAACTTCGCCAAAAATGACTGCCCTATTAGCAACCAAGACATCAATATTGTCAAACAAACACAAAAATTTATTTTATTTCATTACAGCTGCCTAAGGACCAAAAGAATCAACCCAGATTTTTACATTGCTATAGGTATATTTGATTCTACGGAGGCCTGTGAATTACTTGGTATTTTATTTATATGGAGACCTTGGTGTTTCTTTGATATAAAAAACACAAGTCCTTACAGAGACTTGTATTAATCCTCCTATGTAAAACAAGCCCATGGCAAACAGACCAACTAAGAAAGGATCTGATCAAGTTTTTAATGATCACAAACTTAAAATCACTGCCACCACTAATGCCAAAGTGATCAACTTCCTTGATGTAACCTTTGACCATAATAATGGCCTGTACAAACCATACACTAAAAATTCTTACAACCACAAATACATCCACAAAGATTTTAACTATTACCATAGAATACTAGACAATGTTCATAAATCTATCCAATTTAGATTATCTTTTAACTCTAGTAATAAGGTAGTTTTTGATAATAGTAAAATTAAATATGTTAAAGCCTTAGCTAAAAGTAAATAAAATGTAAGTTTAGAATTCTCTGATAAAGATAGTGGCTCGATCAAAACACATCCATTCTGACGTTGACATTAATTTTTTGGTTCAACTGAAAACCAATGGAAATACTGATTTTTACAACCATAAATTCATCATCATCATTGTTTAACGTCCATTTTTATGCTAGCATGAGTTGGATGAGGTTTTCTTGATGGCTGTATTCCAGACTGTCTGATTTTGGAATAGAGCCATCAAGAAAACCTCATCCAATTCATGCTAGCATGAAAATGGATTTTAAACAATGAGTGAGTTTTACATCTGTATGCTCTTACTAACACCAACCAGTTTAGGAGACTGGAAACTCAGTGTTTTGATTGAGTCACCATCTCAAGGAAAATTACCCACCAAGGTTAAAGGGTTCAGCTTACCCTTTTCTACACAGAGTAGGTGTAGAAGTTTTTATTTCAGAGATTTCCTTCTCTCAGACAAGTTGCTATCCAAAGCTAAAGACTCTTACCCAGCCTAAGCAGTTTAACCCTATACTTAGGACACCTCTTACACAATTTGCCCATAGCTGGGACACTGACAGATGCTATCACCTCGGGTTAGGGTACACCTGGGAACAACAGTAATTAAAAGGTGGTACTATGCTCCTCAAAACCTCCAATTCTCAATCAGAGGACTTACTGTCGGATGTAGTTTATCACCATACTCAAGATAAATTGACTTTCACTGCTCTCTCCAAATATTTTTGGCAATTAAAAATTAACAACAAATGCTCAGTTATTGCCTGGGATATCATCACGAAAATCAAATCTTATAGGAAATGGAAGTAAATTATGCCTTTCAGAAAAACTTGTCATCTTAAAACACCTAAATAACACTAATTTATTTAACAAAAGATATGAATTGATGACCACATGCAAACATTGAAATAAATATCTGCTTAAATACTTAGACCTGAATTGACATAGATCCACCTTCCACTTTTTTCTGTATATTTACTTATTTATTCATTTATTTCTTATCTATTATTTATTAATTATTTTTTCACTTTGTGTTTTTATATATATATATATATATATACAAAATCTTCATCTACAAAATCTTCATCTACAAAAAATAAATAAGCACAAGTGTTCCCCTTGAAATATACATCCAAAATCTGCCCTGAATATTTTTATTTCAACTTCTATGATTTTGCTTTCCAATTTTGTGTTTTAGTTTCAGTTTAAACCAAATAAAATTGTTTATGTAATAAATTAAAATATGGTACCCCAGATTTATAATGACCTTAAATCAACATGAGAACCAAAAATAAAAATTGAAATTTAGAAACAGTCAGTTCATAATATGCATCTAATCATTGCACAGTGTATGAAGTTCTGAGTTGTGCTATAGGTGTAGGATAATAAGTATATATATATATATATATATATATATATATATAAAAACACCTAAATAACACTACTATTGAAATAACATGGGAATATTTCTATTATAATTTTATATTAAAAACATGGTTTACTGCAACACATGAGCTGTTGAGTTTCGGTATCATCTTATTAGCACTTTGTCAGGCAGTGATATATTTTTTCTGTTAAGAATCATTATATATATAGAAGCTTAAAAACAACACAATTTTTACTGTATCCAGATAATTAAGGGGTGGGGATTTTTCGGAGAGTTTGTCTCAATGAACCAATAGAATGCCAGGTCCTGATGAATAGGAGAATTAATGTAAGAGTAAAGGTTGATAGAGATTTGAAAGGTAAAGGTGGGTAGAGACTTGAAATGACTTGAAACCCAGACATTTTCTATGTCCATGGTGAAATATATTGAATAATACATATGTAGCATTTAGCAAGTCTGAAAAGTTATCATGTGTCCTTGTGAAACAGTTACAAGATTTTCTATAAGTTTATTTTTTACTTAAAGTAGTGAACAAGTGACAAAGACAGGAAAAAAATTTTTTTTCAAATACACTGCACATCAAACATGTTGTTGACTTAATGAGTGATCTATCTGTTAAGCCAAAACAAACAAATTATCAGAAGATGGAAGAATCAATCAATTTATGCTCGGAGATAGATTATAGATATCTAGTTATATTAAGAAAAATTAACTATACTTTAGGGTATATTTTAGACGATAATGAGAGATGGAAGTTACTTCGTTATGTTTATTGAGCAAATTTTAGTTTTGGGAATTTCATAATTTGTAATTTTTCCTGTAAACATAGAAAACATGGCTCATGTAAAGATTTACAATTTTTTTTTTTTTTTTTTTATATTTTCCATTTTATGGTAGGAGTTTTATTGGCATCTTTTAATTGCCAATATTAAGGAGAAAGTCATAGGTTATTGCAGTAAGTCTTATTAAAAGATAAGGTGTGCAAGTAATGGCTGACTTCATTAAAAATCCTGATGTGTATGCTTCTAAAAAAATAAAATCTCACCATCTCTAGACAGATGCATCAGCCAAGAAGTTAAGAGAGATTCAAGCCTAACATCAAATCAGATAAAAGCAAATACAGATGCTGAATGCAGCTCTCAAACAATTCGATAACATTTAAATAAGAAAGAGTTTAAGAAGGTGAAATGGCTGCAGAGACCTCACCTTCTCGGTATAAAACCTACTGTTTATAATTGCTTCCAAATAAAAACTTGGAATGTTTATAAATGGAAGTAAGTGTTGTTTCCATACTAGAAAAAATTCAATCTTGCTGGCACAGATGGTTTTCAGTGTTACTGGCATGCAAAAGATGTCCCCCCGCCCAAAAAAAAAAAAAAATTTCTCAATACAGTTGAAGTGAATCAATTATGTTTTGTGGTTCATTTTTGTACAATGTAACTCTTGAGTTCCAGGAGTTAAAAGGTCATCAAACAGTTGATAGTTACATGACATGTTAAGAAAGACATTGATAATTACTGACGGCCCTCGTCAATGTAGAGAAAACTGGATTTTCCAGCAGGACAATGCTGCAATTCACAATGCTCAAAGGTTGAAGGAGTTTTTAAGGAAAATAACATTCAGCTTTTGAGCTATCCACCTTGCTCTCCAGATCTAAACCAAATCAAGAATGTTTGGGGGGATAGATCACAAAGAATGTTTAAAAATATGGTCAAACCATGTTTATAAACTGTAGATGCTCTTCATATTGCAGTTTATGCATCCTGGGCAAGCACCCTCATGCAGAAGTTAATAATGAGTGTGCCAAAGCAAATTTTCAAAGTAATTTGCAAAAATGGAGGATATACTGAATATTAAATTGTTGCTGTGACTTATTTGCTCTATATTTTCTATTTTTATTTACATGGCTCTATCTTTATGACCAAACAAAAAGTAGCTTTTCAATGTTTGTTTAATTAATCAATTAAAAGTGTAAAATTTTCACTTGTTTGTTGATAAACTACATTTTTTAATTAAATGTAAATGTTTTGCAGATATATTTTGGTTAAAATAACAGTATTTTATATATTTTTTTTTAACCCTTTTGTATCTGGTCTTAAGATTTTGACCAGGAGTGTATATAGTATTTAGTGGCTACATATGTTTTGAGTAGACATCTGTTTTTTAAACTGAATAATCGTCATCTACTAGCCTGGGTTTTCAAATGTCTTTTATAAAGCTGTACTCTTTGGTAAGGTTTAAACCTGCATCCATTGTATATACACCAGCAGTTGATGGTTAAGCAGACGAGAGATATGATTTCCTTCAGAAGGGTAATTGAGCCTTGATTTGCTGTTAATGTCCTTCATGATTTATTGGCCTAAAAGCATGCTAAACTATACTGTAGTTTCCTCTGACATAAATGTAATGCAGGTTCAAACCTTGCCAAAGAGCACATTTTCTTTTTAAAGTCTCAAAAACCCAGACTTGTAGATGAGAATTATACTGTTTAAAAGCAGGTGTCTACTAAAGCATGTGTATCCATTAAATATAACATTTCTGGTAATAATACTGGATTATAAAATTCATTACTTCCTTAAAATATATGAGACAGAGAAAAATTAATGATCAAATAAAATTATTAGTCATTGAAGATTTTTTTAAAAAAGGAATATTTTTCTAAAATCTTTGCTCATTGTAAACTTTGTACCTTTTATATATGTAGGAACTATTTGGTCGAAGCTGGAAGAAAATTGCTGAAATCATACCAAACAGAACATGTTTACAAGTGAAAAATTATGCACAAAACTATTTCAAAAATTTGGTAAGTAAAATATAATAATCTTAAAGTGAAACCATTATATTGTTATTAGCAGTAGGTATAGCTGTGTGTAGTTTTTAATTATATTTTATATTACATGAAATTCAGCTTCATTAATGTACATTTTAGTTAACATAATATAAAAACTTTTTCAAGTACAGTTTTTATTTCTTTCACGTTTTATATAGATTGAGTCCTATTCACATAGAAAAACATGTGTATGTAGATATGCTGAGTTAAACTTTATATAGTGGTGAGCAGAAAATGAGCTACCTAGATAAAAATCAGTTAGTTTAATTTTTCTCAGAAAGTTTTAAGTTTTCAGTATTTGTATCTGTGGACTTAATTGTAAGTTGTCATATTCACACTGACATAAAAGATGAAGTAATATACAGATCTGAATTCAATGTTAATGCTGAAAAGTCATACAAAAGTTAAATAATGATAAGAAAAGTAGCCTGAAATTTATTTATGAAAAAAACTTCTGTATGATTCAATCTGATTAAATACCAGAACTTTTTTTTTTTTGGTTTTGATGTAGCCCGAATACATTAAACTCCCACTAATGAATTTTATGGTCTTCAGGCACATTCCATTTACATGAATATATATATATATATTTTTTTTTTTTTTTTTTTTTCAGTAAATATCACTGTTCTTCATTATCTCGTATCATACTCTTTTTGTTTTGTTGTGTTACTTAACCCATAACTGGATGGAAAGGGATGGATTAATACCTTTCCCAAGGGTATTTGGGCGTAAGTGAATGCAAGAAATTCAACTGGGATTCAGACTTGGCTCCCTCATTTCTCATTCCGGGTCGATATCGACTGCACCATAACACACGTCCTTGTCAAAATATATATATATATATATATATATATATATAAAAAACACTCTGGCCCCTCTGGTTGAATACTGGTGATCACAACGGCAACACTAACACTCTCACCCCTCGAGCTATTACCACGGGGCAACATGCACCAGACCCTAACTCTTCCACTCTGGCCCCTCAGCCTTCGATGTCTTCCTCTTCGGATTGAGGTATCTATTCAGTCTTAACCGAACTCAAGGGGTTAGCCGTAGGTCTCTGAGCATCCGCAGGTCGGTCAACCAGCTCACTAGTTTAAATCTGCTTCCTGCCCACATTGTGATTATTAGATCCAGAAAGCAGAAGTGTTGTTTGTTCACGGTCGACTGAAGATGTAGGCATGGCTGGGGGAGCCTGTGTTAAACATTTAGAATACAGCAAAAAGAAATAGAAAGAAGAAAAAAAATGTCCATAGAAAGCCGAACAAACAACTGTTTGATGGTTACACTGTTAATGTCTTTTATATACAAGAAAAGAATAGGAAAAGAAAAAGGTTATAGAAAATAAATTTTTTTTTAACATAACAACTCACACAGGATTCTAGACAGAGAGAGAGTGTATATGGTTAACTTGTTGTTAAATCACCTCAGTAGATATATATAACTCTTTTCAACAATGTCCTCCAGACTCTTTTGACGGAGTCAATTTTTCTCAAATAAAACACTGGGACCACATGTCTTGCTAAGGTGCTGGTACAAACAATGGCTGATACAATTCCGATGTTACTGGGCTAGTGTCAACATTAAGCTTCATATATTCAGCGGTTTTCAATGCGACTGCTATAACAATGTTACTTCTCAAAGTCCTTGGGCGACTTGTAAATTTTAACAATCCGCAACAAGTTCGGGGCGGCGCTTAAACTTTTCAAATCATATTGGGAACTACTCAATCCGACCTCTTCACAAAACATCAGTTTCATACAATCATTTCATAATCTTCTTCCAATTCCTTGTCTTTTCGTCGTCATCGCACAACAAATACAATCTGCAACAAGCCTTCATCTGAAACAATAGGGCCAAGTGCAAGCAAAATATAAAATATATTTTACACTCCTTTTTCATACAAAGACGTTTTCAGTTAGGTGGTTGATTGGTCCAAATTGTCAGCAACCTTATCCCGAGGTGGGGGGGGGGGCATATGCTCACACAGTATTGGTCTCTCTTGTCAGCTCACCCCTTCATTGGGGAAACTCGATATCGCATGACTGTAGGCTTCCACACTTAACTCTCTCAACTTCAGCATTACGATGTGCTTATATAGGAAACCAGCGGGTTATAAGCCAGTTCATCCATGCGCTTATCATAAGTAATCACGAGTGTTTGTTTACTTCAGCCAAAATCATACGAATTTCTCTTTGCTTACTAAACTCTATTTCAAATTTCTTATTTGAAAATATTATTTGTTTACCTCCATTGTTCTATGATGACCCAAATATAACGGCTATATCTTATGCCTAGATCAAATTTCACCATTAGTAAACAAAATACATCTCAATGTTCAATCTACTCTAAAATCCTTTTTATCAAAAATTATTATTTCATTTACCTCCTTTGTTTTCTGATGACCCAAATATAATGGCCTAACTTTGGTCTAAATCAAATTTCTCTACCGGTAAACAATTACACTGGTTTATTTCAATGTTCAATTCAATCCAAATTTTTTGACCAAAAGAAAAATAATATTGCCATATTTTCTGGAAGTTGAAAATCTGTTTAAAAAAAAAATTCCTAATAAAAATTAAAAAGAAAGAATACAAATGATGTTTCAGCCGTTTCGGCTTTCTTCGGGTGCCAGGAATTTTGAACCTTTTAAATGTGTGTATGTGTTTGACTCTTTCTCTCTCTCTCTCTCTCTCTCTGTGTCACATATAGATTTTTTTTTTTTTACCATTCAACAGCTTCTCTGCATTTTCCACAAGCAAAGCTGAACCCTCCCCACAATGTCAATATATAAAGGGAGTTAATCGCTTGGTTTAGCTTTACTTGTGGAAAATGCAGGGAAGCTGTTGAATGGTAAAAATCTATACTGTTCTATGAACTTTTTGAAGTTGTCTCTTTTATACTGGCCATAATTATAACTTCCATTAGTAGGGCTGTGCATCTTGCATGTTCTATTATGATTTTCTATGTTTGATGTTATTCTTGGCCACCATACTGACATGTTGGCTCTTCCTTTACATTTGTTTAATCACAGGTGACTGCTGTGTATGACTTTAATATTTCTTTTCTCAGCACTTCTGGAATTCTCTCTTCATTGTGATAAAAGTAAAGCTCTGTTCCTTTCATCGGTTTTTTTTTTGTATTTTTTGTGATCAATTCCTTATGAAATGCTTTACTTCTTTTAACATATCATTTTTCCATTTCTTTTCTTATTTCTGAGGTAGTTTGTGTTGCTAAGATACTGTCCATGTATGATTTCTCATCAGTTTTTGTAGTAATATAGTTTTCTTGTCTTCAATGTTTCAATAGAGTATTTAGAATTGTCGTTTTCCAGGTACCTGTTCCGCTTTAGGGTTTTATCTTCTCAACTACATCAATATTTGCTGACAGCATAGTGGTGTATGACAGAAGTCTTATGTTTATAAATGATATTAATGGTTTGTGGTCCATCAGTAATCTAAATTACTATAATTCCATTATATCCATCAAATTGTTCTCATGTGAACACCATAGGTAGGCACTCTTTGAATTTGTGAATATTTTTCTTGGTTTGCATTAAAGTCCTTGAGGCACACATAATAGCTTTTAATTTACCCTTTTTGTTTTTGATATAATGCCACACCCAGTCTGAAACTGCTTCATCTTCACTTACCACTATTTTTATTTTATTTTTTTTTATTGAATGCCAAAAGCTTTTCCACTTTTTCAAAAGCATTCTGTGGTGGGTGGTTCCAAACCCAAAGCATATCCATTTTTAGTAATTTCAACTGTATGTAAATTTTATTCAATCACTGAAGCAAGTGCCTCTAATTTGCTAATGTCTTTTATTTTATCCTTGCTTGGTTGTATTCCTTGACTTGATATAATGTCTAGGATATTTTGTGAGTTTTCTCTATTTGCATTTTCCTCATTCATTTTCTTCCAGCTTGTCTTTTTAATTCTTCTTTTAATTTTATATTTCTGCATGATCTTCCCTTGTATTAGTATATCATCAAGGATAATTTCAATTCTTTCTATATTTTTAAATAATTCAAACAGGCATTCTTCTGTAGAATCTATTTTTGTGCAATTGAAAATGTCAAAAAGAATTTTTTTTTGTTTTTAAATAATATTAGCCAAAAGGTGTTATGAGTGTTGTCAATAAGCAATTATTTTCATCCAGAAGCAATTGATGAAATCTGCTTAGAAAAGATGACAAATCCCACCAATTTTGGAGACATATCTTCTAATATGGGTAACATGTAATGTTCCTTTTTAATCACTTTGAAATTCGCATATAACCTGATGTCTCCATTCTGTTTTACTATTGGTACAATTGGGGTGCACCAGTCAGTTGGTTCTGTCCTTTTTTGTATAACAACTTATTTACACTTATTACTGAGTTTCCCTTTCACCGGGCATAAACCTGTTGTACCTTGAACAAGGGGATGCATTTCTATTTCTTTGCTAATTGCTACTGTCTTTTCTTTCAGGTTGGTACTTTTATTTTACAATTTCAACATTCATGGCCTGTCTGTTATTTGTGTTTAAACTTGCTTGAAGGTTCTATCCATTTATGCACTCTCAAAAGTAAAGCCTAGCACTAATTTAGGCTTTTCTGAAATTTTACTAATTAGTTGAATTACTATTTTGTCCCAAACTTATTCTTTATTTGTAAATGAACAATGTCCTACTAATTTGCAGAGAGGTCTAATGTACATTTCACTTGATTAACCTGTTCTTTGAAGAAATCTTGCCCACTTTTAGATTATATTTCTTTTGCATGTAAAATACATAAAATCAAATTTTGTTATAAATACACCCTTGTGCAAATTAATTGAAACAACTGCTTTAGTTTCCTCTCTTTCACCATACAGTCAGTTTTAGACCCGCTGGAATGATAGGGTGTAATTGATGTTTGTTTTTTTCTTCAGGTTAGGTCATTTGCAGTCGTGTACAGTAATATGAAATTATTTTCATGATATATGATGAACTTTGTTTGGTCTTGAAAAATATTGTGTAATCCATGATTGCATCAGATTTTTATTACACTCAGACACTATTGTCTCGGCTGTCAATTAGTTGTCCTACAGCCATTGTCTGTGATAGATGTTACTCCAAGGAAGAATACAAAAATTGTAATGCTGCACAAACACATTGGCAAGCCTTACAGAGAGCGGATATTGTTGGTGTTAGCCTTTCAACTGACAGTCATGTCATCAAAGCGAAGAAACAAACTGGGTCCATCAGTCCAAAACATAAAGGAAAATACAGTTGGAAGAGAAAAACAACGCCAGGAGACGACATAAACATGATCAGGGAAAATGGGAAAGATCCTGGGAAGACATTATCCATTTTGTTTCAATTAATTTGCTCAAGGGTGTACATTGAAATTTTTCCTCCTCTTTTCTTAAATGAGGAAGAACTGTATATTTTTTTCTGGTTCACTTTCCATTACATATGACCGTCTTTATTTAGTGCCAATGCTACTCAGTACTGTAAAAAATGTTCTGTCCATGTTGATAATGTTTTAGTATTCTTGAAGTCAAAATTTCCAAGTGGAAAGACTTTAAATTTATTTTTTCAAGTTTCTCTTTTCTTTGAATTAATAATGTTTATTTTTACTTCTGACACCATGTTTTGTTGTGTCAGCCTACAAAAAATATCAATGTATTTTTAACATGACATTCAGCACAATTTACATCTGAACGAAACAGGAAGAATTCAACAAATGCAATGTTATTAACGAAATAGTTTCTTACCAACAACAATGAAACTGGTTTAAGTATAGATAAAGGGAGGTAACCCCATTTAACGTTTTTAATATTTAACACTTTTGTCTTGTTCAATATTTTTTTGTTAGTGATAACGTTTTTTGCTGCAGTATGTACATACGTTTAGATTACTTCTGTGTAATATCTATACAGGCACATGTCTAGTGAAGATGATGGGGTGGGGAAAGAACTCAGTGTTTAATTGCATCAGTTTTTGCTATTTAATTTGTGAAGTATAAGGTCTCAAGTTATTCCTTTCTCTTCAATGTTGGAACATTATGATCCACCAGTTCAAAACCATAACAGGACTACCATGAATGCCTGGCTAGTTTGTAAGTAGAAATGAATTATTCCCTTACAGCACTACCAAATAGGAAAATCTTTTGGGAGTGAAAATTTGTTTTTGAATAAGTTGACATGGAAGCAAATGTATTAGTTGAAAGTCATATTTTTAATTACACAGAAACCATTTTTCATTATCAGTAAGTAAGTGATCAAGAAATCATTTTTAATGAACAAGCAAATTGCAGTATCAGTTTATAGTGCATGCTACTGATTATCAGTTAAATCATTTGCATTTTCTTTGCTATCTCATGCCAGATGTCATCTGTTGTTTAGGCTGTTCCTCTCCAGATCACCATAAGTGAATTTTCCAATCCAACAATGCATGTTCCAGTCTGAAGTTGACTCCAACCTTCAATTGCAAGTGAAGTCATGAAAATTGATTAATCATCTTTGCTTCAATATCCTATTAAAAACAAAATATAATAGAAAAGATTAAAGCAACACTTGAAACAAGAGACATATTTTTAAATTACTATAAAGGTGTATGAATAAGCAGAAGAGGACAATATAAAAGATACTCTAATACAATGTAAACATGACCATTTTATTTTATTCCAGTCTAATATTTCACAAATATTTTAAAATATATTAGTAATTGTTTTTTTGTTTCTAATGGTGTTCTGCTATTCTCACTATATATAACAATTATCTTTTTTATGGTAAAGCAGGTACCATCTACAGTTCTGTAGTTCTAAGAACTGTATATACCTGTTTTGAAGTAAGATTGAGTTCTTTACATATTGGTCATAAATCTTCCTTACTTACTGCTTGAAAGTAAAGCATAAACCTTATAACTTTGAAGTTTAGAACATTCACTACAATAACTACTAAGTTACTAAACCATTATCTCCAAAAATAAATTCTCAGTCTAAAAATGCCCAACATGAATAAACTAGTGTAGAATAAGATGTAGTGTCAAAAGGGCGTTTTTTTTCCCCATGACATAATATTTATTTATTTTTTAATTACTTTCACTTTTCAATAATGTTTGTTTTAAAAAGCATTGATTAGAATTGGAATAAAACCTAAATACATAATGTAAATGAACTTATACATTTTTTAAATTATTATAACAAAAATATCAAACATTATTTATCAGTTTATTTACAAGAATAATTTTATATTTACAACATTCTAAAATCTAATACAATTAGAACTAATACAATACAATATTTATCATTTAACAATTTTTATAGAAATAAATGGGAAAAACTGTTCTATTGACACTATATCTTATTGTGGAAACATCCATGTTTGCTCTAAAAAATATTTTCTGGCTTTAAACAACTGGCTAATTATTAGTTAATTTTGAGTAAATGAATTAATCAGTCAATAGCAAAAGAAAGTAGAAACCAGCAGTTTATTAAAAGTAAAGGTGGAGGAACATTGAAAAGTAGTTATCCACAGAAAGACATTGAAATCAGGCATGCCTTATAATATATGAAATCAAAATTGAGATATCAATCTCAATATTTATCAATATTGCCAAAACTTTGCTGTTGATCCATTTACAAAGATGCTTCATGATGCATTTGACATAAAACTTAAAATTGTACATTCCCAAGATCTGTCAGATACATTTAATAAGAATGTTATTATTTATAGATACATTAGTTTGTATAATATTTCCTTTTTTTTGCAGTCCAAACAAAACACAGAGGGGAGTCATCATTTGAGTGAACCTGTTTATAATGTTAACTTGGAAAACCCACTTTTGACAGTATTAGCAAAAGTAACAACAGCTCAACCAACTTTTCCTACTGTTACTCATAAAGAACAGCCTGTGCCCAGGAAACAAAACTTTAATAATTCTTCTGTTACTTCAACAATAACTAATGACAATATTGATAATACTCTAACTGCAACATGTCCATCAGACTTGAATACATTGATGCCAGTTGAAAATAAACAGAAAACTGGTGAAAGTAGTGAATCAGAAAATGAAGATGTTGTTGTTGATATTGAAGGTTTAGATAATGATGAGAGCAATCAGGTTTTGCAGAATAGATCAGCTTCTCCAAATTCTGTCTATATTGCACTATTAGAATCTTCAAATATAAGAAAAAAGAATTCTGAAAGAATCAGTAAAAAAACTTATGCTTCTTGCAACAAAATTGAACCAAGCATAAAATTATTGCACAGAGAAAATATGTCAGATGTTAAAAGAATTAAAACTTTGCATTGTTCCTCAGATGATATTTCCACAAATCAAGCTATAACTCTTGAAAAATGTGAAAAAACTTCATCAGAAGAAATAAATTGCCTTAGTGCATCCGCACCATTAAATGAAGAACACATCCACTCTCATAATACAGAAAAAATTGGTAAGTTTCGAATGTTATTTTTATGTTTACTATTCAAATTGATAATAAATATGAAGAAAGTAGAAAGATGACTCTGAATCATTTTTTATGATTCTTAACAAACCTATAACAATATTTGTTTACAAGAGTAACATGTATTATTTAAATAATTGATATTAAAATACTCAGAAACAAGTGAGTATCAGTCAGTCAAGTGCCATACGTGATAGAAAAAGAAAGCTTAGATAACAAAAAGGAAAGTGGAAGAGGTGATAATGCTCTTATGTGTCTAAGGTCTGTGTAATTAATAAAGTTAAAGAAAGTGTTGCTTGGGAATCTTTATTCAGTTTGATTAGCATTACAATTATGGTGACAGGCTGATGCCTTTTATTTTGTGATGTACTTATGATGAGTTACATAAGGTGCAGATAATGAGAATGGTCTTTTATTACCACAGTGAAATAAAAAAATTTTGTCAGTTTTGAATGCTTCCCTTTGTTCCCTCTTATTGCTTTAAATAATAAACTACATTAATACCACCCTGCACCTCTGCAGGGGTTAAAGGTCCCCCAAGGGGACTAGACTACCTGTTGGCCATGGATGGTGACCCGTAATGCCTGGGGACAGGATTCTGGTGGTTGAGTAGGTCGTGACCCAGGTGAAAAGTGGTCTCACCACTTTGGCTCTTACCTGGGCTAGACAGGCAGTCAGATTGGGCCCAATCCGATCAATCGGCTGGTCCCGACATGCCGTAGTTCATTTATATTTTTTTTGTTCCAACTGTATTATCCAATCTACTTTTCCAGAACATTTCCCAACATTTCGTCTTATATGTGCTAGAAGGCAGGGGCTGAAGGTCAATTGTGTTAGGAGAAAAAGACTGATGACTCCTTTTAGATTATTGAGTAATAAAACCCAGAATTTGGTAGAGGACTGGAATTTTATTCTTGGCACAAGTATATTGGTAGTGTATCCCCATCTCGGCCAAGGTGAATGGGTTTCCCCCTTGGTTCATTCTCAACCCTGGTTGAACTCCGTGGTGGGTGGTGGAGCATTGGACCAATGAAAATCAAAACCCAATTATGGTTTCTTCCTTTAAAAAATCTAAAAGATATTTATCTGACTCAGATTCTGAAACTCACGTAGACTTTTCAAGGTTCAATATTATCGAATCCCTGGATTAAATTAAATTAGACCAATTGTCACTTTTTTATTGAAAAAGTTATATCAAGTAGGCCAAATCCGAATAATGTTCAAAAAACTTAGAAATGGTAACCTGCTAGTGGAAATTCAAATGAAAAAACATGCAGATAATTTGCTCAAAATGGATAGATTTCACATCAAATGCAGAGTGTATCCACACACTAGATTAAATACTTCAAAAGGTGTTATAAGAAGCAGAGAGCTTTCATTAGCAACACCAGAAGAAATCGAAACAGCATTAAAAAAGCAGGGTGTAAAGGAACATAAGAGAATTACCATCAGATGAAACAACGAAATTATACAGACACTCATATATATACTGACTTTCGATAAACCATCAATACCTAAAGATATCAGAATTGGCTATACAATAGAAAGGGTAGAGCAATTTATACCAGCTCCCCTCTGATGTTTCAAATGTCAAAAATTTGGCCATCACAAAGACATTTGCCAAGTGTTTGGGAAATGTGGTGAATGTGACCCAAACCACACAGGGTGAATGCAAAAATATAAAATGTGCAAACTGCCATGAAGGACATCCTGCCTTCCCATGGACCTGTGATGTCTACAAGAAAGAAAAAGAAATAATGTATGTAAAACACACCAAAAATTTACCTTTCTCAGAAGCTAAAATAATTGGTGAAAGCTATATGGGAACAAAAACATATGCCAAATCAAAAACCTCAGGACACCAATAGATAACTATAAAAAACTTATTGAAAAGTTAGTAAATTTGAATACAAGTGAATTCCAGAAAACCTAAAAAATATGTATCCAACAGAAACAAAACCAACTGAGCCTAGTATGAAAACAAGTAAATATTGATAACCATGTAGAAGTGCCCAAAAAAAGTTCCAGGACGGCTGAATGTACAAGTGAAAGACGCCAAAGATCACCAAGCCGACCTCCGGATTCTAACAAAGACATGATTGAAAATAAAACAAAATACTATTAAAAAGAAGACCTCAACTAAAAGAATAACACAACCCGCCCCAATAACTACATCAAACAAATCCAAGGAACCTGAAGAAATGGAGATTGAAAATAAAACTCTACAAATAAGCAAAACTCAAAATAAAAAACCCCATAAATCTCAAAATTAAATGGAAAATAATTTAATCCAATGGAATATCAGAGGATTAAGGACCAATTATTCAGAATTGTTATTGCTCATCACTAAATACTGCCCAGCAATCATATATTTTCAAGAGACTCACATCAAAAGGAGCTATACCATTAAAATTAAAAACTGTCATTTATACAATTATATCATACATCAAATTGATAGACTGTGGTGGAGACTTACCTCGCCGAAGCAAGAGAAGGCGATTTGTCTGCACATGTGTTCGTAAACATAATGGAATCGCAAGGCAAGCTCATGCAAGGCAGTTTTTGGAATGACACGGTGCATGCATCATTGGTGAAAACAAGGCTTTTCAGGAGTGAGAAATTACAAGACCAAAAACACATAAAAAGAGCCAACTTCTGTTTCGGAGGTACTTCACCATTGGAGACTCGAGAAGGCTACACTGGTGTTCGGGAGACAGCGTTTTGCTTATGGTGCACAGGAAATGGAGTCCCTAGTAAAGCAGTGTTCCGGGTTCTACGTGAAGCAGCTGGGAGAACAGATCCAAGTGGTCATTAATTTGTCTGCAAACTACACTCTGAGAAGACACAAATACCCACAAGCTATTTCGGCATCTATCACGATTTTCATTATGGATGGCAAAGTCTTTGATGTCCGGTTGATTCCCGAGTTCAGTGGTGCTGCAACTGATATGCCAATTGTCGAGTGGATCAAAAATGCAGAGTTGGTCTGTGAACTCTGTGCTATGGATAAAATTGAGCGGATTCTACCATTATGACTCCGAGGCGGTGCTCTTGCTGTATACAGGCAGCTTAGCAAGGAGCAGAAAGTGGATGCGGAGCAGATTAAACGGGCCCTCATGACCGTGTATGCAACAGATGCATTTGATGCATGCGACCAATTTGTTACTCGGCAACTTCGCTCGGGTGAAACAGTGGACGAGTTTCTAGCTGAACTACATCGTTTAGCTCGGCAGGTTGAGGGATCATTGCAGAGTTGCTCCCTGATAACTCGTGCAGTGAGACCTTTCTTTGCTACAAGTGTTCTGGGCCCAACCACATGGTGAAGGATTGTATGCAGAGACACCAAGTGAGGTCAAACGGTCGAGTGTGAAAGTCTCGCCGTGAAACCCGATGCTTCAGATGCAACAAACTTGGACATATATCATCAAGATGCCAGGGAAACGCCCAAGGGTAGGAGACGTCAGCACCAGTCTCCTCCCTGAGCAAGTAAGAACCAAGAAATTGCCCGTCGTAAAAGTGCTCATGGATGGGCAAGAGTGCACAGCTCTGGTGGATTCCAGCTGCTTGCAGACGCTGGTGAGCAAAGGTCTGTGTCTCCATTGGAGACAGAAGGAAGTAGGAGTGCTGACAGCCGACAGGAAGACTTTGAAGTGCCGGGGGCATGGCAGAATAAAAATGGAAGTTGGGCAAGCTCAGCCCGTGAACATTGAGGTCCTAGTCGTGGATGGACAATTGTTGGGTTTTGACCTGCTTATTGGCATTGACGCGATCAAACAGCTAGGAGATGTTCGCCTGACAGAATTGGGTGAGGCATACTTTGGAGACCTAGATGGATGTGCCGCCATTTCTATTGATGAGCCCGATTTCAGTGTAACATTCGATGAAAGGCAAAAAGTGTGGACTGCAACATGGAAATGGGCAAGTGGTTGCTCACCCGGTGAGCTGATGAATAACGTGCAAGAGTACACCGTGCCAGACCATGCCCAGGATGCATACGAGAAAGAACTCTTGCTATGGCAGTGTAACGGATGGTTGCTGCCATATCCCGAGGAGAAACTTGGTCCACCCAAGGGTCTAATTCCCTTGATGGCAGTCGTGCAAGAGCACAAGCAAAAGGTCCAGCTGGTACTCGACTACCGAGAATTGAATGGATTTGTAGAAGCATTCACTGCCGATGCCGAAGTGTGCACGCAAAAACTCAGAGAATGGTGACAACAAGGAGTTGATGTGTCACTTTTAGATCTGCGACATGCCTACTTACAAATCCACATTGACAAGGAGCTGTGGGCATTCCAAACGGTCATTTTCAAGGGTAAGCGGTTCTGCCTTACACGATTGGGTTTTGGCCTAAATGTGACACCGCTCATCATGAAATCTGTTGTCGACGCTATAATGTCCCAAGATCGTGTGATCAAAAGTGCCACGTCGGCTTACGTTGATGACATTTTTATCAATGAGAGCCTGGTTTCTGCAGCACGTGTTCAACAGCACTTTTCAGATTACGGTCTAGTCTGTAAAGACCCAAAACGGCTAGGAGATGGAACTAGGGTCCTCGGTCTGCAGGTGTGGGGAGAGAACGGTACTTTCCAATGGAAGTGGGGTGGACAGATCCCGGAAATTCCCGACGTGGTAACTTGTCGATGTGTGTTTTCCATTTGTGGGAAACTTGTGGGCCACTTTCCTGTGTGTGGCTGGCTGAGGGTGGCGACTGCATTCATCAAGTGCGGTGACCAAGAGATGGGACGATGAAATCCAAGATGCCAATTTGCGTCATATACTGGAAGAGACGATGATCAGAGTGTGTGAAATGGACCCTGTTGGAGGAGACTGGTGCATGAATAGCAACGAGATGAAGGTCTGGGTGGATGCAAGTTCTGTGGCCACAGAGGTGGCGTTAGAGGCGAATAGAAGCATCGTCGAGGATGCTTGTTGGTTGCGCCCGACCAATGATGCCAGGCATATCAATCTGGCTGAACTAGATGCAGCAGTCAAAGACATCAACCTGGCCCTTCAATGGCAGGCCACAGTGTTGTATCTGGTCACCAATTCAGCTTGCGTACATCGGTGGATATCCGACACCTTGACTGGGAAGGCACATGTGAACACGAAGGCGGCTGGTGAAATGCTAGTGAGACGGCGCTTGGGAACACTGCGAGCATTAGCGGAAGAATATGAATTGACCATGGATGTCACACTGGTGAAATCCTGTCAAAACCGCGCAAATTGCCTCACCAGAGTGCCACACAAGTGGTTGGATCTACACAAGGCGGGAAAAGAGCCAGTCCCGGAAAGTTGCGCTGCAATGAGGAGCCGACTGAATAAAAGTCAGGTGGTTGACGTCCACCAAGAAAGTGGACATGCGGGCGTGAAACAAACACTATACTTCGCCAGACTTATCGACCCACTAGTGTCGAAAGAAATCGTGTGATTGGTTATCAAAACGCGAAGCCTGCCAGTCAATAGATCCGGCACCAGTTCATTGGAAAAAAGGAAAATTGAGTGTGGAAAACAACTGGAGTAGAATAGCAATGGACATAGCCCATTACAATGGCGAGCATTTTCTAACGCTCATTGATTGCGGTCCCTCCAGGTTTGCAATTTGGCGGACATTGCGTCGACGAGATGCACATAGTGTCATTCACCAGTTGAAGATGATTTTCTTTGAACGGGGCCCACCAACCAAAATATTAACTGACAATGACCCTGCCTTCACTTGCATACACTTCAAGGAGTTTGCAAACAGCTGGGGTGTGCAGTTGAGATTCCGGTGTGCATATTCACCGGCTGATAATGGAATTGTGGAACACAGCCACAGGAGCATAAAGATCATCGCAGCAAGGAAAGGTTGTTCCACGTTGGAGGCCGTTTATTAGTATAATGTCACACCAAAGGACAATGTCTCACCTTCCACGGCACTAGCTGATGTGCTGCATAATTACCACATGAGAGTAAAAGGCATTGAAGCCAAACCCCCACTAGAACCACAGATTATCAGAGGGGGATATGAAGAAGGTGACGTTGTCTGGGTTAAAACTCCGCACGGCAAATGCACAACCAAGTTCAGGACCGAGCGGGTAACCAAAATTGTCAGCCCGCAGACAGTGCGAATTGATGGGGTACCACACCATGTCAAAGACCTGTGGCCATTTTCAGGATCATATGCATTGTCGGGCAATGAAACAGAAGAGAGTGAGCGGTTTATTTACTTGGGGTCAGGTCAACCAAGTGATGGTTCCGATAGTCCACTAACAGCGGACGCTGATGTGCATAATGAAACCTCAGATGACAGCCCGTCTGAGGACGAAACTTGTGTCGTACCCCTCTGAAGGTGCACCTGCCAAAAGAGACCCACTCCCGAATGCACTTTTTGTGATGATGAGATCAGGGGGGAGTGTGGTGGAGACTTACCTCACCGAAGCAAGAGAAGGCAATTTGTCTGCACGTGCGTTTGTAGACGTAATGGAACCGCGAGGTGAGCTCATGCAAGGCAGTTTTGGGAATGACACGGCGCATACATCATTGGTGAAAGTGAGGCTTTTCAAGAGTGAGAAATTATGTGACCAAAAACACATAAAAAGAGCCAACTTCTGTTTCGGAGGTACTTCGCCGTTGGAGACTCGAGAAAGCTATACCAGTGTTCGGGAGACAGAATTTTGCTTACAGTGCGCAGGAAACGGAGTCCCTAGTAAGGCAGTGTTCCGGGTTCTACGAGAAGCAGCTGGGAGAACAGATCCAAGTGGTCATTAATTTGTCTGCGAACTACACTCAGAGAAGACACAAATACCCACATAGACCTTCTGGTGAGTCATCAGTGATCATAAACAATAATATCCCACACAGGAAAATCAAACTAAAGACAAGCCTACAAGCAGCAGCTCCAAGCCAAGAACTAAAAGAATCGGAGTTAGATAATTTAACAAAACAATTACCAAGACGCTTCATTATAATGGGTGACTTCAATAGCCACAACGAGATCTGGGGAAGTAAGAAAACAGATAAAAAGGGCAAAATAATAGAATCAATATTAAATAAGCACCAGTTGTGCATATAATAATAATACAAATACATATTTGCACCCAGCAACAGGCACATACTCTACGATTGATTTAACAATATGTGACCCTAACCTGCTTTTAGATTACAACTGGAAAGTGCATGACGATACATGTGGAAGTGGCCACTTTCCTATTCTATTAGAAAACAAGATTAATAAATTATATGAAAGAACTCTGAGCTGGAATCTGAAAAAGGCAAATTGGGATGGTTTTAAAACATCATGCCTTGCTGAATTAACCCCAGAAGCAAATAAAAACAAAGAGGAAGATATTTTATATTTTACAACACACTACTACATATATAGCTGAAAGATATATACCAAAAAAGCTCCACCTCATTAAAATACCATAGGCCATGGTTCAATGAAGAATGCCAAAAAAGCTGTATGACTATGCAGAGCAGCATTAAAGAAATTCAAAATAAATCCAACAAAAGTAAGCTTAAACTTGTTCAAAAATAGCAGAGCCAAAGCCCGAAAGATCATTAAAGACTCCAAACAAAACTCATGGAAAAGAATGTGACAGCGCATAGCTGACCGCAAGTTCGGTTCCAAGGACTATTGGTAGTTATGCAAACGGGTGCTGAACAATAGCAAATCCTCAATACCTCCTTTAATCAATGAATTCGAGGTTCTCACGTCATCTGTGGACAAAGCTGAGTGCTTTGCTCGCAGATTCTCATCCAACTCCACATTTGACTCATCTGGAGTACCCTCACCCGACTTCCCTATTAGAATTGAGGCCAAACTGTACAACGTATATATTACCCCGACAGTAGTATCCCGAGTAATTTCAAAACTTGACCCCCATAAGGCGAGCAGTGGTGATGGAATTCTGGTGATAGTCCTCAAGAGGTGTGCTCCTGAACTCTCCCCTGTCCTCTCTAAACTGTATAACTACTGCCTTTCTGCTTCCTGTTTTCTTGCATGCTGGAAGTTCTCTTCAGCTGTTCCTGTATTTAAGAACTGTGATGAACCCTTGGACCCATCCAACTATCGCCCTATCAGTCTTCTACCAATTTTTGGGAAAGTGTTCGAGGCTATAATTAATGCTGAAATAGTTCAACATCTTACTGCCCACAAACTCTACTCTGACAGGCAGTATGACTTTCGCTTTGCCAGGTACACAGCCAACATGCTAACAACCGCTACGGAGTACATGCTCCAGGCCCTTGATGAGTCAGGCAAGGCTCGTGCTGTTGCTCTGGACATCTCCAAGAGTTTTGACAGAGTTTTGAACACTGGCCTTCTTTGCAATCTACGGGGTTATGGTATTACCGGACGCTTGCTTGACCTAATCCAATCTTTTTTAAATAACCGCAAAATGAAGGTCGTTTTGAATGGGCATGCCTCTTCATCCTACAGCACAAATGCTGGTGTCCCACAGGGCTCTATCCTGGGCCCGACGCTCTTCCTTATTTTCATCAACGACCTCCCAGATGAAATCAAGTGCCAAGTAGGCATCTACGCAGATGACACCACAATTTGCAAACAAGTGCTCAACAATAGGAAATCCTCAATACCTCCTTTAATCCATGAGTTTGAGGTTCTCACGTCATCTGCGGACAAAGCTGAGTGCTTTGCCCGCAGATTCTCATCCAACTCCACATTTGACTCATCCGGAGTACACCCACCTGACTTCCCTATTAGAACTGAGGCCAAACTGCACAACGTATAGTAGTATCCTGAGTAATTTCAAAACTTGACCCCCATAAGGCGTGTGGAGATGATGGAATCCCGGTGATAGTCCTTAAGAGGTGTGCTCCTGAACTTTCCCCTGTCCTCTCTAAACTATTTAACTACTGCCTTTCTGCTTCCTGCTTTCCTGCATGCTGGAAGTTTTCTTCTGTCGTTCCTGTATTTAAGAATTGTGGTGAACCCTCGGACCCATCCAACTATCGCCCTATCAGTCTTCTACCGATATTCGGGAAAGTATTCGAGGCCATAATCAATGCTGAAATAGGTCATCATCTCACTGCCCACAAACTCTTCTCTGACAGGCAATATGGATTCCGCTTTGCCAGGTCCACGGCCGACCTGCTAACAACCGTAACGGAGTACATGCTACAGGCCCTTGATGAGTCTGACGAGGCTCGCGCAGTTGCTCTGGACATCTCCAAGGCTTTCGACAGGGTTTCGCACTCTGGCCTCCTATACAAACTACAGGGTTACAGTATTACCGGTCGCCTGCTTGACCTAATCCAATCTTTCTTAAATAACCGCAAAATGAAGGTCGTTTTGAATGGGCGTGCCTCTTCGTCCTATAGCACGAATGCTGGTGTCCCACAGGGCTCTATCCTGGGCCCGACGCTCTTCCTTATTTTCATCAACGACCTCCCAGATGAGAACAAGTCCCAAGTAGGCATTTATGCAGATGACACTACAAGATACTCCCGCACCAGTAAGAAACATGTCGTGGTGGACAGACATAATCTTGCTGCTGACCTTGAACGGGATCTACATTCTGTGGTGAATTGGGGCAAGAAGTGGCTTGTCAATTTCAATGCGTCTAAGACCAACCTGTTGTCTGTCAACCATTACAGGCAACCTCTCCTGCCTCCCATAAGCATGGACCAAGCGATTCTCCCCGAGAGCAATACACTGCGCCTCCTCGGCTTTACCCTCTCTTCTGATCTCAAATGGAACCAGAACATCGTGTCCATAGCTAAATCCACTGCTAAGAAGGTTGGGTCACTGTCGGGCCAGGATGTTTTTTCTGCCTGAATCCATCCTGCATATATACAAATCAACCATTCATCCATGCCTGGACTACTGCTGCCATATATGGTGAGGTGCCCCTGCTGTTCACCTCATTGTTCTTGACAGGCTCAAAAGGAGAATCAGTAATGTGATAGGTACTGACCTGGCGGCTCGACTACAGCCACTTCCCCACCGACGAAATGTGGCCTCCCTTTGTCTGTTCTATAAATACTTTCATGGCTTCTGCTCGGATGAACTTAAGTCACTGGTGCCTCCTTAACAGGTGTTTACTCATGCAACCAGATTGGTAACTGGGTCCCACCCATTCACAGTTAGGTTAGCCAAATGCAGACGACAATTCTACTCCTGCAGCTTCTTCTTTCGCACTTCCCGCCTGTGGAACTCGCTCCCTTATTCTTGCTTTCCTGACGACTACAGCCTCCTGGAATTTAAATGCAATGTCAATACTCATCTATTAACCACTTGACTCTAGTTCTTTCCCCACCTCGTATATCCTTTCCTTTCTCTCCACCTTTGAAACTGTCATCACATCTGTATTATCATCTTTCTATTGCTCCTTTCTAACTGGTTCGTCTTCCTCTTCACTCTCTTCTAATTAATCTTTTTACACTTATGTAGCCCCCTGCACATCAGTGGCATTACTGCCTTGCTCAGGGTGAAATGATTAAAAAAAAAAAAACTTCCACAAAACACCTCATTCACAATAATCTGAAAATAATCGATGAGAAAGATATAGCAAATCATCTGGCTGAAACTTTTTCGCAAAACTCATCCGCTAAAAACCAAAGTAAAAACTTCCAAAGCCATCAAAACTAGAGCAGAAAAAGTAAAAATAAAATTTCAAAGCAAAAATACAGAAACCTATAACCAGCTTTTTTCTATAAAAAAAAATAAAAGAATCTCTTAACAAGGCCCACAATACTGCAGTTGGACCAGATAAGATTCATTACCAATTCTTAAAAGAATTACCAGAAACCTCACAAAAGTATATCCTACAAATATACAATTGCATATGGAATAGCAGGGACATCCTTAAAATATGGAAACAAAGCACAATTATACTGATACAAAAAGCATTCAAATATGTAACAAATGCAAAAAATTACAGGTCCATTTCTCTTAGAAGTTGTGTGTGCAAAACACTAAAGTGGATGATCAATGCCAGATTGACATGGTATCTAAAAAGGAACAAATTAATAACCGAATATCGGGTTTTAGAATCCGAAAAAGCCCAATAAGATCATCTGATCAGATTAGAAACATTTATCAGAGAGTCTTCTATTAAAAAAGAACATCTAATGGCTGTCTTCTTCAATCTAGAAAAGGCATACGATACAACCTGGAAATACGGTATAGTAAGAGACCTCAAAAATCTTGGGCTAGAGGGTAGAGGGTAGTATTTATTAAAAACTTCCTAGAAGATAGAAAGTTTAAAGTCTGTGTGGTTTTTGTTCTTTTCTTCGTTGTGCCTCAATATTGTATGTATACAACTCCAATGAACAACAATGCTTCTTCGAAAACAGAGGCTTTTTATGCAATCTGGCAGCATCTTATTTGCATAGGAAGAACAGGACTTCACGAGACCCACCAGCATATAATCAAGCGCGGCCACCATATTACTTTTCTTTTTTGCACATAACAGGACCCTACACACTACATGAACATGTGCAGATTGAGGTATGTACCTTCTGACAGGCATTTTATCACATGCCACCTTGATCTTCAAGATCAAAAATTGGTTTCATAATCCTCCATCCATGCCGGGCGTCTCCGCTTGCGTTGTGATCTTTATACGGGTTCTTCTTGTGGGACCTCAATAACCTTCATCTGATGGCAAGGAATTTTGTACGGGTCTTTCATGGTGGACTTTATCAACAACCTCTTCATTTGAGGGCAAGAAAACTTTCCGTGTATCTAGTACGTGACGTGGCACTCTGTTAATTGACACTTTGTTCTTAGATAGTACCTCAGTTACTGTTCCTCTTCCCTAGCGGGTTGTACAGCGAGCATTAGGCAGTTTCACCCAGACCTCTTCACCCACTTTGATTTTAGCTTGCCTCTGTTCCACTCTTTCCATTATGGCCAGTGGATGTCGCCATTCGTCCATGAAGACAGATCGATGCAGCACTGACGTTTCTTCTTGGCCAGTCTTTGGTGCTATGTTATACCAAAAGACTGCTTCTTGGGGTGAGATTTGGCTTCTTGCTGCCACGGTTTTATAGTTTGATGGTGCCTCTCTATGATTCCATTGCCGCTCGGGCGGTACGTAGATCTAAAGTATTGCTTAACACCCCACTCCTTACACATCTCTCTAAAGACTTCCGAACGGAAGGACACACCGTTATCCATTAGGACCTATCCTACTGGGCCCCTCTCCATGAACACCTCCTCAACAACTCTATTTTTTTTCCGTTTCTGTTCTAATTTTTCGCCATATCGCTACTCTCCCAGGACCACAGTCAATCATAGTTAAATACGGTTCATAGCGATAATGCGTGATATCGATGGCCAGTCTCCTCCAATTTCTTGTTACATGCAACTCCCCTTTTTTGTGCCTGGACGGCACAGGGTCACTGGATTGGCACTCCTTACATTGCTCCACCACCTCCTGAACATTTTTCATTGTGATGTTTGGATTCACTTTTCTTGCCAGATACAAAGTTCTTTCTGTCCCAAAATGATGCATATTATGCAGGTCTTTCGGATCTACTACACAGCACACCAGAGCCATATCTTTCTTCTCCTGTAGCCAGGCATTTTTAACTCTGGTCAGCAGGTCCACCTTGTTTTTCTGTGATAGAACTAATGTGACGGTTATTTTTAGTCCGAATTATCTGATCAAGTCTCCAAGTGCCCCAAGTCGACGCTTGATCAGCATCTCAACTGCTCGTTTTGTCTTGATTCTTTTTTCTCCTGAGACTTCTGACTTAATCCACAATGCCACTGTGGCAGAGTCCATTTTAATTTTCACTGATTGTAGCCCCCATTTCAAGGCCAGATTGATGCCCTTCATTGTGGCTTTGAGCTCCGGAACATTGATGTGGGCGCTATCATTCTTTTTCCATAGCCAAGCAGTTACTCCTCTTATATCTAACAATGCCCCTAGTGCCAGGCTGCTAGTGTCATTTCATATTACCCCTTTCTGGCTCCTCCTTGTGTGCTATTCTCCTTTTACAGGGTTCTCTTTTTTCACCTCCGCAATAACTTCCTGTATCATATGCAGCACTTCTTGGTCAATTTCATCCTCCTATTGGTCCGTACCGAGCTGCCTTTTAATAAAACTCCATGCAGTTTGCAGCCATTCAACTATGGGGTAATGATCAACCAATTTCCTGCACACCGGAAAAAGTTCTCACTTGGTCAGGCTGTCCTTGGCTTCAGGGATCTCATTTCCTCTTCCAAACGTCAACTTTCCTGCTTTATTCCGCTGTAACTTCAATGCCAGAGCCATTTCGTTTTCCAACGACTCTGATGGTTTAGCCATCACTCCGTACGTTTTCACATACTCTTTCCGCAGTCACTTCTGTCTCATCCACCAGTACATCATCGATATAAGAGCAGATGGCTCTTTTCACCGCTTCATCTTTGGTCAGCACGGTCTTAAGCACTGCTGTCATAATTTTAGGTGCAGAATTTAGTCCAAATCCTAATCTGGTCAAGCAATAAATCTGACCTTTATAGTCAACCAATTGATACTGCCATAGTTTTTTGTCCACATGAATTTGAAGGTAGGCTGACTTTAAATCCATGATCTTGGTTGCTCGCTCCATTCTCCTCCACTTCCTCATTTCTTCGCATACATGGCTTCCATCTTTGGTGTGGCAGGCCACATGCTTGTTCAATTCTCAGAAGTCCAACACTGTCCTGACTTTCTTCTTGGTAGGTTGAACCACTGCCATGAGTGGCAGAATTTTTTCAACTTCCCTGACCATGGCATTAAAATTCCTTCGTCGATCAACCTCTCAACTTCCTTCTTGAACTGCAGCCTTATCTCTCCTCCTAGTGTGCTTTTGTAGCAGCCAACCCGATTTGTCAGTATGGGTGTTCGTGCAGTCCATCGCCACTTTACTGTTCACTTGTCACCATCAAAATGGGCTCGGAAGTACTCATCCTCAATCTGACATGGCCTGGGTTTTGTCAGCTGGATGGCATTTTGTCGGCTGTTTGTGCTTCTTTCCATTTAGTTATATGCTGATTGCCGAACTTCACCTGGCTCTTAGCAATTATAGCTCCTCCCAGCCTGTCTATAACATACAGGCCCAGTATTACATCGAGTCCCGGGATGAGTTTATCCAGCTCAATTACTCGGAGTTGTAGCAGTATATTCCTCACCACAATCTTGGCGGTGGTTTCTCCACAACACTTCACCTTTCTGCTATCTACCGCTCTAATATTGCTGGCTCTATTCCAAAAGTCAGCAACACTTGTCGTGGCGAGCATAGTTGTGTAACCGGTATCAACAAGGGCTTTAGCCCTCTTCCCGTTGACAATGACCATTATCTCTGAAAACAAACTCTCAGACATCTTTTCAGAATTAAAGGATGGATTACTGGTGCAATAGCACTCCTTTACCTGTTTCTTCTGAGGTGAAGGGCAATTCCTACTAATATGCCCAACCTGGCCACACCGGAAAACAGATAATGTCCGGCTTTGGTTCTCTACAATATCTCATCATGTGGGGCCCCTGACATCTAAAGCATTTTTCGATGAATTTACGGCTTTGTCTCCTCACTGTCTGCTTCTCTTCACCTGACGTGTTTGTGGTAGAGGTTGCAAATGCCCCCAATTCACTGGGATGTTTTGCCAGCACCCTAGCAAATGTGTATAGATTGAGGTAGGTACCTTCCGACAGGCATTTTATCACAGTCCGAATAGGAAATATCTTCTTTGAAGAAAAGGAACAAGAAATGGGTGTACCTCAAGGTAGCATATTGTCTGTTACGTTATTTAATATGAAAATAAACAATATTATAAAAACATAAACAGAGGAATGAACTGTGTTTTATATCTGGATGATTTCCTGAGATGTTATAAAACAAAAAACATGAACCATATTGAAAGACAACTTCAGATCTGCCTTGATAAGCTAAACAAATGGACCACAGAGAATGGACTAACGTTTTCAAAAGAAAAAAACAAAATGTGTCCACTTCTGTAACCTAGTAAACTTCACCTTAACCCAGTACTGAAAATCAATAATACAGAAATCCCAATAGTAGATCATTACAAACACCTGGGAGTCATTTTTGGTTGCAAACTCCTCTTCATTCCCCATATTAAATACTTGAGAATGAAATGCAATAAAACTATACAATTACTCAGACCTATAGCACACACTGATTGGGGAGGAAGCAAAGAAACGTCAATAAAATTGTACCGCTCTTTAATAAGTTCAAAACTTGATTGTGGCTGCTTCATTTATAGAGCAGCCAGAAAAACATACTTGAAAAAATAAATACATCACCAGGGAATTAGATTAGCTCTTGGAGAATATAGCACCTCTCCTGTTGAGAGCTTGTACACAGAAGCAAATGGACCACCTCTTAACTTGAGACAGGAAAAACTCGCTCTGCAATATTACCTTAAACTCTCATCATGCCCTCTAAATCCAGCTTTCAGTACCACAATACTCAGCTTTTTCAGCAAAAAGAAACGGCTATCAAATCTTTCAGTTTATGGATTAAAGAAATCATCCAAGAGAACCAAATAGATACAATGCAAGTTCATGAATCAACTATATCTTCTACACCACCGTGGATAATAAATCAACCAAAAGTTAGTCTTGATCTGACAAAATATCCAAAATACAAAACTAACCCAATCATATACCAATCAGAAATACTCAGTGTAAAAATAACCATCCAGACTACCTTTATGTATATACAGATGGAGCAAAAAACGAAAATAAAGTCAGATCTGCTGCCATACTTAAAGATCAGAAGAAACGTAAAAGATTACTAAATACAGCATCCATATATAGTGCCGAAATAATTGCTATCAATTTGGCACTTGATATAATAACTACAACCGATCATAACAAATTCATAATCTTCACAGACTCGTTATCTGTGCTTACTGCTTTAAAAAACAAAAACCTTTCTGACCTTTAATCACACAAGTACTAAACAGAGTGTATAATTTAACTAAAAGCAAAGAAATAAACTTTTGTTGGATCCCAAGCCATCTAGGTATTCCAGAAAATGACAGGGCAGACTCGGAAGCAAAGAAAACAATGAAAGATAAAATAGCAAAAATCAAAATATCTTATACTGAATTTAAAGCTGTTTTGAAGAGAATAATTTTAAAAAGTGGCAAAATTTTTGGGATAGATACACTTGTGGTCCAGTGGATATTGACTTGGAACGAGAAATCGGAGAGCCGAGTTCAAATTCCAGTTGAAATCGTTGCAATCATATACGCGCAAATACCCTTGGGAAAGGTATTAATCCATCTCTTCCAGTTATGGGTCAAATAACAGGACAGATTGGGTTCTCTAGCCTTGGTTGGCAACCAGTCTACCGCAGAAAGCAATGGCAACCTACTGCGGGATAATCTTCTGCCCAGTCAGTCAAGTCTCTTTCGAGAGATGATCACCCAAGCGTCTATCACGTATGGCACTTAACTGAATGACACTAACAACAAACTCCAAAACATAAAACCCACTATTGGAGAATGGAATATTCAATACAAGAGAACAAGTTTTGCTGACCCACCTTCAAATAGGCCATACCTACATCAGGCATCATCATTTACTGGAGGGCTCAGAAACCCCAATATGTACCAACTGTCAAAAAAGATTAAGTGTCAAACATACAGTTTTAGAGTGTACAAACTTAAATGGAATACGAAAGAAGTATTACGAAACAAGTAGTTTGAAAAAACTATTTATGGAAACAAGACCAAGCAGGATACTCGAATTCTTATATATTCCAAAACTTAGTTCTACCGAATGTGCGTTTGCAAATCTTGTATATGTAATATATACAGGCTGGTTTTGGCTTCAGATAACCCATTGTGGTTAGTATGCCATAAAATCTAAACAGCCAAATTAAATATATACATTTTTATAAAATATTTTATTAATTTAATGTGTTAAATATATAAATTTGTTAAATTATGAATTTGTTTAAATATATAAGTCTGTGATATATATTAATTTGTTAAATATATAAACTTCTTGAAATTGTTCTTAACTTTTTGTTTGATTTTTAATAATTTGATTCAGCGTTAAATGACCCAAGATGGGTTGATACGCCATAAAACAAAACAAACTATATTAATAATTATGATTGTTATTGTTTAAATATTTAACAATGCAGTAGGAATTTTTACAGATATTTTATAGTTGTGGAACTTACAAGGAGCTTATTTTATAACCCTGAAACTTGCAAAAAGCCTATTCAATCATTGACTTTGGAATTTTGATTTACCAGAAAATTAAAATACGAAAATCATGATAATTTCATGGGTATTGGTAGTATTTATTATTTACTTATTTTGATAATTTTTAAAATCACTTCTGTACAAAATGATGCTCGGGGACTTATAACTTAATCCTATGTATTGTTTGAATTATATTGCTCTTTCTTTTCTTTACAGTAAATGGTTTCTGCACATCAGGAGGAAATATTTTTTCCTATCCTATCCCTAAAGAAGAAAAGCATTTGGAACCTAATGAAATAACAGAAGAAGAAAAATCCTTATTTCCTGAATTTTTCGAAGGACGAATAGCAAAAACTCCAGATCGATTTTTAAAAATAAGGAATTACATTTTAGATTGTTGGTATGTTTATTTTATGCTTTTTATTCTACCATAATTGTATTATTATATCTTGTATTACTTAAATATTAGTGGGCCTGTGCTATAAAAAATTATGGCAAAATATTTATATCGATATGATGGCAACATATATATTGATGTGCTTACTATTGAATATCTTAGATTAAGAGATAAGAATAAAACAAAGATAATAATCCAAAAATCTGAGTGTGACATGAGGGAAATACACACACACACACATTCCCTCCTGTCATGCTCGTGGAGAGAGAGAGAAAGACAATAGCAAGGCTGTATCGGCTCAGTCCATTTCTGAGACAATAGTGAGGTAGCATCAGCTCAGTTCCTTCTCTTTACTACTGGTTATGAAAGCTCTTGCCACGTGTTTGCTATTTAACAGTGCCTTATTATTTTATTTTTTTGCAATAATTATGTCATTGAATAGTAAAGAATATATATACTCTCTATTATAATAAAGACCTTTGTGTATTTATTTGCATGTTTTATATATATATATATATATATATACTGGAAGACACAATCATTTGTAGCAATCTAGATTTTTATACACTTTTGCCATTAATTGTTTCTTTCCTTTTTCTATTTTTTTCTTACTATTTTGGTGTCTGCAGTTAGAAGGTGGATAGAGAGAATTCAAAATGGGTAGAATTTAAAAATTAGTTTATTCCATACAAGATATTCAGATCTTCAGTTACGGACAGTTTTAAAAGCTTAACTTTCTTCTACATGTGCATGGTTGTTTCTTCAAAAGAGAAAACCTTGCTCCAAAGAGTCCAACTCGCCAACTGAGCTGCAGAATATAGTCTAACTTTAAGGTGGTATCTTTTGGCCTCTTTATCTTGAACATTTTTAGTTTTGTAACCCTAAAAGGTTACTGTATGAGTAATCACCAAAACGAAGGTTAGGATAAAAACATATCAACAAGTACAAGACACTGTATAAAATAGATACACTGCTAGTGAACCGCTGGTCAGTATAGTCACTCTCCACTCTACTACAATAGTGCTCATGTATTTAAAAGGATAGGAACATTCCATACCTGGTCCTGGGAATGACAGTAAACTGCATCCAGTAGCAAGGCCTCTGATTGGAAGGTTGTAAGGAGCATGAAACCACCTATTAATTGCTGTTGTTCCCAGGTTCACCCTGACCCAGAGTGGTAGCATCTGTTAGGGTCCCAACTATGGGCAAATAGTTAACACCCAAACTGGGGTCAAGACACTGTGGAGTTGTAGAAGTGGACTTTTGTAGAAGTATATACATAGAAATGGACTTTTGAAGGGCATTACCTACAATACATTTTTGAATAAAAAATTGTTACTGTAGAAAAAAGTGGTCATGAAAAAGACATTAGTGTACTCAGTGTTGCATAACTTCATCAATTCTGATGCTCTCTACAAGGAACTGATCAAAACTGGAGGGTCCTGGGCATGACAGTAGACTACATCCGGCAGCAGTGTCTCTGTTTGGTAGGTTGTGGGGAGCATGGAATCACCTCTGGATTGCTGTTGTCCCCAGGTCCACCCTGGTCTGGAGTGGTAGCACCTGCTGGGGTCTCGGCTATGGGCAGATAGTTAATCTCCAAACTGTGGTCAAAACACTATGAAAGTACTGCTGAAATGTTTGGTGGTCATTAAAAAGACAGAATTATACTAAGTGTCGCATATCAATTGGCTACACAAATGAATTAGCTATATTAAATAAACTAACACATGTCAGATAGAAACATTCAAAACCATTTACTTGAGTAAAAGTAAACGAGCTGTGGTTTAAGGACATTATCCTTAAATTATGTTTACAAATCATATATATTTAATATATATGTGCAAAGTGGATTTGGCATTAAATAACCCATAGTGGTTGATATGCCATAAAACCCCAAACAACCAACCAACCATTTCTCTATAAAGATAGGTATACAACACTTCCCTTTTAGATTGGCTTTTTTCAGAGTTAATATTTTTTCTTCTTAGGATCAACGTCAATCCTTTCCATATCTTTTCTCTTCCTCTTACTATGCCTTTTTCAGATCTTTTTGTGGGATGGGCACATCAGATGTATCAAAGAGAACTTCCATAGGTTCCATCTCATCTGAAGAATTGTTCTCTTGAACTTTATGCCCTTTTTTTATTTGGTTATAGTGCCTTTTATGCACTAATGCTGGTCTTTTAACCAGGTATACCATTTTTCCAATTATTTGGACAATAGTACTGACTTCCCAGTACATCTTATTCACCCAATACGTGCAGTAAAAAATCTCCTGCATAGAATTCTTTCAGGATTCTTTTTTGTAGTGCTAGAGGTACCACTACTCTTACACTGTACATGAGAAAGTTGTCACATATTTTGAGTTGTTTTTATTCTTGTCTCTTAATTTATTTTTCATTTCCATAATGAATTTAACATCCAGTGTTTTCTTTTTTATATCCTCCAATGTCACTAGTAGTTCACACACAGTATTGCACAAAATATTTGTAATCTCTACCTCCAATTGTAGAGCAGCAGTGACTGTGTCTTCCAAGGGTTCATTATTCCTTGGAATCAGTCTGGACAATCGATGGCAAGAACTCCATTTTAAAGTCATAATTTAGATGGTTTCTCATCATTGCAGTCTGTTAGCTGTATGAATTGGTAATCTTTTTTTAGACCCATAAATCATTAATAACGATTTATGATCCATCTGCAATCTAAGTTTTCTCCTGTGAATAAATTTATAGAACTTTTTAAGGGCAAAAATAATGCCTAAACTTTCCTTTTCAATTACTGAGTAATTTTTTATGCTGGAAGCAGCATCCTGGATGCCTGTGCAATCAGTTTAGTAGAGCCATCATCGAATTTATGCATGATACTAGCTTCAATATCATAAGCACTCAAGCCACTTGCCATGATCAATTCATTTTTTAGGATCGTAGTGTGCCAAAAATAAACCTGAAGTTAGGATACTTTTTATTTTTTTAAATGCTTCCTGGCACTCCAATGTTCAAACCCATGAGTCTTTTTTTCAAAAGTTTATTTAGTGGCACTCTTAAATAATGCATGTTTTTCACAAAAACATAGTAATAGCTAGCTAATCCCAGGAAACTTTGTAGAGAGCTGACATTTTCCAAAGCTGGCATATCCTTAATAGCACTAGCTCATGCTGGGTTCGGTCTCCTGCCATCCTTTTCAAGTACAAGATTTTGTCCATAAAGAAATTCACACTTTTCATTCCTTAGCTTGAATCCATAATCCTAAATTCTCTTAAAGACTTCAAAAACATTTTTCTTACATTTTTCCATGTTTTCACATCTCAGCAGAATATCATCAAGGTATGCAACTGCGAAGTTGAGACCACTTAGCATCGTGTCCATGAGTTGCCAGAAGATAGCTGGAGAGACTTTAATGCCAAACAGCAAATGATTAAATTTACATAATTCTCTGTGTATTGTTTATAGTTGAAAATTTTGTGCATTTGTCATTGACTTGAATTTGAAGATATGCATTGCTAAGGTCCATTTTTAGAAAAATCTTACCTTCACTAAGCAGCATGAAAATTTCTTCTAGCTCTGGAAGTGAGTATTGATAATTTTTTAGGGCATTGTTAAACATTAATATCTGGAAAAATCTGTGCAGACACATATCTCCTTCAACTTTTTTTTAATATATACTGTCAGTAAAGTCATTTGCTATGCTCGACTTTAGACAAAACACAAATATTTTTTTACTTTTTTATTTTTTTCAAATCTATCAAGCTTGTTGTTTATCTGTTTGATCAATGTAAAGAGTACATTTCTTTTCTTTTTGAAGTACTGGTTGTACGCTTTCTTTCAGCTTGAATTTCTCTTTTAACTTGTTACATCTGCCAAGCCCATCAGAAAATACCTCTAGGAATCTATTTTTTAATTTTCTTTTTAGAGTTTCTGTTTTGTTGGTAGAACTCACTTTTTGGCAGAATGAACTGATTGGGCAGTCCTATAATTTGAATTTTTCTATCCAATCTGGACCAAAAAGATTGTTCGTATTTTTCATAATGAATATTTTTAATTTTAATTTTTTTTGTTTAACATTATATTCCCAATGAATTCAACTACGAATTTAATTTTCTCACCTGTGACAGTACAAGCTATACTTTTTGAAACCATTAATGTTGGTTTTCCTATTTTTCTCCAAGTATATAAAAATTTATTATGCTTAAAGCAGAACTGCTGTCAAGTTGTTACTTGATATTTTTGTTCAGGATTTTCACCTGAACAAATTTTCTTGTATTCTGATTTGAAGATTCATTATCATTAGTCACTAATGAAAATCTTAACTCACTTTTTAATTTTCATCTTGCAGTGAGACTTTTCTGTTTTTTCTTTTTTTCCCACAGTGAAAGCATTCCTTGTTTTGGAACAGGCAAACATTATAGAAATGTAGTCCTCCACAAGCATAGCCAGGGTTTGGTGTAATGTCTTTTTCTTCATGGTTTCATTTTTATGGTGAACCTTTTTGATGTGCGACACTGCGCTTATTTCAGTATTCTAGGTGTCCTGCCAAACATCATACAATCTTCTACCAGGTCTCCCTTGTGATTTTCCAGTAAATTCATACACTTCCATCTCTTATGGAACAATGAGATTTTGGGGCTGTAAAGCTCCAAAAGTAACTTAACCATTTCATTAAATATTAAGTCACTTGTCTTCTTTGGTAGAATATAATTCATGAACTTCGTATGTTTGATGTCACCTAATTTTTGTAATGCTAGTCTAACCTTTTTCTGTTCTGAACAATTTATGCAGTCTGTTTTGTGTATCTGTGGAAATACCATGCAAAAGTTACGTTTTCCTCAGGCCTTTAGTTAAACTCTTTTATCGCTTTCATGATAGCTTCCTGAGAAAATGAATTTGAATATTCATTAATATTGCTTGTAAACATTTTCTACTGTTTCAAAAACAATTCCTCAAATTTTTTGAGTCTTCGTTCAAGATGTTTTTGTTGTTCCAGTTGTTGCTTTACAATTTCCAACAACTCTTTTTTAAACTCCTCCATCTTTTGTACTTAACAAATGTGTGTGCGTGTATATATATATATATATATATGCTTATATAATATTATGATCAAGAGGCTATTCATGGTCGAGTGGTTAAGAGATTATATATATATATATATATAGATATAAAAATTTTTCCCTAACAATTTCCAACAACTCTTTTAAACTCCTCCATCTTTTGTACTTAACAAATGTGTGTGTGTGTGTGTGTATATATATATATATATATATAAAAAAAATTTTTCCCTCACACTTGATACTATGTTTGTGAAATGCTATATCCCCAAACATTTAGTTGAGTTTCAGCCCAAAATGTTTGTCACAAAAAAATATTGTGTTAGTGATCTTTTTTTCTTACGTGTGGCCAAAATCTTTGTCACTAAAATGTATTGGGGAGTGCTACAATCTTCATTACCAAAATGTTGTATTTTGCCAACGACACAATCTTCAATGCCAAAATGTTCTATTTTTGGTCAACAGCACAATGCCAAAATGTTCTATTTTTGGTCAACAGCACAATGCCAAAATGTTCTATTTTTGGTCAACAGCACAATGCCAAAATGTTCTATTTTTGGTCAACAGCACAATGCCAAAATGTTCTATTTTTGGTCAACAGCACAATGCCAAAATGTTCTATTTTTGGTCAACAGCACAATGCCAAAATGTTCTATTTTTGGTCAACAGCACAATGCCAAAATGTTCTATTTTTGGTCAACAGCACAATGCCAAAATGTTCTATTTTTGGTCAACAGCACAATGCCAAAACTAAAATTTTTGGTTCAAGACTGCCAAAATTTTTGGTTCATTTTTGGTCAACAGCACAATGCCAAAATGTTCTATTTTTGGTCAACAGCACAATGCCAAAATGTTCTATTTTTGGTCAACAGCACAATGCCAAAATGTTCTATTTTTGGTCAACAGCACAATGCCAAAATGTTCTATTTTTGGTCAACAGCACAATGCCAAAATGTTCTATTTTTGGTCAACAGCACAATGCCAAAATGTTCTATTTTTGGTCAACAGCACAATGCCAAAATGTTCTATTTTTGGTCAACAGCACAATGCCAAAATGTTCCAAAATTTTTGGTTCAACACACTAAAATTTTTGGTTCTATTTTTGGTCAACAGCACAATGCCAAAATGTTCTATTTTTGGTCAACAGCACAATGCCAAAATGTTCTATTTTTGGTCAACAGCACAATGCCAAAATGTTCTATTTTTGGTCAACAGCACAATGCCAAAATGTTCTATTTTTGGTCAACAGCACAATGCCAAAATGTTCTATTTTTGGTCAACAGCACAATCACCTATGTTGTAACCCTAAAAGGTTACTGCATGAGCAATCACCAAAACAGAGGTTGGGAATAATAGTATATCAGCAAATAGATGTGCTGCTAGTGAACTGCCAGTCAGTGTAATCACTCTCCACTTTACTACAATAGTGTCCACGTATTTAAGAGGATAGTAACATTCTATTCCTGTATACAGGTTGGTTTGCAACATTTAAGTATATAAATATTAGCATACATGACATCATTGTTTTATCGTGAAAAATTATTTTTTAGATTTTAATATATTTTGATTTTTCTCTTTGTTTATTCACTAATCATAGGAATATAGTGGGTTATCCATTCTTTTCCAGTTATAGTGGGGAGACCTTCTTTTGAAGGCTAGTTGTATATTGTTGCAGGTTAATGGAATTTGGCCTCGTTGTAGATAGCCCACTATAAGTCATAAAAATTATAAATCAAGAAAAGCAAATTGAGTTGAAAAATAACATTTTATATATACACATATCAATCAAGGTTTTTACAATTAAAGTAATACTGAAAGTATAGGTCCAACGGATGTTAAAATGTTCATGGCAATAAAATGCTGAAAAGAGAATTAATGCTTAGGAATGTGGGAACGTTATAAGTAAGGAATGTCTTTGATGTATCCGCTCCTTAGGTCAGTCAGTAGTTTTGAGACAGGAAAAGATAAGATGAGAGGGAAGGGAGGCTAGCATAATAAGCCACTTGACGTAGGTCAAGGGGAATACTGATTACACTCCTCTCTCTCGAGTCAGTCCGTGTGGGTCTGTCTGTCTGTCTTTCTGTCTTGGTTTTTTATATCTTCTTTGTGGATTGCAGCAGATCATTTGGGAATTCAAATCTGAGCTTTCTAATGGCCGATAAATAAAATTTGCGTAGGCTTGCGAACTGGAATTTAATATTTAATTAATTTTTAGTTTTCAACTGGAACATTTGCGTGAACCCGGATGCACACCGAGTTTTGGTCATTTGCTTTCTGGTCGTTAGAGTGCAAACATCCGTTCGCCCATTTTTGCTCAGTCGGTATCACCACATAACTTTCGCCCCAGTAAACAGTTGTTTTTTGGTATCTGTTGTCGCTTCTCCTTTTTTTCAAATAGTAGTTTTCGTTTTGTTTTGCTGCTTGCTTTTTGTTTGTTTGGGTTTTTTCTTTTTTTCGTTTTCGGTTTTTTGTTGTTGTTAGAAATAAAAATGTGTTTTCTTTCTTCCATTTAACCATTCTACCGGACTTTGTTTCCTCGGTACAAGATGGGGAGTTATTGAAATTTCGTCTTAATTCGATGGAATCTTTTGGTTTTTGGTTCTTGTTGAAAGGGCGAACACTTGTAGTGAATTTTTTTTCTGTGTGAATAGCCATGGGTTGGTTAATTTGGATTTGTTGTAGTTTCTTCCGTGTCCGTTGCCATGCTGAATTTGTGTTGCAGAGAAATATTCAAATTTCGCTGAAAGTCCAAATTCTTTTTGTGTGTGTGTGTGTATATATATATATATATATATATATATATATATATGAGTGTTGTATTTCACGTCGGGTAGTCACCAGTTTATGGTGGGTTTGTTGTTCTTTTAAATTCACAAGTGACTATCTGACCGTTTTTTGTTTTTCTGTTTTGTTTTTTTTTCGTTATTAATTGTTTGTGCCAGGAGCCTATTTACTCTTTGACCATGTGTCTGAAGCACATGGAGTTTTTAGTGGTGCTTCCGACCGACGTTAGGTTTTTCATTTTGGTGCTGAAATGCTGGAAAGTGTAATTTGGCTTAGGATAGTAGGAGTTGTTCATTTTGGCAATAGAAGGCTGACAAGGAGAATTCAATACTTAAATTGTGGGTGCATTGGCCGAGAGGGATGTCTTTGATGTATCCGCTCCGTAGGTCAAGGGGAATACTGATTACACTACTCTCTCTTGAGTCAGTCCGTGTGGGTCTGTCTGTCAGTCTTTCTGTCTCAGCTTTTTATATCTTCTTTTTGGATCGCAGCAGATCATTTGGAAATTCGTATCCGTATTTGATTCTGGGCTTCCCATTGGCTGATGAATAAATTTCGCGTAGGCTTGCGAACTGGAATTTAATATTCAATTAATTTTTAGTTTTCAACCAGAACATCTGCGTGAACCTGGATGCGCACCAACGAGTTTTGGTCATTTGCTTTCTGGTCGTTAGAGTGCAAACATCCGGTCACTCACTTTTGCTTGGTTGGTATCACCACAGGAATCTTGTTTTCAATTCATTTTTCAATCTTGCACTGTCCTTAGACATTATAGTTCACAGAAGAAAAGACTATGACAACTTTAAAATGTCCACTCTGTTGATGTGAATTTTTAAATTTATTCCACCCTTTCAACAATAATTATATGATATTTCTTACTGTGTTATACATCATATGAAAGCAAAGCATTTTTTAAATATTCTTTTCTCATTATAAACAACTACTTCAGTTGACCAAAATCAAATATTTTTTTTTTGTTTTTTTTTTTTACTAAATTCTGTTTGAATTTTTGGAATGAGGAGTTATGCTATTTATGTGTTGACTATGGTCCTCACCTTTGTTGTTGTTATCACAACAATTTGGCTGTTATGTCCTCCAGCCTTCATCAGTTACTGTTGATCCAGGCAACCTTCAAGGAACTTCAAACTGAATGCTTTATTTAATCCTTCATTTAATTCATGGGGGTAGAGTGCAACAGGCAGTTTAAAGCTCCAAATTCTACACTTAGGATTGTCCTATCCTACTAGATCAAAGAATTGGTTTTTGAATTTGGTGACATACTAATTGTGAATTTGGTCCCTGAGCTAGGTAGTGAGACAGACTTAGTGTAAACAGGACAACCAATAACAGACCAGTAATAAATTAGAACTAGATGAGTTATTCCTAGATATGGCCAATGGAATAAGAACAGTCTACTAACATGATTAAATTAAGGTATCCAGAAGCATCCTTGTTTTTTGTTTCTTTGTTTTCTTTTACTATATTTTAGTTTTTTTTTACTATTTTATAACTGCAGTCATAAAATAATATTTGTCTCATAACATACACATTTTATACAATATAGTAAATATAGTAATCACTATAAGATAGAGGTAACAATAGAATTAATAGTTAAAAAGGAAATATAAGAATGATAATGTTCGTTAAAGTTTTTTCATTGCTCTGTCAGCAAGGCTTCATAATACACTGACTGTACCTCTGCAGGAGGTAAAAGTCCCCCAGGAGCCCACCTGTTGGCGGTGGGTGGCAACCCGTGATGCTGGGGACGGGATCCTGGTGGTTGAGCAGACCGTGGTCCAGGTGCAAAGTGGTCATGGTCCTGCAACACATCACTTTGTCCCTTACGGGAGGTTGGAGAGGCCTGATCCAATCAATCGGCTAATCAAGACAAGCCCTAACACTTACTCCCAAATGTTTACCATACCATCAAAGAATAAAATCTAAAGATATTACAAATTATATTGAATTTTATAACAAACATAGAGACAGACCATGTAAGTGTTAGAAGGTGATGGCAAAGGTCAATCAATTATTGAAATGAAACCACATAACTGATCCTTACCTGATGTTTCCATAAAACTAGGAAGATGAAACTGAAGGAAAAATCAGAAATGATGGCAGAAACTCAACTAATTTGACTCATACCTTTCTTGTATCCCTGGGATGAAAGGGCGAATGTTTCCCTCCTAACATCTCCCACATTTAGGCTCCAAGGAGGGTGGGGACAAGAAAGATGAAAAACTAAATATATTTTTATGAAAGCTGAAAACCCTACTAAAAACTCAGATATAAATAATGAACCCACATTTCCAACTCAGACAGTGAGTGGGAATCCTAACCAGAGAGAAACAACTTGTTTGAACATAGAAGAAAAAAAAAACTTTCCAAGTTATCAAAACTCTAGAAGGAAAAATCAGTAAATTATCTCCCTTTCTGATTGAAAAAAAATCTTATCCCAAAATAGCAACCTTAAAACAGTTAAAAAAACAGAAATATAGTTGTTGAAGTAGATAACTTTAAAAATGCACAAAACCTATTAGAAACAAAAAATTCCACACCTACAAATGTAAAGCTTTTGCTCATGAAAAACTTAATACGTCAAAAGGTGTTATAAGAAGTCATGAGCTAACCTTGGCAACAACTGAAGAAATCAAACCGCTTTGAGAAAACAAGGAGTAATTGATCACGTTCAGATTAACTAAAAAAAAAAAATGGTCAAATTATGCCTACAAATCTATATATCCTAACCTGTGATACCTCTACAATTCCAAAAGAAATCAGAATTGGATATATGATCGAAAAGGTTGATCTATATATATATACCAGCCCCCTTAAGATGCTTTAAATGCCATAAATTTGGGCACCACTAGGAAATTTGCAGAGAGCACAAAATATGTGGGAAGTGTGGTGAAAACGAACCTAATCATTCTGAAGAAGAATGCCCAAATGAATGCAAAATGCTTAAACTGCTATGGAAATCACCCAGCTTACTCAAAAACTTGTAAAACGTATAAAAAAGAAATCACAAAAGTAAAATAAAAGAGAAATATTACCTTCCCTGAGGTGAGCAAAATAGTGGAATCCTATCAAAAAGCAAAGACTTATGCAGAAGTCATTCCAAAACCAAACCAATCAAACCAAATAAATGATCAAGATTTACTTAACAAACTCATCTCTGAACTTAAAAGTCTAATCGAAACTTTAAAAACAACCCATAAAGAGGTTAACAAGGATCAGATAGCAACAACATCTATTAAAATCAAAACAAGTGATCAAAACCAGGAACAAATTCCTAGGGGTAAATTAGAATCAAATCAAGTTAACCAAAAAATGCAAATAAACCAACAAACACCCATTCACAACAGTTAAAATATATTAGGAATGGACGATTTTGAAGAACAAAGCTTCCCCAATAAAGCAGGTTCTTCAACTTTCCCTAAAAGCCAAAATGTAAAATCAAATAATAAAGACAAATATAAAAACAAAGGTATGATAAAAATCTCCCCGGAACAAACTAAAACAACAAGTGGAAAGAAATCTCCAACAAAAACCAACTCCATACAAACCAAACCACGGTCCCAATCAACCTCCAGAAATAGAGATAAGTCGGATATAAAAATTCATAAATCAATAACTCAACCCAAAGAATTAGAAGATATGGAAATAGAAACCAAATCTACCAATGAACAAAACCTAGGAAAAAACCATTATAAACATATATATTTTCATGAATTAAACTACAATTATTAACAGCAAATTTAAATTCCAATAAAATTCAACCTCATACCAGACTACAGAAATGGAAGGTAAAAACCTAGTCTCCCAAAATTAACCCAAAATATAATTAACACAAATCCAAATAAAATATTACAATGGAATTGTTGTGGAATGAAAGACAATATTACTCCTACTGATAGCAAATCTAAACTCAGCTGTTATCTGCCTTCAGGAAACTTTCCTTAAGAGCGATAGCAAAACTAATATAAGAGGATACCAACTTTTCAGCTATATAAAAGATTTTGGCCTTAGAGCATCAAGTGGTACATCTATTTTAGTCAGAAATGATGTGTCACATAGATCTACAAACTGACCTACAGGCAATAACTGTCAGAGTAACTTTGCAAAAACAAATCAACATTTGCTTCATTTACATCCCACTGAATGTAGAGACAAATTGCAGGAAACTGTCGGACAACTCTCCACTCCCTTTTTACTACTCAGGGACCTTAACAGCCACAGCACCATATGGGGCTGCAAAGACACAAACCAAAGAGAAAGAGACATAGAATCACTCATTAATAATAACAGCCTCTGCCTCTATAATAACAAGACTCCAACCTATATATATCCATTCTCAGGCAGCTGCTCAGCAATAGACTTGTTCTTAAGTGATTTATCTATCTATCTTCATGGATTTTATTTGGTCAATCCATAACAATACTTGTGGAAGTGACCACTTTCCATTAATTCTAGAAAGCTTAAACTCGAACTTAAATGATAAAATTCCCAACTGAAATTTAAAAAAAGCAAATTGGGAAAAATACAAACTTACGTGCTTGTCAAAACTCACCCCAAGCTCAAATACTGAAAATGTAGACCATGTTACATATCTTTCAGAAACAATTATATCCATCACAAAAAAATGTATCCTAAAATCTTCTAAATCTACTAAATATAATAAACTTTGGTTCAATGAAAGAGCAAATCAGGTTGTGCTGGGCTACCCTTCATAAATTCACCCAACAACAGAAAACCTAAACTCTTTTAAAAGATTTAGAGCAATAGCAAGGTGAACAATAAAGGAGTCAAAACATTCCTTATGGAGAGACTTTCTGTCCAAAATAAATTCCAATACTAAAACAAAAATTGTCTGGAATATGATTAAAAAGATTTCTGGTAAAAACAAAAATAATCCACTCAAACATCTTTTTAATACTAACACTATAGTTACTGACCCCCAAGGAGATCGCAAATACACTTGCTCAAAATTTTTCTCAAAACTCTTCCCCTGCTAACTATAGCAGAAAATTCCAAAACATTGAAAGATTGACAAAAAGAAGAAACTTAATTTCAAATCCAATAATACTGAAGACATAACCAACCTTTCATCCTATCAGAATTACTAAATTCTTTAAAACAATCTCAGAATACCACAGTAGGCCCAGATGATATACATTATCATTTTCTCAATCAGTTGCCTGATACGTTCATAGCATACTTACTTGATATTTTTAACGATATCTGAACTAACGGTAACATCCCTAACCTATAGAAACAAGCCATAGTTATCCCAATACTTAAAACCAAAAGAGATCCATCAAACCCCTCCAATTATAGACTGACTAGCAGTATAGCCCGACGTTGATTGGGTGTAATGAAAGCTTTAAAACTATCCATGGTCCTGGCGCTCAAACTCTTTGAACATTGGCACGCAAGACTAGAAAGCAATAGTTGTTTCCAGTTAAAGCAAAACCGTAGACTGAAAGAAAAATGAATGGATGTAAGTCAAATTTTGATTTCCTTGTATCGATATCAAATAAGTTTTTTTCATTGTAAACTGAATTTTGAAGGCTAAATAAGTCCTCTGAGTAAATGGCATCATGGCTGAGACTAAGAGCTACAATTATACCTACTTAGAGCCAAATCCGAAGCAAAAACTAAAATAAAAGGGCTGAAAAAATACATACAGGCAGATAAACATACACACACACACACACACACACACACACACACACACAAACATCTTGCCTTTTATTTATATATATATATAATCGATTTTCTGCACTATTGTAAGAACTGCAACCTTGAAACTTATGAATATCGTTCATTATGTCTTTGTCTATGAGTGTATCAAATTTGATTAAAATCAGACCATTCCTTCTATAACCCAATTTTTTCAGTTATCAATATTTATCGGGGGTACCTCAACACAAAACCTAGCTAAGAACACTCGCAGATGCTTATAGTGCAACTGTGTAAATTTTCAAGAAAATCGGTTCAGCCATTTCGGAGTCTATAGGTAACGGACACACAGACACAAACACACATACACACACAGACAAAGTTCCATTTATAAATAAGTTTAGATGTTTTTAACCAGCTGCCTCTGTAAGACCTTGGAAAGGATGATCAATAATAGATTAACTTGGTTCCTTGAAACAAATAACCTAATAACCAACATACAATGTGGCTACCAGAAAAATCGTGGGTGCATTGATCATTTAACAAATTTAGAAAGCTATATTAGAGAAGTTTTCGTAAGAGGCCAACTTGTGACAACAATCTTTTTTGATCTTGAAAAGGCATACAGCATGACCTGGAAACATGGAATCCTAAAAGATCTACACAACATCGGACTAGAAAGTAGACTACCTGAATTCATCTCTAATTTTTTATCCAATAGAACATTTAGAGTACTCATAGGATCCACTCTGTCCAATATAAACAAACAAGAAGGTGCACCACAGGGCAGCATCCTATCAACAACCTTGTTTAATATAAAAATTAATGATACAGCTAAGGAAATCTCCTCTGATATGAATGGATCTTTATATGTGGACAACCTTAATATAAGCTATCGATCCAAATATGTCCACACTATAGAAAGAAAACTGCAATATTGCATAAATACGATGAACAACTGGGCGACTACAAATGGTTTCAAATTTTCAAAAACCAAAACTAAATGCATCCATTTTTGTAATAAGCGCAAATTTCATAATGATCCCAACCTACAATTTGAAGGAGAAAAAATCCCATTTGTAAATCAACATAAATTTCTTGGGGTAGTTTTTGAGAAGAAACTGAATTTTATTCCACACATTAATTATCTCAAAGAGAAATGTAATAAACCATTAAAATTATTATGAGTTGTGGCCCACAAAGATTGGGGAGCTGATAAAAATACTCTGAGACTATACAGATCCTTAATCAGATCAAAATTGGACTGTGGATGTTTTATTTATCAATCTACAAGGAAGTCCAGCTTAAAAATTTTAAATCCCATCTATCATACCGGCCTAAAACTGGCCCTAGGTGCCTATAAAACAACCCCAGTAGAAAGCCTATATGCTGAAGCATTTGAACCCTCCCCTCAAATACTCAGAACCAACAACTTAGCTCTTAAGTACTATACTAAAAGAAGAGCAAATACCAACAATCCCACATACAACAGCACCATTAACCCTAAATACAAAATCCTTTTCAAACAAAATTGAAGTACAATTAAAACGTTCGATCTCAGAATGATTCCTATCCTTAAACGATGCAGCCTTACCTACAACCAAAGTTCTCCAACCCACAACACCCAAAATCCCATCTTAGAAAATCATAATGCCCAAAATAGATTTAAGCTTATGTAAACACAACAAAAAAAAACCCATCCAATAATATTCCAAGATGATCTTGATGAAATCAAAGAAAAATACTCAGATCACACACACATCTATACAGAAGAAACATCCATTTTTAGTGAAATTCATGTACTAACTCTAGCACTCAGTCTAGTTTCTAACAACAAAGATTCCAAATATTCTTTTTGAACTCCCAATCTGCTATAAAAGCAATTAAAAATAAAAAAATGGAAAATTCTCTAACAGCAAAACCACTTGACAACTTAACAACCAAATAGAAATAATTTTCTGCTAGATACCAAGTCATATCAATATCAAAGGAAATTAATTAGCTGATTCAGCAGCAAAAACTGCCCTAAATATCCCAATTAATACAAATTTTAAAATCCCCTACACAGACATTAAAACATATATCAGTACATACACAATGGAAAGATGGCAAACTTAATGGAATGAATTTCTCAACAACAAATTACACAAAATAATGCCAAAAATAAAAAAACAGGAACAAAATATCAAACTCAATAGAAAAGAAGTTACACTAACAAGAATAAAAATGGACCATACACATTTAACCCAATCATCTCTCTTAAGAAAAGAAAATCAACCCAATTGTATACCATGTCAAACCCCACTCACAATTAAATATATTCTAACCAAATGTATTAATTTTGCACCAACAAGAAATAACTTCTACAAAAAAAAAATAAACATTAAAGATCTATTTAAAAAAAAGCAACTCTCAATTATACCTCAAGAAAATTGGCCTCTATCAAAAACTTTTAAAAATAAACATATTGCATATGTATCAACTAAAGCAAAACGCATGACTTACAACTATCATAAATACAAACTTCCAATCAAATACTACCTCTATAAAACCTTCCCAATTATACATCTCCAGCATAATATAACCATAACAACAAGTTACCATAAAACCAAATTTAAATTTAACTCAATATAACCTCATGTCCAAAAAAAATATAATACTGGCCTTATATAAACCTTGTGAGGTTGACAGGCTGTTAAACAAAACAAAGTTTTTTTTATAGCTATTAGCAAATAAGAGAACGGAAATTTTAACATTGATGAAATTACATCTCTGTGATTTTGTATAATTTTAAACTTTGACATACAAATGTGTTATTTTGATTTTAAGATTTAAATTTTTTCTTTCAGGAAAAATTGCAGACCTGCATATTTAAATAAAACGTCTGTCCGACCTGGTTTGAAAAACTGTGGTGATGTAAATTACATTGGTAAAATTCATGCTTATCTGGAGTGTACTGGAGCCATTAATATTGGATGCGGTAAGACGTATCTCCCTATTAATGATGGCAACTTGGTGCTATCTTGCTAAATATAGTTATTTACCATGTGTGTTTTATGTCTGTTGTTTAACAATATTAGTTTGATATTATTTATTTTCTTTGTGGATAGCTCTGTAAAAAAAGTGTTTTCCTTTTGGATAAAAAGATCAATACCATAGCATCAACATTCTTCAAATTGTTTATGAGGTTAAAAATTTAGATCAAGTGGAAACCAACAATCATCAAAGGTACACTGTTTACTCACTGTGATAAAAAATAAACAGGATATCATTGCTGATCCTAATACTTAATTTAAAGTAACAGAAAACAAAAACTAAATACTTTCAATAGAATTTAGTGAATAAAAAATCTGATTGCCTATAGCTGTTTAACAAAGAACTTATAAATTTGTAAAATTCTTACAAGTAAATTGAGGCCTTGCCTCTTTGCATCTCTCACTTTTGGGCACATCATAACACAAATCTTCACTCGTGCTGGTGTGTAGACTAATCCACATGTTGCATGTAACCAATGTAGGAGGTAATCTGTGATCAAAGATAGAGAATAGTACAAATTTTAATTTGCAAACACAGTCCAAAGTAACCTTTATTTGATGGTTAATAAAGAACAAAAAAATTAACCTTTATTTGATGGTTAATAAAGAACAAAAAAATTAACCTTTATTTGATGGTTAATAAAGAACAAAAAAATTAACCTTTATTTGATGGTTAATAAAGAACAAAAAAATTAACCTTTATTTGATGGTTAATAAAGAACAAAAAAATTAACCTTTATTTGATGGTTAATAAAGAACAAAAAAATTAACCTTTATTTGATGGTTAATAAAGAACAAAAAAATTAACCTTTATTTGATGGTTAATAAAGAACAAAAAAATTAACCTTTATTTGATGGTTAATAAAGAACAAAAAAATTAACCTTTATTTGATGGTTAATAAAGAACAAAAAAATTAACCTTTGTTCATTCATTCTTTCTTTTTCTTTCATTCTTTTTCTCACTGAAATCATGTAGTGTCTTTTCCCCCTCTTTCCCTGTGATCAAAACAGAATAGTCCATTATTTATGAAGTATTGGCAGGAAATGTTAAATATTTTTATGCTCTCTTATTTATTCTTTCTAGCCAAATCCAATTACAATAAATAAGATAAAATAACATTATCTGCTGAATTATTTTTATAATTATTTTTTATAATATTCCCACTGAAATCAAGTATTTTCTTTTAGCCATTACATATTTGAGCTTAACAACTTTAACAAAATATTTCAATAACAATCATAAATCATGGGATACAAATGAATAGCTTTTAAATTGGCAACTTTTTCCATTTCACTGAAACAAATGTTAAATACTTTTATTTTCCCTTCTTTCATTAATCATTTATTCCCTAAAAACAAGTAGCATTTCTGATAAGTCTTTCCATGCTATCAAAACAGAATAGTCTTTACTTTATGAATTATTTGCAGGGTATAACATATGTCCTAACTAAGAAACTAAAGGTAGGAAATACTGAATTAGAATAAGATTAACATTTATTAAACACTGTAACTGATGTCTACGGGGCTAGGTAATCAAGATTTAATAAAGATGTGCCTTTCAGTAGGGTTCATTGTTAGCAATCAATATTTGATAATAAACAAATATTTGGTTGATTCTGCCATATATCAATGTTTATTTATTCCTATAACATATCTTTTTTTTCTGAAGGCTGACCTTGACATGCTTACACATAAACTTTTTCCTCTTTTATTCAGTGGGTGGCTTTTGAAGTGAAAACTTCTTATAAAATATAAATAAATATGAACATTTGAACATGTTCTTTTTTAAACTTTTATCTACAAACAAAAAAAATTATTTCATCAAAGACTTTGGATATATTTTTCTATATTTCTGACATGAGGTATTTTCTTTATTTACACTATTTACATTGTATGGATTGTTGTTCTAATCTTTGTTGCTATATTCACATTGCTTCTGTCCTTCTGGCCTTCTTCAGGTGATTGAAATTTAGAATTTAACTCTTTATTTCCTTCACTGGGTTAGATTGTACTAGTATCAGATAAAGGCAAGAGGAAGGGTGTTTTGTTGTACTGGCAACTTTCACAGTTCCTGTGAAACTGAAAGGGAAATTATTCAATATTGTAGTCATAGTGGATTCTCAAATAAATAAGAAGAAATAAGTTTTACAACACACTAGAAAATGTCAAATATGAAAACAAATCACACAAAATTATCATTCTCATTGGTTACTTAATTTTTTTCTTTTCTTTATTTTTTTCAATTGAATTTATCCCAAGCAAGACAGTAAAGCCACTAAGGAGTTATTGGACATTTCTAATTAGAAAATATTTTTGTCAAAAGGTTTTACAACCAGATTTTCTGACCTCAGAAAAATAGAAACTGAATTAAAGTTATTTAATGACTCATTGTTATTTATGTGAAAGCATCAACCAGCTAAAAATTAAGCTTCAAAACAGGGAATCTTTGAAAACTAGTAATAGAGAAAATTCCTTGAATTTTATAAAGAAGTTGATTTTTTTAATGAATTTGATGAAATTGACAGTTTATCTAGAAAACTCTATGCATACATACTGCTTTGAAAAATGTTTTTCATGTATAAAAAACATCAAAAGTGCTGAAAGGAATAGGTTTAGTGATTGCCATTTAACTAACATTCTTAGAATAAGGACTAGTATCATAAAAGCAAATATTGACAATATTATAAAAAGAAAGCAATGTCAGAAATCATTTATGAATTGATTTTGTGTATGTATAATTTATTTTTTTACTGTTAAAAATACAGTATTTTTTGTAATTATATTTGTTATTAAAATTTGATATTCACATTATTTTTAACTTTTTAAAAGCACATTTATATCAAATAATTTTATGGCTTAGTGAATATACTTAAATTTTTAATTTGTCCCATTAGGAAAAAAGGTTGGAAAGCCCTGATCTAGAGATTGGTTGTTCAGGATAACTCATTTCATGAATTGGTAAGAAAAACTGAATCAGTTTAAAAATTTGTCCAGAGACACCATAACTTTTCAATTTGTGAAGAAGACCGACATGCCAAACTCTGTTGAATGCTTTCAATGTGTTAAAAGCAACAGTTTGAGCATCAGCATTTCTATGTAAAGCATAAATTCTTTCTGCAATAATCGGTAATACATCAGCATTTGACTTAGAGCCATATTGTTTAAGTAGAATATTGCGTTTGTTTAAAGCATTAAAAAAATCTTCACCCATTTTGTATTGCATTTAAGATAATAAGAGCTCATCATTAATTTGCTTTTGGGTTAAGCTAAAAAAATCTCCATGAGAATGTTTTAATTATATTGATTCAAATTCAATGGAAAATTTACAATATTACAAAATTTCACTGTTTTTTTTTTTGTTTTTTTTTTTTTCAGCCATCTCATCAATACTTCTTTACATTGTATTTTCACTTAAAACAGGACTAGAGTCTTACATTACAGTTCAAATCACTTCTTCAATTGATGGTATTATGATCTCTTCTGCAACACTATATGGTTCTTTCTTTTTGGTCATTATGCACCAATTGTTCTATTCTGATATACTTGCATGTATTTTAGTTTACCAACTGGTGTGTCTACTTATATTTTGGTCAGCCTTTGAACTTTCCAGCCCAGAAAAATATTATATGATGCTGTAAACTCTTATTCTTAATCAGCATGAGCATGTACATAATAATTGTTTAATTTATATATTTGTTTAATCAAAATTCTAAAAAAAGGAAAAGCTTCCTTTTTTTTTGGGGGGGGGGGATGTATTCTTTGAAGGTAGTTTTCATATTCATGGATTTTGAAAGCCAAAACAGTTAATAGCCACTAAGAGTACCTAATGTAAGTTTGCTATCTATTTAAGATTAATTCTTTTATAACAATAGTTTTAAGTAGCAACAGAGGGTTATGTTTAAATCTATGTATCTAAAAAATGAAAATGTGTATATGCCCAATTATCTAAATTTTGGTCTTGGATTGCAAATTAATTCATGAGATTGAATGAAAACAGTGCTGTCAATGAATTAATGATTTTTATTTCAACAAGATATTCATTGCATTGTACTATATTCTATGCTATATCAAATTCTTACCTTCAAAATTTATCAAAACAAACTTTAAATTAAACATGAATTAATAAATTTGACCACCCCCCATCCCTGGGCCTAAAAGTTAAAATATTTTCTTCAACCACCGGCAGAACAATATGGAATCATCTCTTAAAATATTGTTAATATTGTTAAAATGTAAGCCATTTTTTCTTTTAACTTTTGTTTAAATTTAAAAGTGTTCATACTTAATTGAAGGATTGGTTTTGTTTTTCTAGCCAAAATTTCACTGCCTGGACTTTAACTAAGTTAAAACGTAGCAAGTCACCATCATTTTCTTTCTATTGGAGTAGATAGACTAAACTATCGCTCGGTTCACACTCCACCCACGTCTATTGAACGGGGTGAAGAGGCTCATCCCTTGTTTCCTGTTTAGGATGTGGTTTCCAGTTTTTCTCTTTTCCAGTCTTTTCACTCTTACGTAGCCCCCTGAGCATCAGTGGCGTTTTCACCTTGCTTGAGGTGATATGATTGAAAAAAAAAAATTTCACACTCAGCCCTTGATGTTTTGATTGTAGACTTTCTGACTGTGGTTGGCTGAATTTATTTTTCCTTTGAAGTTCTAATGACTGATTCCGGTTCAGGGTAGACTTTTTGGTCTGTCTGTCAGCCACTCTCTTCTTTTTTTTTTTTTTTTTTTTTTGTGAGTGTATGTATATATATATATATATATATATATATATATTTGCTTCTTGCCAATGGAATAATAACAAATAATTGTATGTAACGCATTTGCATAAATTTTGAAGTGTACTTTATGTGCCAGTTAATATTTCGCACTCAGCCCTTAATGTTTTGATTGTAAACATTTTGACAGCAAAAATATTTTTAAAGATATTCTTAAATGAACGTTTGTCCTTACATAGAATGGTATCTTAAAATTGTCTTGGAGGGACTACTACTATATTGGTTTTCCTTCTTTTTCTTTTTTTTTAAAATTGGAATAGATAGATCCTACTATTGCCCAATTCATACTCCTTTCTCTTCTTTTGAACAGGAGTAGAGGTTCATCCTTTGTTTCTTGTTTAGGAAGAAGTTCCCAGTTTCTTTCCTCTATTAAGGTCTTAATAGTAGTGTTATCACCAGAGTTTTGTAATGTGTGTGGATGGTGGCAATGTCTCTTTATATTAAGGGTACCGGGTTGGCCGTTTCCTGGTTGCTGCTTCCAACTGGTAGTTAGAAGCCCAAACTCTTGTGTAGCATCTTGAGAGGCCACTCTGATCAACAGTTGAATAATATCGAGGTTCTTGTAGTGTCATGTCGAGCATGGATGGATCTTCCTGTAAGTGCCTTCACTCTGAGGCCATATTATGCTGCAGACTGTACCAGTTCCTTTCCAATACATGGTTCATTTGACGACTGACTGATACTACTACTTTAGGCCTCCCTTTACCAAACAAATCTCTAATCATGACAACACACACTCAAAGAAATAAAACTAAACCAGCTAAACAAAAACACCTAAACCTGTCAACATCTCTTTCTTGAACTTCCAGGTATCTGTACCAACTTTTGCAGCGTTGAATCTTTCCTCCATTAAAACTCTCCTGATATCTTAGCTCTCTGTGAAACTAAGCATAACCCTTCTATCTCTTCCTCTGATTACTGTATCCCTGATTACCCTGCCCTCTTTAAGGACTCCAATGTCCATGTGCATGGATTGGCATTTATGTCAGCAAACATCTTCTTCTAGTTAGGATGATTTCTCTCGAATCTCCAGACATATTTCCTACATGTGTCTCTCTCTCTTTACTAAGCTCGATTACCTATATTTTCTTTTTCTACCACTCTCCTTTCTCTCTTATACTAGACAACATCTTGAACAATATAGACAAAGCCATTTCTTCTCATTTCTTTGCTAATATATTTGTGTTCAATGATTTTAATGCCCACTAGGCTAAGTGGTTGGTAAACTCTGTCACAGATCTTGCTAGTGACCATACCATGAACTTTTCAGTCACTCAATCTCTCATGCAAGTAATGGATTTTCCTCTTGCATTTCTCCAATAACTCTAATGAACTTTACTCACTGCTAGATCTCTGCTTCTCTTCTATCCCTGATTCTTGCCATACCATGCAGCTCTGCCCTCTTAGCAACTCTGATCATGCTGTGATTTCTGTTAATATCTCCTTCAACTTCTCTTTACAAGAACCTCCTACCAGCAGAATATCCTATTGCTATCAGAAACCAAACTGGGAGGTGTTCTATGACTTCCTTTGTGATGTCCCTTGGAACAAAGTTTTTAGTATCCCTGTTGAAGACTGCACATATGAGGTCTCCTGTTGGTTGAAAGTTGGCATTGATGCTTTCATTCCATCAAGGAAGTTCCAACTAAAACCTTCTTTTCCATGGATCTCTACTGCTTGCTCAGCCACCATTACCCACAGAAACCACTTCTTCCGACTTTACTGAAGTGGTGCATCTGACCATAATAGTTGTGTTTTTGTCTCTTCCCACAATGAATTCAACTGAGTCCTAAATGATGCTAAGCAGTTGTTTGCTAATAGCATGAAGCAGCATATAGCATCCACAAATTTGGCTCTAATGATTACTGGCAGCTCTGCAAAAGTGTGCTAAACAACAGCAAACCTTCAATCCCAGCACTACTTGATAATCTTGAGGTTCTCACGTCCACAGCAGACAAGGCTGAGTGCTTTGCTTGCAAATTCTCTTACAATTCCATATTTGATTTGTCTGGAGTAACCACACCCTACTTCCCTCCTAGAATAGAGGACTAGCTAAGTGATACATACATAACCCCCTCTCTGGTCTCAAATGTTATTTCTAAGCTTGACTCTTATAAAGCAAGTGGATGTGATTGTATTCTACTCATTGTTCTTAAGAAATGTGCCCCTGAACTCTCTCCTGTCCTCTACAAACTCTATAATTATTGCCTTGCTGCCTCTTGCTTCCCTACTTGTTGGAAGTCCTCCTCTGTAGTTTCTCTCTTTAAGAACTCTGGAGAGCTATCAGACCCTTTTAACTATCAACCTATTAGCCTCTTACCACTTTTTGGTAAAATGTTTGAGGCTATTATCAATGCTGAAATGATTCAGCATCTCACATCCAACAAATTATTTTCTGACAAGTAGTATGGCTTCCGCTTCGCCAGCTCTACTGCTGATATGCTAACACCTCTCACCAAGTGCATATATCAAGACTGTGATAAGAACAGCAAAGCCTGGACTATTGCTCCAGGTATCTCAAAAGTATTTTATAGGGTTTGGCATACTGGTTTTCTGTGCAAACTACAGAGCTATGGTATAATTGGATGATTGTTCGATTTAATCCAATCTTTCTTGTCAAATAGCAAACTGATGGTCGTTTTGAATGGGCATACTTCCAAACCCTTTCATGTGAACATGGGTATCCCTCAAGGCTTTATCCTAGGTCCTATGCTCTTCCTGATATTTATCAATGGTCTTTTGATGCAGTCAGTTTCCAAGTTGGCATCTACACAGATGATACCACCATCTACTCTCATCTCAATAAGAAATCTGCCTTGGTTAACAAAGTAGATCAAGCCTCTGTTCTTGGAAAGGACCTCCAATCTGTGATGAATCAGGGTAAGAAATGGCTTGTAAATTTTAATGCTTTTAAAATGAAGCTACTCTCCTTTAATCACCATAGAGAAGCTTCCCTACTTTTTGTTAATATGGATCACACTAGTCTCCTCGAAGGCAGTACACTGCACTTCTTTTACCTCACTCTCTCAACTGATCTCAAGTGAAATGAATACATTGAATCAATAGCTACATCTACTGCTAAGAAGGTTGGATATCTATACTGAGCCAGGAAGTTTTTTCTCATCAGAATCCATCTGGCACATTTATAAATCTACCATTTATCCGTGCATTGAATACTGTTGTAATATCTGCTCAGGTGCTCCTGCTGTTGATCTTGGGGTTTTCAACAAAATCCAAAGGAGGATCTACAATATATCTGGTTAGCAATTTGGCTGCTCATCTTCAGCCACTTTCTCACTAATGGAATGTGGCTTCTCTCTGTCTTTTCTACAAGTATCTTCATGGCTTCTGTCCTGATGATTCCCTGGTACTCCACCCTCATCAATTTACCTGTGCAACTAGATTGGTAACTAAGTCCCTCCCTTTTACCATCAAAATGGATAAATGTAATCACCAATTCTACTCCAGCAGTTTCTTTCCTTGCACTTCTTGCCTATGGAACTCTCTTCCCCATGCTTACTTCCCTGATAGCTACAATCTCCAAAAGTTTAAATGCAACGTCAATTGCCATCTTCTGTCTTCATGAACCACACCTTTCTCTTATCCTTTTTACTACATCACCTATACTATTTTCTTTTCTCTTTTCAAACTCCTCTCATTGTAACCCTCCTGTGCACCACTGACAGTATTGCTTTGCTTGGGGTGAAATGATTATAAAAAAAAAATTTAAAGATGGTTTAAAGCTTTTAGTAACTTTTGTTTTAAAATTTATTTAAAAGCAAATAATTCTGATTAAATAGATCTTTCATTTTTTTTTGTTTTTTATTAAATATAGTTATCATTATTTTTTTTTTTATCATTCTCAGAACAAGCAAGTTATAACCAAGCTCAAAAAGTGTTTACTTTATCCAATAAAAAAGAAGCCAAAAACACTGATCTCCAAAATCAAGAAAATACCAAAATGGAAAGAACGGTAATATTGTTAAGATAATAAATATTATTAAATATTCTTTATTAACGTCTTCATTTGTTTTACACAATGAAGAATTCAATTTATATACCTTGTGTTTAATTGGAACTTATTTTTGTTATGTTTAAGAGACCACGACGAAGGCGAACTCACAATGTGGATGGTTTTGGTGTTATAGGAAAACCACTAGAAAGCACTACTATTGAAGTATAAAATATCTATTTTTTTATTTCATTTTATTTAAATTTTATATTTGAGCACAATATACTTCTCTAAAAATAATGCTATGTTTTATATATCTACTTATTTTCTTGTAATCTAGTGAAAATAAGTCAACTTGTTCTAAAATTGTTCATCTTAGTGTTACAATGATTTTCAGTTTTTTTTGTTTTTATTTATTTTAGTTATGGTTAATGGGACATTGATATTTTGATGCTGAAAATTGTGAAACTCCTAGATTTTGTTCAGACTTTCCAGCAAATAACTTTTCATGTTTATATTCTCTTTCTCTATAAAAAATACGATTCAGTTTCAGTAACTAATAGAAAATTATACTGACTGTATTTATATTTTCATTTTTTTTAATGCCATGTCCCTTCATAAAGTAGGTGATCATGGCTCTCTATAGATTTCTATCCTTTAAAATATATGAATTGCAATGACTGCTTGAAAAAGATAGAGGAATAATTTCCTGTTGTCTGCTCTAAAATTTTGTATTCATAGATGTTCCACTCTTAGACTAATTACCACTAAGACTAGAGTGCCTAGTTTATCCCATTATTTAACCCATAGCTTGAGCAAGGAGAGAAATTGATTCAATGATATTTTTATAAAAGTGACCTTAGCATAACTCAGCTGGAATTGAAATTTGCATCAGTAACTGTTACACCAGCCACACATTCATGCATAATTTTTTTTTTTTAAATCCTGAAGTTTATTTGTTTACTACAAATTACTGTTTGTTCAAAGAACTTTTTTAGTTTACACTTTCAGAAATATAATTAATTTCACTCAGTTTTTGATATTAAAAGCCCAAAGGTTCCCTTCAGTGTTTTATGTGGTAATCAAGATCATTTGTAAAATGTTGTAGCTATAAGTTTTATTTTAAACTATTTAAATAGAATCAAATAATGAGAAATTTTAGCAAATTAATCATTTCTTATTTTTCAAATTTCTTAAACAAAAATATCAAATTTATAATTTTTATTCAAAAGAATACAGACTGAATGTTAATGCTCAGTACAGAAACTAAGTTTTATTATTTTATTATTAGAAATATTCAGACTATTGTTAGATATCCTTGTTAGTTTTCACTTATCCTTCTTTAATGTTTTCTTTTTCTTCTAAAAGAATTAAATAAATGCTTATTTGGTTTTAATAAACACATATACACTCTTCATAGGCAGCACAACTACTGAAAATAGGCTTCTGTGCAAATTTTATTAATAACTGAAAATAAATAAAGCTTCAGCAGCTACCATTTTTTAAACTCCAGTATGTTATATGAGCATATGTAGACATAATTTATAACTTGTAAAGATGAAGAAAATCTATTTTAATTTGTGAAGTAGTTACATGAAAAAAATAAATTCATTTAAATTTTATATGAAAATATATGTTCTTTGCCTTTTACATTTTTTAACATAGTTGTTTCACATTTGTCTTTTATTTGCTTTTCAGCGTAAAGTCCTTCAGTCAGCAAAATCTATTCGTTCTAAAGTTGTTCATAAAATTATTGAAGATCCTTTTCGTTTGATTCCATGTCAAACATTTAAAAAAGGAATGGTAAGTTCAAAGTCATTATTTGAATTAAGTAAATTGTGAAAGAACAAAGTATTTTCAAGCATCATAAATTATTTCTAAACTAAAACCGGATTTAAAACTCAAATATTTTTTATAATATGAATAAAAAATGAAATAATTTAGTATTATTTTTTGTTCTCTTGCTGTTGTTTAACTTTTATGTGTCTCATCTAAAATTGAATACTTTTTTACTTTTAAGACTATTACAATGGAAAATGTAGATTGGTCAATATTTAAAGAGCTATAAGTAAACAAAAATACTGTTGTCATCTCTTTTCATCAATGACTATGACTGGAAATGAGAAGCACTGTCAACAATTTGTTACTTTTCATTGCTGTTGCTACAATGAAGTTTATAGGTAAAGAAGGGTTGTGAGAGGGCAATTGTGTGAAAAAGTATATTTATAATACTTAGCAGTAAATATATATTGTTTGTGTCATAACTAAAAATACATTTAGGGAATTATTGAAAAAATATTCTTTTAAGATTGCAAGTTTTAAATACCTTTTATATAAATTATCTGTTAACTTGAGCCTTTTCTTGCCTTTTCATTTTAAATGGAATTATCAAATTTTTATAAAATCACTATTTATTAACTGGAAATTTAGATTGACATTTTAAGTTTGTTTCTTATACACTGATCACCCAAAACATTATAATGCAAAAACAACTGCACATTTCAGGTTTTGAAGTCTAAAAACATGTAAACTAGCCTTTAGTGCTTCATTATAATGTCTTTGATAAAGTCAGATTTATTATGGTTAGAATATACAATCAGAGCATTTTCAAAATGATTGTGGTGTGTGTTCATTAAGTGGCCTATACAGGAAAAATTCACCAACCACTAACAAGATATTGAGTAGTGAATATTTATTGATGCAAGGAGTAAGCAGAGGTTTTTCTGTAACAGAAGGACTACTGTAGCACAAATTATAGATAGCTTTAATCATGTTGAAGCAAGGAATGTGTCACAGCACAAAGTACATTGATTATTGTTACATGTCAGACTATGTAGCTATAGGCCAGTAAGAGTACCTGTATATTATCAAATGTCCATTACTAAAACACCTTTAATGAGCTTGCTTCCAACTGGATTTTGTATCAATGGAAGTTCACTTGGTCTGATGAATATTGTTTTCTTCTTTTCTCTTAATAATATGAATATGCAGTGTATCCATATGCTGGAGAAGTGATGACACTAGGATGTACTGTAGGAAAACAAGCTAATGGAGGCAGTCTAATTGTTCAGACAGTTCTGATGAAACACATGGAAGGTACTTTGTCTCACCCACTTGAACATTATTGAAAACTAGGTGAACCTTTACATGACAACATGATGGCAGTGGAATCTTTCAGAAGAACAGTGCACTCTGCCACAATGTATGGGTTGCATAAAAATGGTTTCTGAAAAATGAAGATTTCATTGCATTATCCTAGTTACTAAATTTTCCAGATCTCATTTGAGTATTTAAAGAACGTGTTGGACCAATAAATTTACTCTAGTTATTTGGCGTGCTTGCTGTTAACATCCTGGCACCAGGGTCCATACCTGAGGTTATAGCTGTATTATGAGCAAGTCTAGGATCAGCATCTTATTAGGCATGTGATCATAATGTTTTGTCTTATCAGTATATGTTCAGTTTCATGATTATTATACCTTTTATATTAAGAATATGAAAATAAGTGCATGGAGTATTTTTCTGTTCAAGTAACCAGCTGTGTGTTTGTGTATTAAGTGCTGTAGAGAAGAAAAGCCAAGTGAATAGTAGTGATAAAAAGGATAAACAATTATAGAGCATGCTCTTAAATTGTGATTGATGCTATGTGTAATGGTAACTGGAAAAATGGAAAGAGTTTATGCAAAGAGAAAGTAATAAAAATTGTTTCTGAATTTACTAGAAACAAACTTACATATAATCCTTGTTAATATAAACATTTTGTTTTATTTTTATTTATAGGAACCATTTCAACTGGAAATTGAATCATCAGCTCTAATTGTTATGGATGTTCATGCTCATATGTTCAAAACAGAAGTTGTTGGACTGCTTGGAGGAGAGTGTTTACCAGACAGCAGTTACATCAGAATAAAATGTGCTGTTCCATGTCGTAGTATAAGCACAAGAATTCAATGTGAGATGGATGCTGGTAAATTGAGATTTATTTCTTCAGAAATAACAATATACCAATTTAAAAATAGCATTATTTATATTTCATTTTTAATGAATTTATATTACATTTTTCATGGCTTGTCTTGGTTATTGATAGAATGAAAATCATAAGACCAATAAGAGAACAGTGACATTTTAAAATTTAAAAATAGTGCTGAAAAGTATCAACAATGTTATATAAATCTTATTGATATCACTTTTTCTAAATCTTGTTTAATGAATTGAATATATAAAAATCCCTTCAAGAATTATTAGATTGTTTTGTGTATGTTGAAGTTAATCTAGGTACCTCCAGTCATTTTTCTATATCTAAATTTAAATTGAAATGTTAAAAATAAATAAATTATCTTTAAGCTTTAAAATTAGCTTTAATTGAAAGCCAAGGAATTAAATTTAGTAATTCCCATAAGCAAAATACGCTGGTGTATTTTAAACCAAAATGATGTTGATTGGATTCAAATTTTTTTTAGTTTTAAAAAAGTTTTTAAAATGTCAAATTTTCCACCATTTTTCATCAATTGTAAACAGAAGCCAATTCTTGGTTTTAAAAACTCTTAGAAAAATAAGATACACCTCACTGACACATTATTTTCTTCAAATTACTGAATTTAAACTTACTTTAAGTTAACTTGAAATATTTTATGGAATTTTAGTAAGTTCTTTGAAAAGATTTTTTGAATATTTTTAAAACTTTTGAATTATTATAAAAATAAAAAAGTGAAAACAATTCTTTTAAAATTTTATTAGTCATTGAAAAAATTTTTTTTCTTCTCTTAATAAAAGAACAAAGAAAAAAAATAATTTGAATTAGCCTTATTACCACCAAGAATGAAACAAGAAATCTGCTACAACAATATTTGGTGACTTAGTAAGAACTAGCATCATAGCCTGACATTGCCCATGCAACTCAGAACATTTTTTTAATTAGATGATGTTGCGAATTCCAAGCGCTTGTAGTTGCTGCTTCACTTTAAAACTCAGTTATATAAAAAAATAATTATATAAAATATTGTTGTTTAAAAATTGTTAAAAAATTCCATTAAAAAAAAATCTATTTTGAGTTGATGTTTTGTATTGTAAACAACATTGCGTTTGTTTTTGTTTCAAAATTATGGGGGTAAAATATTTACATTTTTTGTTGACTAAATAAATTACAGAAATTTTTGAAGAATATTTAAAAATGTAGACATGGTAAATTTTTGTTTTAGGACCTGAAGGTTAATATCCCTTTACAAACACATACGAATAACTTATTTTTTTCACTTGTTTCATTGTCAATAACATTATTCTGAAATTAAGTACCGAAAAAGAAAATCACATCCTAATTTCTGCAAGGAAGTAAATAGGCCCAAATTTTCTTCCTACGCCTAAAATCGTTCAGCAGCAAATGGCTCTCACTAAGCCGGTAAAGGCTGACAAAAGGAGTGAGAAAAGGTCCGATTTTTTTCTCTGGTCGTTAATATCAAAAAAGGTCGGTTTCTTCAATATCTAATTGGTGATTTGAGTTCAACATATACATTTGCATGGAAATAAGACTATTTTGGAAAAATTTAAAGGGATATTAGCCTTCAGGTCCTAAAACAAAGATTTACTCTTTTTTACATTTTTTGTTTTTGTTTGAAAAAAACACTTTTTTTTTAATATTTCTTTTGTTTCAAAATCATGTGGAAAAAATTTTCACATTTTTTTGTTGACCAAATGAATTTTTAAAACATCAGAATAAAAATTAAATATAAAGGTGTAACACCCTAACGGGACTGGTCTGAACAATTTTCTCCGGCGGCTGTTCTCCATGCTGTGATGTTTGCCGGGAGTTTGTTGAAAATGTCGGCCGAACAGCTGGGGGTACAAGATTGAACTATAAGGAATGAACTTCCACAACCTGGATGAGTTGAAAGGATGCTTTATTTGGTTTAGAGCTAGCCTTTTCGGTTGGGGCAGGCGAATGTGACACACAGCTCTAACTCTAATTAATGGCGATCAACAAATCCGAACTGACCGAAACAAGACGAACGGAGGTTCACTTCACTCAACTGACTGACTCACTTAACTGACTCTCTCACTCTACTCTACTCTACTGATCTGACTCGGAAAAATTACCTGAATTTATTTAAAATTGATCCGGAAATCCAGAAATGCTTTAGACCACTGGTGATAAACATTGGCAACTGTAAGTCCGAAAGTTCAGTTATCTTTTTTTTTATCTTAATAAAGCTTCCGCCGGAAAATTCTTAATGTGTGGTCAAGATACAGTAAAAGACAGCCTTTGACCTGGTCATTCGAAAACCCACCTCCTGAACTCTATTTCCTGAACTTATCTCTTTATCACATTAAATCACTGAGTCAAATATTTACCGGAAGAGTGGTAGGATTTAAAACAGTAATCGGATACCCTTGTCTCTTCCACAATTTTCCTCATAAAAGAAAAAGCGTTTATTTATTTATTTTTTCCTCTTCTTTTTTCACTTTTGTTAAATATGTTTTTAAACTATTTCCTATTCTTAACCATTTTCTATTTTAATCTATTATAATAAAATACATATTTTACAAAGCACCTTAATATACGCCTAGTTATCGTGTCACAAAGGCTCGGTTTTTTTTGGTTTTTTTAATAAAAGAATATTATAATATACCTGTGATTTGATTTCTGTGACGTAATATAGCAACCATCTTGGATGTTTTACGGAGCAAATGTAAACAATTGGTTCTGTTGACCAAAAAGTGCGAAAGGTAAAAATTGCTGAACTTAAACTCAAAAAGTATGTGTCGACCTAGCTTCCCTGTAGATATGTGTCCCTAGAAAGTTTGAATAGCGTAACTTAAAAAATGTAGGTGTGCGAAGCTTACAGTCACACACAGACTCACAGATTGGCTTTTATATATATATATATATATATATATATATATATATGTTAGCAACAATATTCAACATTAGAAGATGAGCCTATCAAAAACATGAAAAAGCAATAATAAACATGTTTTATTTGTTTTTAATCTTTCAAACTTTCACTTTTGATATATTACACACTTCATTAATAGGGCATTCTTTTTTCACATATTTTCTTTGAAAAAGTATTTGAAATAAATTACGAACAATAGCAGTAACTGTTGGTGTACTTTGTGTAGTCTTTCCAAATTTTGATTAAAGGAAACATTTTCATTCTTTAAATGTCTTTTTAATGGAATTTTTGTTTTTGTCAATAATTTTCAGTATCTCAGGCTGAAGCAAGTGCAGTGATTACTCAGGCAAATCAGTGGGTTGTTGGCTGGTATCATTCACATCCATCTTTTGCTGCTAACCCTTCTGTTCGAGATGTAGAAAGTCAGCTTAAGTACCAAGTAAAATTCTTCACTTTTAGTTTGAATTGTCTTATGCCTTTTGCATTTTGGGGTTATTTTCTTTTTAATGTATGTACAACTTTAAGTTGAAATTTATTTTTACATTAAGAATCATTGCATTTTTCCCTTTGCATATAGGAACTCTGTTCATGGTGTTAAAAAATCCAAAATTACAGCTTCAATTCTAACTTTTAATTTTATATTATTTACATTGTTTGGACTATTGTCCTCATCTTTATTACCATATTTACGGCATTTCAGCCAGTGTACATTTTGGCCTTCTTCAGGTGCTAGGAATTTCAAACTAAGCCCTTTATTTCAATCACTGGGTTATATCATTCTCATTCCATGTGTTATGCTACTTCCAGTAGCCATGTAGTTATTTCACTTTAGCTTAACTCTCTAAGGTATTTTTTACCACTGCTGTGGCCTGTTATTGAACTCACAACTCTTTGGGTCAAGTCACTGGAACAAACCAATATTACTAGCAAACAGCAGTACAAACCACACTGAAAAAAATAATTTTAGCTTAACCAAACCTTTACTGATTTTATTTTATTTTAAACTAGATGTACCCAGCTACGCGTTGCTGTGGCTCAGTTTGGTTAAATTGAAAAATTTATTTACTAAAATAACAAAATAAATGGGATATCAAGAATAATTCGTTGGAAAAAAAATGAATAGAAAACTTTTTTTTTTTTTTTTACAAAAGGGAAGGGATTTCTGTTGTTTATGCCCACCAAAATAGAAATAATAATAAAAAAGGACTTAGGTTTAAAAAAAAAAATAAAACAAGAAATTTATTTACTAAAACATTGAAATGTTAGAAAGTACATTTTTCACACATCTAATAAATATTTTGCGAATTCATTTGTGTTTTTTTTTTCTGATTTTTCAAATAATTTGTCTTCATAGGAATGGTTTGCTCGTGGTGGAGCAAAATACGTGGCTTTCATTGTTAGTCCATATATGGGCAAAGTCAAATCTGAAATGTGTTGCCTTACTGTTGAAAAACTTACAAACTCTGAATCTCAGTGTAAGTAATTCTTTTAACTTTTTCTTAATGCAGACATATAAAAGAACCATGTGTGTGCATAATAATAATATATATATATATATATATACACACACACATACACATGCACTAACAATTTCAACCATTACTAGCTATTATTAAGAACATTAATGTTATCAGTTAGAACAGAGAAAAGATTAACTTAATTTCATTTTGGTATTTTTATTTTTTATTTAAATATAAATGTATCAAATCCAAGTTACATCATGTGTTGAACAGTTTTCTAAGAAATATGTTTTTATTATTTAAAATGTATTCTCTTAATTGTAACCATACATCTATATTAAATAACTTGGAATTTGTTAGAAAACTAAAAGCTAAAATATAAGTTTAAATTTTCAATAAGAAATTACTAGGAAGTTAAGAATTTCATCTTTTAAAGCATCACCTATTTTCTTTCTTAATTTCAGATATGCCTTTCCAACACAAGTATCAAGAATTAAATTCTGAGTTGGATGCAGAGTGTTGCCTTGCCAACATCAAGCAGTTATTGTCTCAAAATTTCTCTCTCTTCGAAAATAGAGTCTACATGAATAAACTAGTTGATCCATCTAGTGAACTTACTTACTTGACAAAAGTGAGGAATCAATTTTTATATATCAATGGTTTTTAAAGTTATCCTTTTGATACTTATATATGAATAGAAAAGAATGAAATACAATGAAAAGAAAATGCGATGAAATATTCTTTCTATTAATCAAATGTCAAAGTTTGTTTTGATGTTTTCACTAGTTATTACTTAATTTTAAAATCTTAAATTATTTATGATAGTTTTTCTTTTAGCTTGTCATTTTGATTAATTGTCTAAACCAGTGATTCCTTTAATTCAATATCTTCCCAATTTGTAAAACAACTACAGTATAACTAAAAACAAATGAGATGAGTATGGCCTTACCTGTCATTTATCCTATTTAAGCTTCTAAGGCTAGATAAGTTAAACTGCCTTGTACAATCTTATATGGCACTCATTTTGACTATACTTTCTCATGACATTTTAGGTTCTCAAAAAGAGTTATTGGTTAATTGACAATTGTGTGCAGTTACTTGAAGCCATTATCAGTGCTGAGTTGGTTCAACATCTCACCAGATCTACTGCTGATATGCTAACAACCATCACTGAGTATATATACTAGGCTCCTGATAAGAATAGCAAAGTTCAAGCTGTTGCCCGGGATATCTCCAAAGTGTTTAACAGTCTGGCATGCTGGTCTTCTATGCAAGCTATGGGGCTATGGTATAACTGGATGATTGTTTGATCTAATTCAGTCATTCTTTTCAAATCATATAATGAAGGTAGTAATGAACGGACATGCCTCCTGATACTATCATATGAACACAGGTATCCCTCAAGGCTTTATCCTAGGTCCTACGCTTTTTCTGATCATCATCAATTATCACCCTGATGTAATCAGATCCCAAGTAGGCATCTATGATGATGGCACCACCATTTACTGTTGCCTTGATCAAAAATCTGCTGAGGCTGGCAAAGTGAATCTACCTGCTGAGCTTGAAAAGGACCTTTAATCTGTGGTGGACTGGGGTAAAAAATGGCTTGTGAATTTTAATGCTTCTAAAACGAAGCTGCTATCTGTTAACCACCGCAGACAATTGCTCATACCTCTCATAAGCATGGATCAAGCTAGTCTCCCTGAAAGCAAAACACTGCGCCTTCTCCTAAATCTCTGAGCAGACCTCAAGTGGAATGACTATATAGAGTCCATAGCCAAATCCATTGCTAAGAAGGTCAGTTCTCTGTGCAGGGCCAGGAAGTTTTTCCTGTCTAAATCCATTTTGCACATATATAAATCTACCATCTGCCCATGTATTGAATACTGCTGCCACATCTGGTCGGGTGCCCCTGCTATTCACCTCGGGATCCTTGACAAAATCCAACGGAAAATCTGCAATGCGATTGATCCCAACTTGATAGCTCAGCTGCAGTCACTTTCTCACCACCGTAATGTGACTTCTCTATGTCTCTTCTACAAATACTTTCATGGTTTCTGCTCCAACAAGCTTAGCTCACTGGTGTCTTCTCTACATGAATTTACTCGGGCTACTAAACTAGCAAATAGATCCCACCCTTTTACAGTGAAACCAATAAAATGTGACTGCAACTTCTACTCTAGTAACTTTTTTCTTGCACTTCCCACTTATGGAATTCCTTTCTGTATATTTGGTTCCTTGACTGCTACAATCTCCAAGAATTTAAATGTAAGGTCAATTGTCATCTTTTATCTCTGTGACTTGCATCCTTTCTCATGTTCTTTTCTCCATCTACTCTACCCTCATCACACCAGTATTTTCATTCTTCTCTTACCCATTCTCTGACACCCCCTATAACTTGTTCCTCTTTCTCATCACTTTCCTCCTATGTAATCCCCTGCACATCAGTGGCAGTAAAACTGCTTTGCTTGGGGTGAAATGATTTTAAAAAAAAGATCAGATGCAAAATCAAAGATGTACCATTTCATAAGACAATCTACCAATATTGCTAAAGCTAACTGGGTTAGCTTCAGATCTTACCTTGTGGGAGGTTCTCTTAGCTTTCTTCAAAAATAGTTTTGAGAACAGTATTCCTCATTTCCTAATGGATTCTTTCTGGCATGAAAAGTTTTATACCACAAAAGCAACCAACAAAGGCCAAATAGCTAGACATGCTTCATGCCTGAATGCACTGTAACCATATTTCACTGGAGCCACTACTACTATTTTTATCAGAGGGAATGGTGTAGAAGAGCTTTTGCCTCATTCAGAACTTTCCACAACTTTCCTGGAAATTTCCTGAAAAATACAAAGGGCAGCTATGTGCAAGCAGTTTTAGCCAACATAGAAAACCAAAAAATTGGTTCTTGCAAGTTCTGGAAAATTGCAAACATAATTCTCAATAGAAGTAAACTGTCGATTGCTTTCTATTATAAATGGCCCTAATATCGCATCCTTGCCTGATAAGACTAAATTTTTCACAATGAACTTTGCTTCAAACTCCATGTTAGATGACAAGGGCTCTCCTCTATCTAATCCTCCCCCTACTTTCATGGAGCACAAGCTTTGTGATATCTCGATCTTGGCTCTGGAAGTTTCCAGATTTATCAAAAGCTTTGATTCTACAATGACTATTGATACAGAGAAAATCCTTGCGGTTGTTCTTAAGAACCTTAGACCAGAGCTATCATCAATCATAGCACAGCTGTTTAACTGCTGCCTGAAGCATAAATATGTTTAAAACCAAATGGAAGGTGTCAGCTGCATGCTCTGTTGACAAGAATGTGGGTAAACACTCATCCACATTCTCATTACAATATTGCCTCATGAACCTCCTTTGTCTAATCAGCAAACATTTTGAAGCTATCATCAACAAGAAAGTTGGTGATGACCTCAACAGAAACAACTACCTGAGTGAATAAAACAATATAGATTTTGCTCCTCTGGTTCCACTGCTGATGTCTTTGCACATAGAATCAGTGAAGCAATTGATATTAGTCTTGCATCAACTGATATCTGTCCTACATATCTCCATAATATGCACTCCTTACTCCTTCCCCCCCTTGTGCCCTTACAATAACCTTTTTCATTAAATGGAATGTGCTGATGTGATAGACAACAGGTAACCCATCCTTTTTATTACTCAATACAACAGAATATTCTTTTATAAGCTTTTGTTTGATATCAAAGTGAATTTTAAAACTTGTTACTTCACTAATAATGGGAAAATGCTTTACCTCTGCACCTGACTCCCGCCAGATCTCACAGCTTTGCCCTCTCGGCAACTCTGACCATGTTGTTGTCTCTCTTAATACTTCTTTCCACTCTCACTCCCACCAGGAGCCTCCTACTTATAGGACCTCCTACTGCTACCAAAGAGCTAACTGGAACGCCTTCCACGACTTCCTTTGCGACGTCGCTTGGGGGAAAGTGTTTGATCTCCCAGTTGATGACTGCACCTCTGAGATTTCGTCCTGGGTGAAAGCTGGCATTGGTGCCTTCATACCTACCGGGAAGTTTCGTCTCAAACCTCATTCTTCCCCTTGGTTCTCTCCTGTCTGTTCGGCTGCCATTGCCCACAGGAATCATTACTTTCGACTATTTTGGACAGAGTCATCTGACCACAATAGGTGCCTATTCACATCTGCTCGTAATGAGTGCAAGAGAATCCTGAATGACGCCAAGCAGTTGTTTGCTGAGAGAATGAAACAGTGCATAGTTCCAAAGTTTGGCTCCAAAGACTATTGGTGGTTATGTAAACGGGTGCTGAACAATAGCAAATCCTCTATCCCCTCTTTAATCAATGAATTCAAGGTCCTCACATCATAAGCGGACAAGACTGAGTGCCCTGCTCGCAGATTCTGATCAAACTCCACAATTGACTCATCTGGAGTACACTCACCCGACTTCCCTATCAAAACTGATGCTAAACTGTCTGATATATATATTACCCTGACAGTAGTATCCTGTGTAATATCAAAACTTGACCTCCACAAAGCGAGCGGCGGTGATGGAATTCCAGTGATTGTCCTTAACAAATGGGCCCCTGAACTCTCCTCTGTCCTCTCTAAACCCTATAACTACTGCCTCTCTGCTTCCTGTTTTTCTGCATTCTGGAAGTCCTATTCTGTCGTTCCTGTATTTAAGAACTCTGGTGAACCCTCGGACCCATCCAACTATCGCCCTATCAGCCTTCTACCTATTTTCAGGAAGGTGTTCGAGGCCATTATTAATGCTGAAGTAGTTCAGCATCTTACTGCCCATAAACTCTTCTCCGACAGGCAGTATGGCTTCCGCTTTGCCAGGTCCATGGCTGACATGCTAATGACCATAACGGAGTACATGTTTCAGGCCCTCGAGGAGACCGGTGAGGCTTGTGCCACTGCTCTGGACATCTCCAAGGCTTTTGACAGGGTTTGGCATGCTGGCCTTCTATGCAAGCTACGGGGTTACGGTATTACCGGATGATTGCATGATCTTATCCAATCTTTCCTATATAAGCGCATAATGAAGGTCATCCTGAATGGGCATGCCTCCACACTCTACTGTACAAACGCTGGTGTCCCTCAGGGCTCTATCCTAGGCCCAATGTTCTTCCTTATTTTCATAAATGACCTCCCAGATGAGATCAAGAGCCAGGTAGGCATTTACACAGATGACACCACAATTTACACTGCATCAGTAAGAATCCAGGCATGACGGACAAACATAATCTCACTGCTGATCTTGAAATGGATCTACACTCTGTGGTGAATTGGGGTAGGAAGTGGCTAGTAAATTTCAATGCGTCTAAGACCAAGCTGCTGTCTGTCAATCATCACAGACAACCTCTCCTGCCTCCCATAAGCATGGACCAAGCAAGTCTCTCTGAAAGCAATACTCTGCGCCACCTTGGCCTTACCCTCTCTTCTGATCTCAAGTGGAACCACTACATTGAGTCAATAGCTAAATCGACTGCCAGGAAGGTTGGGTCACTGTGTCAGGCCAGGAAGTTTTTCCCACCTGAAACCATCCTGCATATATACAAATCAACTATTCGTCCGTGCATGGAGTACTGCTGCCATAGATTGTCAGGTGCCCCTGCTGTTCATCTCCATGTTCTTGACAGGCTTCAAAGGAGAATCAGTAATGTGATAGGTACTGACTTGGCGGCTCGACTATAGCTACTTTCCCACCGACAAGATGTGGCTTCCCTTTGTCTGTTCTATAAATACTTCCATGGCTTCTGCTCCAACGAACTTAAGTCACTGGTGCCTCGGCAACAGGTGTTTACTTGTGCAACCAGACTGACAACTGGGTCTCACCCATTCATAGTTAGATCAACCAAATGCAGATGACAATTCTACTCCTGCAGCTTCTTTTCCTGCACTTCCTGCCTGTGGAACTCGCTTCCTTATTCTTGCTTTCCTGACGGCTACAACCTCCAGGAATTTAAATGCAAGGTCAATACTCATCTCTTAACTACTTGACCCTAGTTCTTTCCACACCGTCCTGTAGATCCTTTCCTTTCTCTCCACCTTTGCAACTGTCATCACACCTGTATTCCCATCCTTCTCTTGCTCCTTTTTAACTGGTTCATCTTTCTCCTCACTCTCCTCTAATCCTGTTACTCTTATGTAGCCCCCAGCATATCAGTGGCATTACCGCCTTGCTCGAGGTGATATGATTAAAAAAAAATAATTAGCTTATGAAAGAAATTTAAAAAATATTGGTAGGCTGTATGTAGATATGTGCATCAGAATTGTTGAGAAAAATCTATATAGGTAATTAATATTTTCTTATGCAAGGCTTATAGTGATTTTGCTAATATTTTAATGTTTACTCATATCAGAATATTACATTGATGTAAAATTGTTATTTTAATGGCTATATCATGGATCGAGCATGTGAGCAATGATGAGGTCTTGGAAATGATGGAAACAAAAAGGAAATTAAGACTGAGCATCAGGAAGAGACAGCTTAAGTTCCTGGGACACACAGTGAGGAAGGAGGGCTTGGAGAATCTGATACTAATAGGCCAGATAGAGGGAAAAAGAGACGGGGGAAAGCAACGGATAACATATTTGAAAGACCTAATCAGGTGTATGATGGAACGAGGATTGCATGGTGTAACAGGAGAAGGTGTGCTCAAAGCCACCAGGGATAGGGAAAAGTGGAAAGCCATGATCGCCTACGTCCTGAAGGGACAAGGCACATAGAAGAAGAATTAAATAAGAATATAATCAGTGTTTACTGGAATTTTTTAGACAATCTGATCTCTTAGTTTTTATTGATGGTATTCAAACTCACAATAAGAAAAGATTTGATTATCTGAAAAAATTACAGTATGACTTTTCCCAAATTTATTGACAGTAATCAGCTTTTGTTTATGAATTATTTTTATATCATATAATGGATATTCTACAGAAGCAGTGTGTTAAATGATTTAATTTGTGTGAAGTGGCATTATTAGCTTGCATTTAAGATAAACATACTATATATCATTAATAATAATTTTTCTTTTTTTCTCCCCAGATGATAAATTCTATTAGTAACTACATCACATCAGATCATCCTGACAAGGCACATTTTCTTGCTTTAGTGGAAGAATTATTCACACAGTTACATCCAATCCAAAAAAGCAGCAAAAGCTTATGCATTATGAATCAATGAAATTGAAAACTTTCCAGAGACTATTGCTGCTGATCCTGCTGAAATTTAATCTTTAAAACCAAACTCAGTGACTGAGTAAAACAAGGCAACTAACCATGTTAATCCATTTTTGAAGAGGCTAATATGCTAGCTTCACTTTTTGTATCATACATACACTAATATGTTTGCCACATTGTATTCTAGCTGAGGAAAATGCTGTTACATGTTGGCATTATCTGAGCTTGTACACTAACAATATACATTTGTTCTATTTATCATAAATTTATGGTAAACATAATAAATCCACTTTGAATAAAATTTTGTTAGTGTTGTGCTTTTGACACTATCAGTTCTTTATTTTGTTTTTCCTTACAACATTTTATTTTGCAGCCATTTACACTACAATGTGCATTGTGGTGCAGTGGATATTGGCTCAGAATGAGAAATCGAAGAGCTGAGTTTGAATTCAAGTTGAATTTGTTGCATTTACTTACATGCAAATACCCTTATGAAAGGTATGAATCCATTGCTTCTCCCTCCAGCTATGGGTTAAATAGCAGGACAGATTGGGTTCTGTAGTCTTGGATGGCAATCAGTCTATCACAGAAAGTAATGACAACCTACCGGAAAATTTTTTTTGTTCAGTCATTCATGTCTCTTTCAAGACATGATCACTCAAATGTGTATCATTTATGGCACTTAACTGACTGACACTATAATGATTTTTTTAAAAGTAAGTATGACATCAACAAGTTGCTCTTAAAATAATTATTCAGTGTCCATGAGTAAATATTTGTTACACTGTGTTTAAGTGAAGTTGATTTCTTCTCTTTATTCACAATAATGAAACAAAGCCCAAGAGCCACTCATAGTAAAAGAGCACTGAACAAATTTGTTAAAGAATTGTAAGAAGTGCAAATTATGATGATATATAAGACAGATATCAGTTGACTCTGGACCAAGATGGTATTTGTTTCACAAAGTAAAAATTCTGAGGAAGATGCTATCTGAATGGAAGTTCCTTTGTGTTCCTCTTTATCAGAGGAACACAAAGGAAGTGGGGATGATTAGCCATTATGAATATAGCAGCTGTAAAGGTATGAGCTCATAGAACTAAGAAATGTAACTTGTTCAAACATTTGCCATAGTAATAGGGATAGAATAGTGAGAGGCTAACTATGTTTCAAGGATCCTCTTTGAGAACATGACTACTCATCAGGATTGATGCAGATCCAGGGTCTGCTCAGTGCTGATGAACTGTTACTAACTTTGTTCTAGAGGTATCCATCTTTTCCCCATAGAGTTGTGAGGGCTAGATCCGATGAGAGGTTAGCTGCTTGGTACAGGTCATCCAGATATTTGGAAGTGTGCTCTTAAACTATGGTATCATCTGCATATATATTTATTAAGGATTTGAGAACATTCTCAAAGAGAAGATGCCAACATTGACCTCAGAGGACTGGTTATTAAAGACAACCTTCATAGACTGACCTGACAGTAAGTAGTTGATAACTGAGATGTAAAAAGGTTGATTTGGTGATATGTGATGGTGCTTGGGAAACATCTTTTTTTATTGCAGCAGTTAAATAGCATTGCCAAGATCATAAACAGTTCTGGATCAAAGTTTTTAAGAACAGTTACTTTGTCCAAGTATGTGCATTGTAGCACAGTATAAATCGGGGAGCCGAGTTCAAATTCCAGTTGAATTCCTTGCATTCACTTACGCGCAAATACCCTTGGGAAAGGTATTAATCTGTCTCTTCTTTCCAGTCATGAGTTAAATAACAGGACAGATTGGGTTCTATAGCCATGGCTGGCAACCAGTCTACCACAGAAAGCAATGGCAACCTACTGTGGGATAACATTTTGCCCAGTCAGTCATGTCTTGAAAGAGACATGATCGCCCAAGCGTGTATAACTAACTGACTGACTTTATCCAAACCAGTAGCCTTCATAAAGTTAAGGCTTTTGATAAATCTGGAGACCTGAAGCAAAAGTTCTGTTACATTGTCCCCTCTGATAGAGACAGTAGTAACAGATACAGTGGGCCATGGTCACAGCACATTCAGATATGGACCAGGCTGGTTATTTGGTTTTTGCAGGTATTTTTGTGAAAGATAAAGTATTTAATACCAAAGAAAATCCACTCAGAAATGAGGAAGGCTGGCCTAGAAGGTCTCTTTTTGAAAAGAGCTGAGAGATGTCCTTCTGCAATGAAGGATCTTATACTGTCCCAATTAGATGCTTTGCTATATTGGTAGATTGTCCTATGAAATGGCACATCTGAGAAGGTTTTTGGTTTTCGAACTTGATATAGATCAAAGAATGGTCTGAGGTGCCCAATAGAGGCAATAATTCTGTGGAACATTGATTAGGGCATGAGTTGAGAAACAGGTCTAATAGGTTTGCATAATGCCTAGCTGTATCAGGAGCATGAGTTTATTTGTCTACAATTTTCCCTCTTCGTTAGTTCTGTTTGAGTGAACTAGCCACACCTTGTAAATATTGAAACCACCACAAAGGTAAATGGAAGCTGAGGGACGAATGGAGAGGATGCCATCAATCTTCTTTGTCATTCTATCAAACATTGCAATACCATCATCTGTAGTACAATAAACAGTGAAGACAAAGGAAATGCTATGAATGAGGGCCACAATAAAAGCACTTCTTAATGAGAAGTCAGAATCCTTGTTTTGGGGAACTCTGTCATTGGGGACTATATTCTTAATATGAGCTCCAAGCCCATAGCCATTTCTATTTAGAGAACCTTTTTTTTTTTTTTTGTGAGTAGGGGGTGAGATGCCTGGAATTGTGAAGTCCTGAATTAAGATACTTCTGAGTTCAGTTTCAGATATGAACGGGTCAGGCTTGACCTCATAAAGATGATATTCAACCTAGGGTAGTTAAGTGGCCTCCAGTCTATGTTAGTGTAGGAGATGGAGAAATTACAGTCTATTTTTTGTATGATTGGTTTAGGTTTGGTTCTTCAGAAGGTTTTATAACTATTCATTTTTGTTTTAGGAAGTGAAGAGTCAAGATAATGAGACAGCAACACACAAAGTGGTATGTACAGAAAAAATATCTCATGGAATTGGTCACCAGAAAGCACATCTGTGACATTGAGAGGCATCACAGGGGACTGCTACATGGCCTAGATCCCATTCACAAAATAACTGTACAGTACCCCCAATATTATGCACATGCTGATAGGAAAGCTTCCTTAGGAGATAAACTGACCATTATCAGGTGGGTAACACCAGCCCAGAGAATCATTTAGCTCTAGCATGCTTGATGAAGAGATTCATTCTTCTTCCTAAACCAATTCAGGTTTAGGAAGAAGTTACAGAATAAAACTGATGCCTTTGGCTGTGTGGTCACCAGACTTTACCTGTACTAAAGAGGATTATCAAAAGCAACACTTTTACCTAGGTGTTGAATACCATATTAGGGTGTAGGCTATACTTCTGTGCAGGTGGCTTCTTTCCTGCACTGGGCTGTTTCATCTAGTTTGTTGTGATTATTCATGAGGAGTTCACGAGCCATGGATTTTTGTTGGTCAGACAATAACTCAATGGTACTGCTTTTTCAACAGCAGGTCATCCTGCTGAAAATGGTGTAACTTACCCACAAAAGAAATAATGCCGTTGAAATATTGTCAACAATTTAATTACTGATGAAATCTAAGAATATTGTACAAGTCAATTTGTTTCCATTTCTTTCTTGCTAAACTTAAGGTACTGAGAGATATATGTTCTAAGAGATGTGTGAATGTTAACATCTATGCAGCAATTGACTTTTATGGTGGAGGAAGGGTTTGAGTGGGTTCCCCCAAGAGTGTCTTCTCTTGAAAGCACTCACTCAATGTTTCTGGGTAACTGACGTCCCTGATTCTTTTCTTTGATACCTGCTCATGCATATTTCACTTATATAAACTTCTGGGTCTGAACTGGAAATGATTAATTAGCTTCTCGAAATAAGAACAGTATTACTTTAATTGTAAAAACCTTAACTGATATGTGTATATATAAAATGTTATTTTTCAACTCAATTTGCTTTTCTTGATTTATAATCATTTTATGACTTATAGTGGGCTATCTACAACAAGGCCAAATTCCGTTAATCTGCAACAATATACAACTACCCTTCACTGGAACGGACTCTCCACTGTAAACTGGAAGAGAATGGATAACCCACTATAAACAAAACTGACGTCCCTGATTTTAACGGACGTTAAAATGTTCATGGCAATAAAATGCTGAAAAGAGAATTAATGCTTAAAAATGTGGGAGCATTGTAAGTAAGGAATGTCTTTTATGTATCCGCTCCTTAGGTCAGTCAGTAGTTTTGAGACAGTGAAAGATAAGATGAGAGGGAAGGGAGGCTAGGATAGTAAGCCGCTTGACGTAGGTCAAGGGAGATACTAATTACACTCCTCTCTCTCTCTCTCTCTCTCTCTCTCTCTCTCTCTCTCTCTCTCTCTCTCTCGAGTCAGTCTGTATGTGTCGGCCTGCATCGGTCTGTCTGGCGATGCTTTCTGTATTGGCTTTTTATTTCGACTTTTTGGATCACCGCAGATCATTTGGGAATTCATATCCGTATTTGATTCTGGGCTTCCCATTGGCCGATAAATAAAATTCGCGTAGGCTCGCGAACTGGAAATTTAATATTGAATTAATTTTTAGTTTTCAACTCGAACATCTGCGCGAACCCAGCTGCGCACCGTCGAGTTTTGGTCATTTGCTTTTATGGTTGTGAGGGTGCAAACATCCGGTCAATCGCTTTTGCTCGGTCGGTATCACTACACTATGACACATAACATGAATACTGACTATTCTTATAATTTTAAAGATTAAGATATTTACTGTTTCATCTTTAATGACTGACAAGGTATGTAATTTCAATTCAAATATTATTTGCATTCGAACTTTGTGCCAAGCCACGAACTTTCCTTGTGTGCATTTTGGTTGGCTCTTTATTGAATTTCGTATTTGAACTTTCTTCAAATATTAATTTTGTCAATCTTGAATATTTCAATAAGAACTTTATGAACATTTTTCATCTCACCAAACCTTCACTGTTTGTATCATTGTGAACATTCAACACTTTATTTGTTTGTCATTTATTAATATATAAATATTCTTTTGTTATTTATTCAACCTGTCGTCGTCTTATTTTATAAACCGATTGTGTTGTGTTGCTTTCTTGCGAACAAATTTTAAATTAGTGTAGTTGAAGAATTTTGGAACGAACACTAACCTCATCACCTTTAAACCGACTCCATCACATCCCCACAATTGGCGACCCCGACGTTCGCAAGTTACCAACCACAATTGATGAACCCGACGCTCACAAGGAACAACTATAATTAGTGGCCACGACATTCACAAGAGAGAAAAAAATCTACTATTTGGTTTTTTCAAAAGAATTCAGACTCAACGTTTATTTTAAAAGAAAAAACAGAGTGGTACTCCAAACGGTCAGTCTACCGCAAATTTAAACAACCCTCGTGTTAACGTTCCCGGCCCGCCAAAAACTACTGTTTAACAGACGCTGTCTTCACCAATAGATAATGGTTGAACCAACCACACCGACACAAGCTGGCATTAGTAAGGTAGAATTGCCAAGCTATAGTAACAACGTCCAGACCTGGTTTGTCCAGGTAGATGCCATTTTTCAATCGCGCAACATCTCGCAACAGACTAAGTTTGCGTATGTTGTGGAGAATCTCCCGGCCGAAGTAGCCACAGAAGTGTTAGACATATTACTAAGTGTTCCCATTGAAAAGCCGTATGACAGTCTAAAACTGGCCATACTACAGAGGACTGGATGCTCAGAAGAAAAACGTCTACGTGACCTTATAGCGGGTATCTTATCTTATTTATTCTTTTTCTAGTCGTAGTAGGATTCCGTTCTAGTGAAGGGTAATTGTATGCCGTTGCGGGTTAACGGAATTTGGCCTTGTGGTAAGATAACCCACTATAATTCATAAAATGATTATAAAATCAAGAAAGGCACTTTGTGTATAAAATAACATTTATATATATACACATTTCAATTAATGTTTTTGCAATTAAAATAATACTTGAAATAAAAGTCCAACGGAGGTTAGAATTTTCATGGAAAATATTATGCTGAAAAAGATAAAAAGCTTAAGAATGTGGAAGCGGAGGTATATGATTGAATGTTCATTTTGAAGTTGCCACTTCTAAGGTCAGTAAATCAGTAAGTTTGTTTGTGTGGAATGTCTTTGAAGAGGTCAATAAGTACTTTTGAGACAGGGAGAAAGAAAGAGGTCAGCATAGTAGCCGCTCGACTTAAGTCAAGGGGATACTAATTACACTCTTCTCCTCTCGTTTTCCCGTTTGTATGTCTGTTTTTTGTCTCGGTTTTTTATATCTGCTTTTTGGATCAGACGCTCGTTTTGAATTTCACGCTTGTATTTGATTCCGGGCTCCCCATTAGCTGGTAAATAAAATTCGCGTAGGCTCGCGAAATGGTAATTTGATATTTGATTAATTTTTATTTTTCAACCGGAACATCTGCGCAAACTCGGAAGCGCGACGACGAGTTTTGTTCATTCGCTTTTTGGTCGGCAGAGAGCCAACATCCGGTCTCGCTTTTGCTCGGTCTGTATCACCACAATCTCCTGAACAACATTACATTAGGCACAAGCAAACCTTCCTAACTCCTCCGGAAAATGCAAGCACTACTCGGGGATAATTCAATGTCTGAAGCTGTGTTTAAACAGTTATGGCTGGACAAGTTACCGCCAGAAATTGTACAGATACCAGCAACCCTGTCTGACGAACTGCCTATGTTGAAATTAGCCGCAGTCGAGGACAAAATGGTAGATACCCGAGGTTTCTCGAGCTCTCTACGATACCCTCGTATCACCAATATTTTATAGAAAGTTCGAGAAGGAAAATTGTAAAATAAATCAAACCATCTTCTTTTTGTAACCAAACTTTTCATTGGTTTGTTCTGCATCAGCAGCAGCATTTTGCCTCTCTTTCGAAAAAGCGGGAATCTTCCCGCTCTTCAAGCTCCAGTTGGAAAGTATCCAGACCTATTGTTTCCAGCTCACTTTTCTTTTAAGGCAATATGTTTTCGCCTACTCTTTTAAAAGAAAATAAGCCGGTTTCATCTTTACCTGACTGAGAAGTTAAGTTAAATATTCAAAACTTTGCAATACCAGCTTTTTGCATTCAACATTTTCTCCTGGTATAATAATTTATTATTGTTTCAACTTCTCAGCTAAACCGCAAGTATTTTTGACATTTTTTATTCACACACACTTTGCTTGCAGATTATCTTCCAACTCATAACTTTGAACTGTATCAAATTATTTGTCTACATACAAACTGTTTTCCAACTCACAAATTTCCAGCTCACAATTTGCACTGTTTCAATTATTTGTCTACATACAAACTTTTGAACATTGGCTTTGGGCCATTTACAATTCAAAAATATTTTATTGTTTAAACACATATCTCTAAAAAAAAGTGTTTCATTCATTTTTGCAAATATCTGCAGTAAAAGGGAGATAACTTATTTTTACCCCTTTTCTATAATTCACAGTTGTTGTTATAATTAAAATTTATTTACCTCTGTCTTGTGTCTTGTTTGTTCACTTATTTGTACATACATAAAATTGAGAAGCTCTCATTACCCAACAAACAAAAAAAAGTAGTTAGGCCGCTACAGGTTCACACCCTATAAATTCAGTTTCAACTAAACTACCCAGCAAACACAAAGACTCCGAAATACAGACTCTTACAGCAGAGGTACAGAGATTAGCCCTTTTATCAATGATTTTCAGATCAGACCCAGGGAACGAAGCAATTCACGTTCCCGCTTAAATACGAGAAGGCGGCGTTCCTCCTCCAGGAAGATGACACGTGGAAGGCGGACGACATATTGTTGGGACCACGTGCAGTATGGGGCGCGCGCCAACAAGTGTCGTCAGCCATGCGATTTCCTTCATTCACCTCTTCAGGGAAATGGCCCCGCCAGCAATCAATAGGGCGTGAGGTTGCTGGCAAATCTGATGGTAACCGCCTATTTTACATTTTCGATATTAAAAACAACCTCAAGTGGATACTGGTGCCCAAGTCAGTGTCTTACCCATCTCAACGATACCAACAACTACTACACTAACCGAGCCCTTCTTTAAACTCCAAGGCTCTTACGGCACGTCAATTAAAAGTAAAACCTAAGGTGAAAAATCATTATCCTTGAATATCGGCCTAAGAAGAGACCTCTCGTGGAATTTCATTGTTGCTGATGTACAGACACCCATTTTAGGTGCAGACCTTCTATCACACTACGGTATCGAAGTAAATATGGCTAAACGAATGCTTACAGACTCTTGTACTAAGTTAACAAAAATTGGTATACTCTCTAAAATTGGGACTTTGGGATTGCGTTCTATTATCTCTAAGGCAAATGGATGTAAATATAGTTCGCTCGTGACACCATTAAACATAGTAACACTCACGCAATCAAGACTAGTGGGTCTCTGGATTTTTCTGCACCGAGACGCATGAGCCCGGTTAAATTGAAAGCGGCCAAACAAGAGTTTGAGCGCCTACTGAAATTAGGAATCCTACGCCAGTCATCAAGCCCATATGCATCTGGTGGAAAAGAGTAACTCAGAATCCTAACGTCCGTGTGAGGATTATCGTCTGCTAAACAGACAAACCCTACCGGATAAATATCCAATACCACACGTACGGGATCTTGCAATTACATTTCAAGGCTCTACCATATTTTCTAAGCTAGACCTAAAAAAAGGCCTTCTATTAGATCCCTAGAGAGCCATCTGATATACACAAAACAGCGTTAACAACACCATTTGGTCTTTACGAATTCACGAGGATGCCTTTTGGTTTAACGGTAAGGAATACTCCTCAATCGTTTCAATGTCTTATTGATGAAGTCTTAAGAGGCCTAGACTACGTATATGCGTAAATTTGCTACGTACTGATAGCTAGCAGAGATATGACGGAACACAGATCTCACCTCGATGAAATTTTAAAAAGACTACAGCATTACGGTCTAAAGTTGAATATTGACAAATGTGAATTTGCAGTTCCAGAGCTGAACTTTCTGGGGCACCGGATAGACAAATTTGGATTAACTCCCCTGGACTGCAAAGTCGCCGCTATTCAAAACATTGCCTGTACAGACAACCTTACGTCAACTTAGACGCTTCATCGGCATGGTGAACTTCTACAGGCAGTTTGTATGCCTTCATGTGCTGCAATTATGTTACCTTTAACCAATATCCTATCACGTCATAAAAAAGAATCCCCCTATCCAACTCTCGTTAGAAGAAATAGAACCTTTTAACAGAACCAAACAAGCGTTATCATCATAAGTAAGTTTAGTACACCATAACACCAAGCTTTCACACATTTCATCTGCGGACGATACTAAACTCGTATTATATACAGATGCTTCTTCTTCTACGATAGGTTCGGTACTTGATCAAATTAGCAATTCTGTAGAAAGTCCTTTAGCTTTCTTTTCTCTGAAGCTAAACTCTTCTCAATGTTAAACACTGACAGAGGAAATTACGTATGGTTGCAAAACAGATTCAGACAACTCGACAATGAAATATAATGACAATTCTTTGCGAGAAATATACACATAAAATATTTATTTCTCTTCGGTGTTCGAACGACGAAGGCAGTAACAAGTGGAAGACGAAGAAGTTTAAGAGTTCATACAAATTAATACAGCAAATTAATACAGCAATATATCAACGAACGTAGTTCAAGGAGTTCATACAAGCGATTATAAGTAATATCACAACAGAACGATACACTTAACTTAGATTTGAAGCGTCGTGGTAGGGCGTCGAAAGTCTGTTGATAGCAGCAGCATGAATCTCCCTTAGCGGGTGAAGGAGGAAGACTGCCTGATTTTCATTTCTTCCCCTTTTTATGTTTTCTGAGTGGCTCGACGAGCAGTCCCTTATTGTCCTGCGGGAGATTTTGCTATTGGCCGCTAAATTGATTCAACGGTCACGCTTCAGTGATCAAGTAGACGGAAGTGATGCGTGGAGCCACTTGCGTGGTAGTGTGTTTTGTCATTTCACTTCCGTTTATCAAAGCAGGGTACGATCTTACTTTTTGTTAGAGAATATAACATCAAGTGAAGTATAGTTCTTTTTCGAGAGAGTTGCTAGCTATATACTTATCGATACGGCATTTTAGACATATCCTCCAAGGACTAGAGATTTTACCGTGGTCACTGATCACAAGCCGTTGATCTATGCATTACACAACAAATATGATCGTTTGACACCACAAGATATAAGATATCTAGATTACATTTCACAATTTACTTCAGATATACGATACATAAAAGGCACGGATAATGTTGTGGCAGACACCTTAACTCGAACAAGCGGAAGCCTAAATACAATCCACTCTGATTTGCTGGATTTCGATAAACACGTAGACGAACAATTGAAAGATCCTGCTCTGTCTAATTTACAGGCAGATTCTTCATTGACACTCGTTAAACGACCGTTGCCGTTCACGGACCGTTTCATATTTTGTGACGTCAGCACGGGTGATGTTCGTCCTTAGCCTGTCGCCATGAGATGGCAGATATTTAATCACTTCCATTCTCAGGCTCACACTCGTGGTCAAGCAACGCTGAAGTCCATATCGGGTAGATTTGTTTGGCCCGGTATGTCCACTGATATAAAACAGTTGGTTCGCATATGTGAGCGTTGCCAGGCTACCAAAGTAAACAAACACACACGAGCACCCTTAGTAACCTTCCCAAACCCCGACGGACGATTTACACATATTCATGTCGATCTCGTGGGACCACTGGAATCCGTGGAAGGTTACGAGTTTATCTTAACTATTATTGACAAATTCACACGTTGGTCTATGGCCATACCACTGAAATCAACCACAGCGGAAGTAGTGGCAAACGCCATCATTACCAACTGGATCGTAAATATCGGTTGCCCATCAGTTGTCACCACTGATAGGGGACCCCAGTTTCAATCATCATTATTCACAGAATTCACGAATTTATTGGGAATCCGCCACATTAAAACCACGGCTTACCACCCATGCGCGAATGGGTTAATTGAAAGGTTTCACAGACAGCTGAAATACGCCCTTACTGCTTCCACCAAAGGACACACCTGGGTGGAAAAACTCCCGTCTGTAATGCTGATGCTCCGAAATTCCGTCAAGGAATATTTACATTGAACAAGTGCCGAGTTAGTGTACAGCACCACCCTCTCACTGCCAGGCCACATATTCAATCCTGCAACCTCGGATTATCCAAACTTATAGCGGGTTATCCATTCTTTTCCAGTTTATAGTGGGAGTCCGTTCTAGTGAAGGGTAGTTGTATATTGTTGCTGATTAACGGAATTTGGCCTTGTTGTAGATAGCCCACTATAAGTCATAAATTGATTATAAATCAAGAAAATCAAATTGAGTTGAAAAATAACGTTTTATATATACACATATCAATTAAGGTTTTTACAATTAAAGTAATACTTGAAGTATAGGTCCAACGGACGTTAAAATATTCATGGCAATAAAATGCTGAAAAGAGAATTAATGCTTAGGAATGTGGGAGCGTTGTACGGAAAGAATGTCTCTGATGTAGCCGCTCCTTAGGTCAGTTAGTAGTTTTGAGATAGAGAAAGATAAGATGAGAGGGAAGGGAGGCGAGGATAGTAAGCCGCTTGACGTAGGTCAAGGGAGATACTAATTACACTCCTCTCTCTCGAGTCAGTCTGTATGTGTCGGCCTACATCGGTCTGTCTGGCGATGCTTTCTGTATTGGCTTTTTATTTCGACTTTTTGGATCGCCGCAGATCATTTGGGAATTCATATCCGTATTTGATTCTGGGCTTCCCATTGGCCGATAAATAAAATTCGCGTAGGTTCGCGAACTGGAAGTTTAAAATTTGATTAATTTTTAATTTTCAACCGGAACATCTGCGCGAACCCAGCTGCGCACCGTCGAGTTTTGATCATTTGCTTTTTGGTTGTGAGGGTGCAAACATCCGGTCCATCTCTTTTGCTCCGTATTACTATAAACTCACACTTCATGGCGGACCTGGGCAGGAAAATGAGGGATGTCATGTACACACCAACCAGAGTTTACGAGAATCCTTATTATTTGCCACCAGACTTATTTTCGTCTGATTTTGTTTATATGAGAAAAGACGCAGTGAAGAAACCGCTTACCCCAAACTACACTGGTCCTCATCGGGTATTGTCACGTTCTACTAAATATTTTACCCTGGATTTGTGGGGTAAGTCAACAACAGTATCGGTGGACAGATTAAAACCTGCTTATCAGGACAACTGTAGTTCATCATCATCATCATCATCTTCTTCACCTAAGCCTTGCCACTCTAATCCACGTCGGTCAAGTACACATACACTTGGACCCGCCGCACATCTCATTTCGCGCACCCACTTTCTTCTCAATTTTTCCTATATACGTGCTACGGATTCTAGGGTCACTCACATTCATTCACATTCACATCACACCTTTCTATTTCAGTCAAAGACTTTCTTCATTTGTTTAAAGAAACTTTCAACGAACTATTTCTAGTTCCATTATTATTGTTACAAACAACATTCACGAAACCTATATTTACATCTCTGTTGAAAAGTAATGTTCAGACTTTTTCATACATATCCTGTTACACTTTCTGTGACACATAACATGAATAGTAATACTGAATGTTCTTATAATTTAGAAGATTAAGATATTTACTGTTTCATCTTTAATGACTGACAAGGTATGTAATTTCAATTCAATCACCTTTAAACCGACTCCATCACATCCACTACACTACCACGCTGTCCAGTCCACAACACAACCTCTTTCAATGCCTTTTTCATAAATATTTATGGGCTTTGTTGTAGTATTGATAGTAGTAGTTCTTCCCACCCCATCCTTCCGGTTGCGGGCTGGCCGTTATCTTCTGCAGAAATTTTTTATGTCGTAAGAAAAAATTCTGCTGTGAATAAAAGGGGAAAGGTAATAAAAAAAATAAAAAATTCAATGCAACACAAGGGTTCAAATTAAAGGAAATTTACAGCTTTATTAAAAACAGAGAGGAGTTGTGCGCTGACTGCAAAACAGGTCCGTTAGCAAAGGCTAGGTTATAGCCTTGGTACCACAAGAAGAAGAAAAAAATTAAAGTCTTGTTAGGTACAGTGTTCGTAGTTCGGTTCTTGTCTCGAGCCTGGAAAAAAAGTGTTTGCTTTTTTGTTGTTTTTTTGTTAAGTCTCTTCTTCAACCCTTGTTGGTTGTGGGCCGACCTGGGAAACTGTATCCCTTTTCCGGAAAGTAAAATTTCTTTCTTCCTCTGGAAGAAGTATATTTTCTTAAAATAAATTTTCTTTCTTCCTCTGGAAGAAGTGGCGTTTCTTAAAACAAATTTTCTTTCTTCCTCTGGAAGAAGTGACGTTTAAACTGTTTTTTTTTTCTTACGCCACGTGGGTTAATGACAAACAGGGGAAACGATCCTTTTTAGAGAAATGTACTCTTTCTTCCTCTGGAAGTAGTATCTTGAATTTTGTTTCTTCTCTGTTCGTCAAAAGGAAATTCTTTCTTTTCTTCTTTTGCGAGCTTCTCTAGCCCACAAATAAATTCAAACTTCTTTTTACGTCTTTGGTCTGACGGAGCTAAAATTTTCAGGGCTGCTCAAGTCGACGAAAAAAAAAAAACTGAGAATTCCCGCTCCTTGAGATTCTATCTGAAGGAGCTAACCAATCAGAGGCGGGATACGCGACACGTGGTACCGCAAAGACATTTCAATTTCTCAACGGCCCTAGCGAGAAAAGGAGAGAAAGAAAAAACGACCAAACGAACGGACAAATAAAATTTCAACACTTCATTTCCGGTTTGTAAACGTAAGGGAATAAACGCATGCGACTTCACTCTGTCTTACTCTTATCATATACAATCATATACAGATCCCTTAACCCAATAACACAAACATGGTGCCAGAAGTGGGATGCCATAAGTAAATAACTCACGGACATCTACGGTTTACAGTGAAAAATCGATACACGGATATTTAAAAAAAAAATGTCGAACAGAACAGCGCCCACACGTGCTCGGTCGGTCTACACCAGAACTCAAACGAAACGGTATTAATCACGGTGAAAAGTAAATCTGCGAAGTCATAGCCTGTTGAGACAGACACAATACAAACAAAAAAAAAAGAAAAAAAAAGAAGAAAACTATAAAAAAAAATCACAGCAAGAATCAAGCAAGACTCTCCTAACACGAAGGTAAGCAGTTTATTCGTCTAATGAAAAACAAACCGCCGAAACTTGCATCGCATCATCGTTATTCGTAGTACAAAACAAACGTCTTTACCATCGTTCAGTAGTGTGATATTTCGTGAACGAAGAAGAAAAAAAAAAAGAAAGAAAGAAATTCTTATCACATCTAATTGATACCGTTCCATATCAAACATGGCCTGCCAAATACCTCCCCCTCCATGGATTGGCAGAGTACCTATCTACCAAAAGATTTTGACAGATTTGTGCGACAAATTATGTTGCATTTTAACGGACCACTCAAGGATGTCAGTGGGGACGTAAAAGTCAACTATCAATTACTATGGTCGGGTGTTGAGGGACAAGATGTGAGGGACACATTCGATTTCGAGGCAGGTGAAGCACGTAATGTAGAAAACTACATCAAACAATTTTGGGCATACATAGAGCCGAGATCAAATTTTAATGTCTCAAAGTACCAGCTTCTACAGTGCCGGCAACAGCCTGACGAACCAGCCCATGCCTTTATGAAGAGATTAAGGCAAATCATGAAGCAATGTGATTATGATCCTCCTATCGAGAAAACTTTTTTGGTAGACCTTTTCATTTTGGGGACCTTAAGTCTACACAGAAGTCCTTACTCTAGGAAGGAAAAAAACCTTTGCAGAGACAAAAGTGGCAACATTAAAGCAGGTAGAAGTAATACAGTTCACCACACAGGATGCTTTACAAATCCTCGATGAGGAAATGCACGATGCTCATGCAATAAACTCTGGGAGAGAATATTTTAATAATTGCAGCTTTTGTAAAAGAAGCCATTACAGAAACGAGTGCCCAGCAAAAGGAAAAACCCGCGAAAAGTGCCGGAGAATAGGACATTTTGCAATTGCCTGTCGCACAAGAGACACGAAAGATTCAACCCGTAAACGAGATGGGCTTCAAAGGATAAAGGAAACACCCAAAAACAGAAACACCTACAATATAACCACAACACACAGCGATGAGGAAAACTATCACTCAGCAGGAGAGGCATATTTCCATACCATAATAGGGTCCGAGACAGCAAAACCATATACACCAGCGAACGCAACAGAAGCATATGCTGAAGTGAGATTAGGGAACAAAATATCTCAAGTGGAAATAAAAGCAAAGGTGGACACAGGAGCTATGAGCAACCTTATCCCTTGGAAAGTTTTCAAACAACTCAAACACGTCCACCTCCTGGACAATCCAATCCGTCTACTCGCCTTTGGGGGTGTCCCAATCGGCCAAGCAGGTTTGTGCCATCTCGGAGTCAGATACGGCGACAAATTCATAAGCGCTAATTTCCATGTGGTCAAGAGTAAAGGATCCACGCTGCTTGGCCTCCAGACTTCAAGGAAACTGGGGCTGGTCAACCTAAATTTTACAATAGTATCCAACATATCAGAACCTGCGCATACCAGCCCAACTAAAGCAGTGCAATCTAAGCCAGAAGGAGACGTCAAAGAAAGAGAGCACATACTCAAGGAATTTTCCGACGTGTTCAAAGGCATCGAGTGCCTGCCAGGAGAGTATAGCATTAAGGTTGACCCGTCAGTACCCCCCAATAGTACATCCACTCCGTAGAGTCCCAATAGCCTTGAAAGAAAAGTTCAAAGCAGAGCTGGATTCCCTCGTAAACCAGGACATATTAACTCCAGTGACAAAACCAACGCCCTGGGTCAACTCTTTTGTATGCGTCACAAAAACCAATGGATCCGTCAGGCTATGCCTGGACCCCAAAGATCTGAACAAGACAGTGCTTCGGCCGCACTTTGTGACACCAACATTTGAAGAAATTATCTCCAGGCTCCATGAAGCAAAATAGTTCTCAATAGTTGATGTGAAATCTGGCTACTGGAACATGAACCTGGACAGAAGATCAAGAGAACTAACCACGTTCTTCACCCCTACATATTTAATCGTTTCTCAATGGGAGTAAAGAGTGCCCAAGACGAATTCCAGCGGGCTATGTTCGAGAACTTCGGGGACATCAAGAATGTTCTCTCAATATCAGACGACACCATTATCATAGGACTCGAAGAGGATGGCAGTGACCATGACAAGGCACTCAGGGAACTCCTAGAAAGAGCTCGGTCCCGAAACTGCAAGTTCAACCCAGACAAATTAGTGGTCCGTGCACGAGAAATCTCTTTTTTCGGTCGCATCATATCAAAGGACGGTGTTAAACCAGACCCAAAGAAGATAGAAGCAATTGTTTAGCTGGAGTCACTAAAAGATGAAAAACAACTAGCAAGCTTCCTGGGACTAGCGAACTACTTGAACAAATTTTCACCACAGTTAGCAATGCTGGCCAAGCCGTTTCGAGACCTTCTGTTAACAAAAACACAATTCATCTGGACAGCACAGGAGCAGACGGCATTCAACAGCATAAAAGAGCAAATAAAAAAGCAGTCGTGCTCAAATATTTTTACCCCAAACATACAAGTAGGCGCATCTATACAAGTAGGCGCATCATCAGCTGGGCTGGGTGCAGCCCTCACCCAAAATGGGATGCCAGTCGCTCTAGCAAGCAAAACCCAGTCAGCCCCAGAGACAAGATACTCCAACATAGAGCGTGAAATGCTAGCTGTAGTCTTTGGATTGGGAAAATTCCACCACTACATATGAGGCCAAGCAGTAATTATCCAGACAGACCACAAACCGCTGGAATCAATAGCCCTAAAGAATCTCGCACAAGCACCCCCAAGGCTTTCAAGGATGTTACTCAAAATACAAGGCTATGATTTCACAATCAAATATATTCCAGGAAAAGCCATCCCGATAGCAGATTGCATGTCCAGAGTGGCACCAGGTCCAGGGGAACCAATCAGTGATATAGATATCAACATCCACCTAATGAATGCACACCTCAACACATCCCTAACTCGCCTGCAAGATATCAAGACAGAAGCACTCAAAGACCCAGTGTTAAAAGAGCTCACTGACACCGTCACAGTTGGATGGCCTGCTAACCGATCCAGTTGCCAACCCTTATGTACAGGCCTTCTGGAACTATAGGGTTGAGATTGGACTCCAGAATGGCATTCTCCTCAAGGGAAGCAAAATCATCATTCCCCTCTCACTCCAGACATCTTACAACAACTACACTCATCTCACAAGCGGGTAGAGAAAACCCATTTACTGGCCCGTACAGCAGTTTTCTGGGTCGGTATCAACAAGGATATAGAGCATCTAGTGGGGAACTGTCCCACATGTCAGAAGCACCAGCCCAGTATCCCATCAGAGAAACTACATCAGCACGAGACCCCTTCTTACCCATGGCAGCACGTCGGCACAGATATCTTCAATTTAGAAGACAAAGAATTCTTGCTCGTGGTGGATCACTACAGCCGTAGCCCCTTCATACGCCGGCTTCACTCTACTACATCAGCCGCAGTAATCCGACAAATGAACTACTCTTTGAAGAACGGGTCGTTCCAGAGATAGTCTACAGCCACAACGGGCCACAGTACTCCAGTACAGGATTTACAAACTTTGCCAACTGCTTCAACTTCAGACACACTTCCTCATTACCACACCACCCTCAGTCAAATGGATTTGCAGAGCGGATGGTGGGTATCTGCAAGAAGTTGCTGATAAAAGCGCGAGAGACGGACACGGACTGTCATCTTGCAATGATGGCTTACAGGGCTACACCACTATCAGCACACATCAAATCACCTGCAGAGCTATTGAATGGAAGACCCATGAGGACCCCACTTATCTCAAAACAACAAATGGGGGACAAACAAACTAAGTTAGAGTCAGAAAAGTGCAAAGAAAAGACAAAGAACTAGTATGACCGAAAGAATACTCGTCAACACTCACAGTTACATGCCGGCCAACCTGTTCATGTTTAGGACAACATAACCAGGCACTGGGAACCAGGAAAGATAGTACAGATTGCTGCAGAGCTATGGTCATACCTGGTAAAACTTGCCAGTGGAGCAACTCATCGCAGAAACCTCAGTCATTAAGGCCAGCACAAGGCAAAGTAGATAGCACAAAGTGTCAGTGTCAACTGAAAACCTGTTGCGGCACACACCAAGAATCACACCACCACACCACTGCTCCTATACAGGACCCAAGACCAACTGGTCATCCATCAATCACCTCAAGCATCAGACCACCAATCCTGTCCACCCCTGTATACAGTGTGAACACACATGCTAAGCTGCGCAGATCCAGCAGATTGAGCAAACCCCCACAGAGACTTGATCTGTGACAACAGAAGAATGAACTATCCTCAAGTTACCCCTTCCCCTAACTTCTCCCGGCCAATACAGCCTAGTGAACTCCTCCTTCAATAAAGAGAAGGGGGTGTTGTAGTATTAGTAGTAGCAGTCCTTCCCACCCCATCCTTCCGGTTGCGGGCTGGCCGTTATCCTCAGTTCCGATTTGTAAACATAAGGGAATAAACGCATGCGACTTCACTCTGTCTTATCGTATACAATCTTATACAGATCCCTTAACCCAATAGCACGACAGGTTCAAGTTAATATTTTTAAACTGGACTTTTTACCATCATATTTCATTTTGATTAAGCATTCTCCCATAATTTCTCCTAATATCTTTACTCCTTCACTCAGAATTATCAAGTCTCAATATCTCAAGTTACTGACGACTTTCCATGCATTAGTATCAATCAGGGTTACTGCTTGGTTATGTTTCTCCCTTACATTTTAGTATTCTGCAACATTATTTGAACAGTATACTCAGTAATTAATGACAGATTTCTTTACTGTCTATGCATTGGCCATGAGTCCAAATAAACAGTTACTTGAAAGAAATATATGTAGGCATGCATATGGTTTGTGCATATGTATATGTAGACATATACATAATCTTTTATGTTCTTCACAAACCACTGGAAAAATAAAATCTACACACATACGAATCCATAATTTTAAAGTTCCACTTCAGCAGTCTTTGACTTGTTTGTGGGTGATGCAACAGGCTCATGTTATACTCCACTGAAATTATCTCTCTTTCTGATTCATTCTGCATGCTGGCTGAATGTGAACAACAAGAAGGCTGAACACAGAATAAAAAAGTTATTTTCTGTACATATGCTGTGAGCATTATGTCCAGACAATGAAGCAAGTCCCCACAATGAAAGCGATACAGTGTCCAATTACAAACATTCCCACCAGAAAAGGAAATGACCCTGGTGACTGCCAGATCTAATTCAAAGCAGGTACCTCGTAATGAGCAATACAGTTTCCAGTTGAAAAAACACCCTTAACGTGCAGGGTGCTGTCACTATCATTGCCATAACTGCTTCTCACAAAACAACCATTACTACTCCCAGGTTTCACTAATCTCATCTGACTTTTCACATACGGAAGGCAGCTGACAATTCAGCTTCAACACTGCCACACTCCTGTCACCAACTGCCACGATTTACATCTTGATGTCGTCACCTCAACCTCACTTCAGCATCACTAATCTCACCTGGCTCTTCACACACAAAATCCGACAGAGACCAGTTTCGACATCGCCAGGCTCCCAAAACCAATCACCATGGTTTATAATACCTCAACATCATCACCAAAAAATCTATGTCTCCCTCGTTGCCACCTTTGTCACCTTGGCAATCCAACTCACTACATACATACTCTTGCAGTCATAATCATGACACCGTTTTGTTGATACAACATCCAACCAAATCAACTTTAAACATTCCACTACAGGCCTACCACCTATACCTAATCCCTCATCATCACTGCCATCACCTCATCAACAAACACATCCTACCCAAAATCAACCTACCACCATGACCTCAATCGATCAACATGTGCGTCAAACCCAATCAACAACTAAATCTACTCTGGACCTATCCTGTGACTTCGGCAAACCAACATAAGAAATCAGTTAACTCTTGCTACTACCCTTCTACTTAATCACTTTCTTGGTGTTCAGCAACCAAAATCAACATTTTCTTCAATTTTCTAAGAACTGTAAAAATATCATGTATATTAAACAAATATGTGTTGTTTGAAAATCTAATCCTTGTTATTTCTTTCTTTTTGCAACTAAACACTCATTATAATATTATTGACACTCCGGCTTTCAGTACTTCTTTAGGTAGCAGTAGTTTTAATTTGCCGGGCCTGTTATTCTATAACCTGATACCAGCAACTGACATAGCGTCAAGGTGGTGGAAAAAAATGAGAGGATGGCTCTTTGAATTTGGTGCTGTTATAGCTAGGATCACATTTAGCATCCTCATTTTATTCTGTGCATGATTATTAGACATGCTTGAGATAAGTAAAAAAAAATTATTTCCCAACTCGTACTGTGCTATCATATATCAATTAGGGGAAAATGAGAATTTGTTTGGGGTATACCACGGCAGTAGTCAAGATAGACATGTAGATAAAATTCACACGCAAATGTAGTTGACATAGAAGAAATATTCCATGAATTATCGCATTGTAGTACTTGAAAGTTAGTGTCTGCTCTTGGTGGTTTTGTCACTGGCTGAAGGCATCGCTGCTGATGGAAGTGCCTTGGTGTTACTGCTGTTGACCTGGGCAGTCATGTTAGTTAAGCTTGCCTGCTATGGGATCCATCACTAATACCAGCCAGATTGATCTGCCTTCATCGATGATCCTTAATGGCTCAGAAACAATAATGTTTATTACACCATTTACATTATTCAGACTATTGTCCTCATCTTTGTTGCCATTTCCACAACGTTTCGGTCGTTATACACTCCGGCCTTCTTCAGGTGCTCGGAATTTCAAGCCAAACCCTTTATTACGATCACTTTATTATATCATTCTCATTCCTTGTGCAAAGCCACTTCTGATAGTTATGAGTTATCTCCCTTTAACCCGACTCTCTAAGTTACTTGTTTCCCACTTCTGTAGCCTGGTATTGAATTCACAACCCTTTGGGTCAAGTCACTGGAACTAGTCAACTATATCCATATATGAACTCTGGTAAAAAAGGTTACTGAAACATTAGGTTTATAAGTCCTAGAAATTCAGTCATTGTTGTCCTCAAAGACACATGGCCAAGTGGTTTACTTGGCGGGAGTAGGTATACGCATGAATTAAATACTCAACTGCTCTCTGCAACTGCTGGATTCACCACGAAACTCTGTGACAACTGATGCCATTTAAATAATTACCTCACTGACACCTGGAGCTTCCGATGAACTATGTCCCCCTCGGGCTCGGACTCTTTTTTTACCCTGGCTGTCAAAACAAAATTCTATCACTTCACAAAATGCCTGACCCCTTCTGCCATGGTCCAGCATTGCAAGAGTCAGATTAGACAAAAAATAGAGTATTAACTGTTGCCATATTAAGCTGAAGTTTTCCAATTTTCATTTTCTAGTCTTGATAAAGTTCAAAATCATTCATGAAATCTTTTGAGTGATGACTTATTCTCCACTCTGAAACCTCTTTCCCATAAATGCAACTCTAAGCAAACTACTACAGTCTGAAATATGTTTCAGCTTTAAATAACTGTCATGTAGAAAGAAGTGTTGACACCGACACATGTGACTATATGCTAATTGCCAGATAACAAGTGAAACTATAAGAATGGATTATTCTACTGGTAATGTAGAATCATGACCATGATGATAACCAATATTAAGCACCAGACAGAAGTCTGGGTGAATCAACCAAGGGGATCAACTGAGTATCAACTGACTGTATCAACCGAGTGGATCAACCGTATTACGAGTATTACCGCCGAGTAGAAAAGTTCAGTGTGATATTACTATTTAGATCTTGAATAGATTACTCAGAAGGACTCCTAAGAGAGGATACTATGTATCATTAAGAGGAACTTTTAAATACATTACTGTCATGATAAGTAGATAAGTTGTTCCCCTTAGCAGGATCCCTTAAGACAAGGGCTTATAATCTGCCCTTGGTTTTGGCACTTCCTGTAATGACCGAGCATGAATAAAACATGTCAGATCCGGAGCCCCTGCCTTCCTTCTTAATATCGAATCCATCAGCATGAATGGATCACGTATAATGTAACATGGTGTCAGAAAAAGGGATTACAAATACCCACACGGGAAACAGACTTGGATATTACGGAGGAAAAAGGATTATTTAGCCCAATTTTGGGACAACCCTTAAAAAAAAAAAAAAAAAAAAAAGGGAACGTCAACACATGCGCATTTGCCAACGAAGGTAAGAGAATTTTCTCTATAATTTCAAAAAAATAAGAGAAATAACGGAACTACCATGGCAGCTTCATTCCAAATACCTCCACCAACGATAGATTGGTTTAGTGCGAACCTATCCAAGGCAATGGATAGATTTATCCGGCAAGTCAGGCTTCACTTTGATGGTCCGATGCGAGACGTGGATGATGATATCAAGTTACGGTATCTCCTTCTGTGGACTGGCGTCGAAGGACAAGAGATAAGTGACACATTCTCTTTTAGGGACGACGAGGAAAGAACTGCCGAAGCATATATTACACATTTTAAGCAGTATGTAAGCCCTCGTTCGAATTTTCGCGTGGCCAGACACGAATTACTACAATGTCGCCAAAGCCCAGACGAGTCTGCACACTCATTTTTGAAACGACTTCGTCAAATAGCCAAACAATGTGAATACGAGCAAGTGGTAGAAGACACACTCGTAGTTGACCTTTTCATATTCGGCATTTATTCAAAGTCGGCACAGAAATCCTTAATCAAGGAAGGGACGGACCTGACCGTTGCAAAAGCTCTACGCATAGCAGAGACGGAGGAAGTGACTTGTAAACAAGTTGAGGCTATCCGTATCCCGTTGGAAGACAGTAGCACGCACATGATACGAGCAAAAAACAGACAGACGCAATGTGGATGCTGTGGTAGACAACACCCTCGTGGAGAGTGCCCTGCAAAAGGGAAAACATGCGTCTTATGCAACAACAAAGGACATTTTGCGAACGTTTGCCGTACCAAGAAGAAAGAAAAAAATATAAGAACAAAACAACAGTGGAATAAAAACAGAAGAATCCACACAGCAACTCAGGACGAAAATAGTGACTCGAATGAAGAGTACTACTTTCACTCAATCCGAAATTTACCAACAAACGCTGCGGAGGCATATGCCAAACTAAAAATCGGCAACAAACAAGGACAAATAATTGTAAAAGCGAAAATAGACACAGGAGCAATGAGCAACCTGCTACCAAAGACGCTGTATAAAAAACTGACGGGCATTCAACTGGAAAAGTCTCCAGTCCGATTGATTGCTTTCGGTGGATCAGTAATCAATCAGGAAGGGACATGTCGATTAGGGGTAAGGTTCCGAGACAGACATATCATCACAACATTCCATGTTGTAAATTCTCAGGGACCAATGTTAATAGGACTGAAATCTTCACGGGATTTGGGGTTAGTAACCCTAAATTTAGCTGTGAAATCAGACACTCCAGCTACAGCAGTACAGGCAGGGGATGCTCAACGACCCCAACACAAGACAAAACCCATTCCAGTGCCAAGATCAAGCCTCAAAGGAAAAACAAGAATGGAAATTATAAAGCAAAAAGAAAAATCAAGGGAATATTACAACAGGCAGAATAGTAGACAGCATTCACGTCTACACGCTGGACAAAAAGTTTATGTCCAGCACGAGAAAACAAGGCTATGGGAGCCTGGGATGATCCGTCATCATGACACCCATCCAAGGTCGTACATAGTTGGGTCTGAAAGTGGTAATATCCACAGAAGAAATCGACAATATATCAGACCAGCTAAGGGAGACCCAATAAGGAACAATGATGACCAACCGCCTACAACTGAAGCAAAAGGAGCACATAATAGTGTCAGTACTCCACTACTTCAGTATACTCAGCAGAGTTCACCAGTGACAGAACCCAAGCAAAGAATATTACCAGAGGAACGAGCACAACCCATGTTGGTAAAACAGCCAACCTCTGAACCCCCCATCAGCAGGCACTACAGACCCGTCCCGAAGCCGAGACGATCCATGCGGTGTGTAAAGACTCCTCAGAGGCTAGACCTCTAAAGATTCCCCCTACAAATATATAGACTCTAGCCCCCAGTAGCAATCTTAAAAAACTAGAAGTAAAAAAAAAAAAAAAAAGAATTATTAAATGAGCCCACTCTCAATTGAGAAAGGGAGATGTCATGATAAGTAGATAAGTTGTTCCCCTTAGCAGGATCCCTTAAGACAAGGGCTTATAATCTGCCCTTGGTTTTGGCACTTCCTGTAATGACCGAGCATGAATAAAACATGTCAGATCCGGAGACCCTGCCTTCCTTCTTAATATCGAATCCATCAGCATGAATGGATCACGTATAGTGTAACAATTACTCTTTGTGAAATACGCGAATAACTATCTTGAACTAGCAAGATACCAGAATATCACCTCATAGTAATAACTATTACTACAAATCCATGAGTAACTGGAAAAAATATATTCTCTTTAGTCTTTCTCGCCAACATTAGTACAGTTTGGCGACAACATTTGGGTTTACAATATATATATATATATATATATATATATATATATATATATATATATATATACTACCAGAACTATTATTATAATATTCAACAAAATGATAAGCTACAATGGAGGAACTAAAAACTATTAAAAATGCTGGAATTGCAGAAACAACAACAAGAACTGCAATTAAAACTTCAGAAAGACTATTTTAAACAACAGAAAAAACAAGAAATATGTTTACAAGAGCAGAAGGGTCCGCAAGAACAAAACTTTTCAAATGTTCTTTGACTTACCACAGACTTGTTTACTACAGGTGTCATTGCAAACTCATTAAATGAATTCAGTTACGAACCAGAGTCCGATTGGACAAAAACGTATAATCTTCAAAACATACAATAGCGGATAAGAAGGAATCTTTGAGAATGATTGGGCTCTCTGGAAAAAATGTCCGTCTAAGGAAGTTGGCCTCAGGTGAACACAAAAAATATATTAATTACATTTTGCCTAAACAGCCTGAAGAAATAAGCTTTAGTTTAAAGAAAATATTAGCAAATAGTTTTGGTGAAAGAACATTGTTGAAATTTAATTCCTCCGTTCGTTTCTTCGTTTTTATTTCTCTCTTTTTCTCGCTAAGGCCGTTGGGAAATTGAAATGTCTTTACTGTACCACGTGTCGCGTATCTCGCCTCCGATTGGTTGGCTCACTTTGAAAGAATTTGAAGGAGCGGGAACCCTCAGATTTTTTATTTTTCGTCAGCAGTCCTGAAAATTTTAGCTCCGTCAGACCAAAGACGTAAAAAGAAATCTAAATTTATTTGCGGGTTTGAGAAGCTCGCAGAAGAAGAAAAGAAAGGGATTCCTTCAGACGAACAGAGGAGAAAAAAAAAAAAAAAAAGATTCGACGATACTTCTTCCAGAGGAAGAGTTTATTGCTCTAAAAAGGACCGTTTCTCCTGTTTGTCACGTGGCCATGTGTCGGAAAAAATAAGATTGAACGTCATTTCTTCCAAAGGAAGAAAGAAATTTTATTTTACAGAAAAAAAGGGACAGCCCACAACCAGGTCAGCCCACAACCCACGAGGGTTGAAGAAGAGACTTAACAAAAAAAAAAGAAAAAAAAAACTTTTTTCCAGGCTTGAGACAAAGGAAGAAACTTCGAACACTAAACATAACAAAAAACTAGGGAAAACAGAGCCGCTACTCGGTAGCTAGAGGGAGGCTACTTTCCCTTCAAATAAAAAAAAAAAAGAAGGGAATTGAAGCTTCAGATTGACACGGTAACTGTAAAGGACTTTTAACTTTTTTTGTGGTACCAAGGCTACAACTTAGCCTTTGCTAACGGACCTGTTTTGCAGTCAGCTCATAACTCCTCTCTGTGTTTAATAAAGTAGTAAATTTTCTTCAATTTGAACCCTTTGTGTTATATTGAATTTTGTTTTTTTTTATTCCCTTTTCCCTTTTGTTCACAGCAGAATTTTTTCTTAACGGCATAAAAAATTTCAACATCTTTATTCAATGCAAGGTAGAATTGCCTAAATTTAGTAAAACAGAAAGATGATTGTTTTTTCAGAAATAATAAATGTTCAGTGTAGCAGAATAGACCATAAAAGTAGCTGCTATAAATAAGAAAAATTTAAAAATTCGTCAAAAAAGTAAATGCATTGAATAAAGTCAGCACACAACAGAAAAAAAAATATAAATACTATGACCGAGAAATCTATGAAAAGGAAATTTATTTTCGCTACAATTAACAACACGAAAATTAAACTGCAACTGGACACTGGGTCTGACATCACAATTATCAATGAAAAAACTTCCTTGTGGTCTTTCAGGTGAAAAGTTAAAATTTCTAGGCGAATTCACCTGTAATATTTGTTTTGTGATTTAGGCTGTGTCAGCCATGCCTGGTTCAAGGCTGCTTCCAAACATAGCCGACAATCCCCACAATTTTGAAGATATCATCAGGTTGTTGAAAAAATAAGTGGAATTTTGTTAGCTGAACGCTATAACATATTTATGAGAAGAAAAAAGTTAATAGAGAAAACGTATGTAGTTGAATGTCCCACAGAAATTTAGAGTTCATAGTTGATAGTAGCAGAATGCGTGTATGTAAAATATTTAAAAAACGTTGCTAATAAAAGTCTGTGTTCTTTTACTCTTTATCGTCGGTGCAAAAGTGAAAAGGAAAGACAATAAAGGAGAATGTACTTATCGAAGTCAGTTGAAGTATCTTGTTGTTATTGTTTTCTTTGATGGTGTGTGGGTGAAGACAAAGAAAGAAAAATTGGAAGGAAAGGAAAAATGAATATGTGACACGCCCTTACGACCGAGTCGGCTTCTTGAAATTTATTCCTTACATTGTATTGAGGTCCTTCAGATTCGCTCCCATGTCGTACTGATTTGACCGGTCAAAAGTAGTGAAAATGATCACGTGACTAGATCGAAACCACTTACCCGTTTTCTAGGTGTTAAGAAAAACTGACCGGGTCATAGATCAGTTTGCTATTTCCTATCCAATCAGAATCTAGAATCTTACTTTTTACACTGACTTGTGAAATTTACCCTGGTCTGGGTTTTTCCAAAATGTTTTTAGTTGTTTTGATCCAATTTTGCGAGTGTGCAATTTTACGTTTTTCATTTGAGTTGATTGTTAGGTCATATAGGATTTGTATTCTATAGTGGATCAAACTAAAAAGCAGCTGTTTACATGTAGAAAAACATGATTTGTTCAGAACTGATGGCATCACCCTATTCAATATCTAGAACCTTCTGATCAATTCATTTCTGTAACAAAATTAATATCGAAACTACGCGGGTTTTTATACTCTTTGAATTTCTGTGACCAATAATTTGTCCTCTGTAGAAAATAAGAAGAAAAGAGCATTGACGCAACACGACGAGAGAAAACAGGACAACACCAAACTTGAGGGGAAAAAGAAAGGCTTTATAACAGAAAGAGGAAGAAAGAAAGGGAAGATACAAAATAAGGTTTAAAAATCGTTGCAAAAACAGTGATTTTTGCGAGGACTTCGTTCAGTTAACAGTTCTTCTAATTTTTAGTTGCGATGTCAGAATATATTCGTCTTCAGGTTGAAGAAGGATTCAGTTTTCGGATGCTTTGCTGCAACTGTTGGGGCATCCTCGTTCCTATGTTATCTTGGCCGCTTCATTTTCGGACACCATGTGGCTGCTGGTTGAGTTTTACGGATATAATTTTGTCAGTGTTGACTCGTCAGTGTCACAGGAAAAAAGAGGTTGTGATAGGCTGCTTTTAGCCTAACCCAGGGGGCAGTAATAACGACCTCTACAAAGGGAGGCAATTCATTTATCAATATAATATTTTCAATAAAAGCACAAATAATACTACAACAGAGAGTTTCAAAATGGAATTAAAAAGGAAATTCCTAGAATTTTTTCTGATGGTCTTGGATTATAGACGGAACTGAAAGCAACATTCAAAATAAAAGGGAATGCGGCACCATTGTTCAGGCCAAAAAGAAGTGTACCCTTTGCAGCATTAGACCCAATCAATGGCGAATTGTAAAAATTAGAGAAATTAGGGGTCATATCTAAATTAGAATATTTGGAGTGGGCATCACTTACTGTATACATTATGAAAAAGGACAATAAGATTCGGGCATGTGCAGATTTCTCTACAGGGTTGAATGAAAATTTGCAAAAGTATAACACGACGACTTGGGCGTGGCTTATCCAATCCTTCCTAACCATTAACCAGTCCACCCACGTTGTGTTTGTTTTGATTTCGAACCAGCCAAAGTAGGATTGCCCGTTATCACCTGGCTAGATTAGCCCTGATACGCGAGGAGCCGAGTATATTGTTAATACCGGATTTACGCGATCTGCGATATGGAATAAAATCAGTAGAACACTGCAACACCACGGGTGTAGTTTTTATATATCTTTATATATCGATTATATATACAGATATAATGAACAAGTCAAAGCTGGTGACACTCAACAGTTTGCTGATATTTCAAAAATACATTCAGTAACAATGTTTTCTGAGTTGGAGTTTACTCAATTGTCTTTTAGTAGCACGTCAGTCTATTTCTACCGTCTCATTCAAATCACTGGCCCCAACTAATCTAATTTTGTCTTCCATTCCGGTTTTATTAAACAAGCACAAAACCGGGGTAGTAAAGGATAGTAACGGGGGGTTCGATTTCTCTCACTGTATAACTTTAACCATCTCGAAATGAAATCAATATCAGTTATTCATTTTTACTGAGTCTCTGTGCCCATCACGTGAACTCACCCTCTGTTATCTCTTGCCTGTCAGTTTCCAACAGTCCAGTACTTGGGACAGGAAATTCTTGCAGTCCAACTTTCACCGAGGGTCACCCTTTGTCAAAACAAGATGTCCATATTATGACTAGAATCGTTTTACTCGGATTCAATCAATTCAGTTACTCTTCCCGACAGAAATAATTGCATTCTTCCATTTTAGAGAAATCTCTTCTTATCTTTAAAATTAATAAAAAAAAATAATACCAGCCATCTAGAAATAGGGTTACATTACTTCCATCGTCACCTGTCATTTATGAAATAGATGACACTACAACTACTGTTACACTATTTAACATGCGTATTAATAGTTAGGCTATATCCAAAAAAAAAAAAAATTTCGTTCAATCATGCATTGAACGTATTAGTTTTAAGCCATATTAATAACAAAACAATTTCCATGCAATATAGAAGTGTCCTTCTTCTAATCCTATGCAAATGCAAAAACGTCCCCTCTTTAATTCCATGCAATAACGTAAAAATGTCCTTCTTTTAAATTCATGTAATAAAGTGAAAATGTTTTCTCTTCAATTTCATGCAATTTTTTTCCTCTTCTTTCTTTCTTTCTTTATTAAAACATACGGGTCACACCTGTTGTGGATCTTCGTCACTAATTTGTTGTGTAGTTGTGGCGAAACTTCGCTGCAAAGTTGTAGTGACCGGTTTGTGCCGGAAGTAAGACACGAAACAAGAAGGTAGGTTTAAAACAGTCTATTAGTATAAAAGAAACAAGATATTCAAATATATCTGTGTTAATAATAGTAATATAGAAATAAGTAAGTCCGAAGGTATTATTACACTGCCTGAGAAGTACCTGTCGTTAAATGCTCTCGTTAACTGCTTCGTTAAACTGCTGTACTTCAGGCACCTTCCCATTTTAGGCAAAATGTGGCACAAGGCCTTATTAATGTGGGTGCTCCGGGCCATATAGCTCGACTAAAAGTATCTGTCTAATATACCCCAGTCGTGACACTAACCTTCGGCAGAATCACTACTGGGTTAATACTCTCCGTCCAAAGGCAGAGAGCTCGACAGTGCGCAAACTAGTTACTGCGAGTGAGTAACTGCAGTATTCAGTCGCCTTCACACTTAAGGAAAAATGTAGCACAAGGCCATTTTAATGTGGGTCCTCCGGGCCATATAGCCCGGCCAAAAATATGTCTAATGTTCCCCAGTCGTGATTCTAGCCTTCGGCGGAATCACGACTTGGTTAATACTCTTCTCCCAAAGACAGAGTGCTCGACAGTGCGCAAAGTAGTTACTGCGTGTGAGTAACTACAGTATTCAGTTACCCTCCCAGTAGGGCAACATGTGTCACAAGGCCTTTTTAATGTGGGTCTTCCGGGCCATATAGCCCAGCTAGAAATTTCTGTCTAATATTCCCCAGTCGTGACTCTACCATTAGGCGGAGCCACGACTGGGTTAATACTCTCCGCCTGAAGGCAGACTCTCGACAGTACCAATGGCAGTTACTGCGAGTGAGTAACTGCAGTATTCAGTTACCCCACCACTAGGGCAAAGCCATTTTAATGTGGGTTATCCGGGACATATATCTCGTCCAAAAATTTTTGTCTAATGTTCCCCAGTCGTGACTCTACTCATCGACGGAGCAACGACTAGGTTAATACTCTCCGCTCGAGAGCTCGACAGTGACAATGGTACTTACTGCAAGTGAGTAACTGCGGTATTTAATTGTCTTTTCTCTTAGGACAAGATGTGGCAGGAGGCCCTTTTAATGTGAGTTATCCGGGCAATATAGCCCAGCAAAATTATCTGTCTAATGTTCCCAGTCGTGACTCTAACCTTCGGCAGATCCACGACTGGGTTAATACTCTTCGCCCAAAGTTAGAAAGCTGACAGTGGGTAAGGTAGTTACAGCGAGTGAGTAACTGCAGTATTTAGTTACCCTTCCACTAGGGCAAAATGTGGCACAAGTCCTTTTTAATGTGGGTTTCCGTGCCATATAGCCCAGCCAAAAATATGTCTAATTTTACTCAGTTGTAACTCTACCCTTCAGCTGAGCCACGACTTGGTTAGTACTCTCCGCATGAAGGCAGAGATCTCGATAGTACCAATGGCACTTACTGCGAGTGAGTAACTGCAGTATTTAGTTACCCACCGCCCACTAGGACAAGATGTGACACAAGGCTTTTTAATGTCAGTTATCCGGGATATATAGCCCGGCAAAAATATCTGTCTAATATTCCCCAGTGGTGACTCTACACTTCGACGGAGTCTCGGCTGGGTTAATACTCTCCACCCGAAGGCAGAGAGCTGACAGTGACAATGGCAGTTACTGCAAGTGAGTAATTGCTCTCTAGAAGTAACGCAGGTAATTTATATATAGGAAGAGTTCATTCCTCGTATGATCGTACCGTAACACCCCTCTCCTAAAATTTCAACTCTGCAGAAGTCTAGAGAAAAAAAAGTTCTTTTTCTTTTTTATTTTTCAAGTTCAGGTTCGCGGTAGACACTTGACAATTTTTAACTCTATGTGGTCTCAGTATATTTTCCGCTTCGGATTGACCACTATTAACTCTGTTGCTTTTCTTTTTCTTTTCGAACTGCGTATTTCGGGAGCCGTTAGGGGTGTTGGGATATTAAAAGTGTCATATATCGTGTCCATTGCTGTTTCTTCAAGACAATCGTTATCAAATTCGTTAGTAGGCGTTTCCTAAGTTGATTTATGTGTCTTTTCTGTCTGAATTGTGGACCCTTTACTATTCCCAATTCTTTTTTCTATCGTACCGATCTACCGAAAAGATTTGTTGTCTTTAAACATTTTGAAAAATACTTTTTCTCCTGGGTTATACCGTCTTGCAGGTACGATGTTCGTTTACTTTGGCTTCGTTTGTTTCGACAGGAATTTGTCATACACAAATCGTATACGCCGCGCGAACATCACTTCGGTTGGAGATTGCCATTCGGTATAATCCTGTATACTTGCAGGAATTGTTGAAGAGCTTTTTCAGTTGGTGTAGCTCTAGCTTTTTCAAAGTTCTTTCCAAGGTATCTACAAATCTCTCAGCTAGTTCGTTTGACCTAGGGTGATACGAAGCTGTGATGATGAATTTCACAGAATTCTCTGAAATTCTGTAGACGTAAACTGAGTTCCATTATCAAATACTAAGGTGTCTACTACTCCGAATCTAGAGAACAACTAGTGAAGAAATTTTATAAGAATTTCTGTAGTTGGGTTTTACATCTGTGTACTTCGGGCCACTTTGAAAAACTGTCAACTACAATGAGGTAGTAATATCCTTCTAGAGGTCCCGCGAAATCAACGTGAATTCTAGACCAAGGTAGGTTCGTTTTTGGCCAGGGGTTGAATTTAATAGGAGGTGCCTTGGCTGCTTTGATAGCGTTTCTATATCTCTGTCCATACTTTTCCAATAGACATAGCAACGCATCAAACTTTTCATATTAGTACACCCTGGATGACCAACATGAACATATTTCAGAATGCGTTTCTGTAGTGTTAACGGAATCACAACTCGTTCCCTGTGCAGTAACACTTCATTGCATATGGAAAATACTTCCATAGTTCGCTGATCCTTTTCAATAATTTTCGTTTTTATTTCTTTAATATACTCATCATTGCAAGCCTCTTGTTTTATTTGTTCCAGCGTCACTGGAAGTTCTCTTATCGTATTACAAAGGGTAGTTTTTAATTCTCATTCAGATTGAAGGGAGGCGAGCACTGTATCTTCCAGTGGTTCTTAGTACTTGGGAATTAATCTTGACAATCCATCTGCATTGCAGAATTTTTTCGTTGACCCGTACTCCATTTTAAAATTATAATTCATTAGTATTGTACTCCATTTCCGAAGTCTGTTGGCTGTTTTTTTTAACCAAAAATAGTGAGTAATTGCTTGTGGACTGTCTGTGAAGTGAATTGTCGACCATAAATATAGCGGTGGAACTTTGCGACTGCGAATATAAGCCCAAGTGCTTCTTTTTCAATCTGCGAATATTTTTTTCCGCAGAAAGCAAAGCTCTCGAAGCGTGTGCTATCGGTTTTACAATTCCATCATTCATTTTGTGAAGAATACATGCCCCTACGCCATACGAACTAGCATCGCTAGCCACAATGATTTCCAAATTCGGGTTGTAATGCATCAAAAAACATGTCTGACGTTTAAGTTTTCTTTATTTTTTCAAATACCTGCTGGCATTCTGCTGTCCAAATCCAGGGCTTGTCTTTTTTAATAATTAATTCAGGGGAGCATGCAAATTATGCATATTTGATATGAATGCCTGGTAATAATTTGCTAGACCTAGTAAGCTCTGTAACGAAACGATGTTACTGGGCGCCGACATGTCTTTAATCGCGGTAGCCCGTTCAGGATTCGGTCTTCTACCATCCTTATCAATTATGTGTTCTAGGTACTTGGCTTTTTCCAGGAAAAAATCACATTTTGTCTCTTTATTTTTGAAATCGTACTTATGGATTTTAGCAAACACTTTGTGTACCTGATCCTTATGTTCAGCTACGCTTTGGCTTTTCATTAGAATGTCATTTAAGTAAGCGACAGCGAAGTCAAGTTCGCCCAGCATGGTATCCATGACTTGTTGAAATATTGTTGGCGTTACCTTGACTCTAAAAGGTAAACGTTCGAATTTATATAATCCACGATACGTATTTATACACGATAGTTTCGAACTTATCTCTTCAACAGAGTGTTGTAAATAAGCGTCGCTAAGGTCAATTTTGGAGAAATATCCCCCCACCCACATTAAGGTTCATGAACATGAATTCGTTACTAGGAAGGGGGAAGTAATATTCCTTCAGAACAGTATTCAGTGCTGTCGAAAAATCAGCGCAAACACGTATGTTTTTGGATTTATTTTTTACATAGACTGCAGATGTAGCCCATTCACTGTACGCTACCTTTGATAGAACACCAGTTTTTTCTAATCTATCAAGTTCCTCGTTAATTTGCTCCAACGAGGCAAAAGGTACATTTCTCTTCTTCTTGAATACTGGCTGAACGTTTTCTTTCAGTTCAATTTTAGCCTTCATTTTGGTACACCTGCCTAAACCACCAGAAAATCCCTGGATAGGCTTCCTTTAATACTTTGTTTTAATTTGTCAGCTTCGGCATTTCAACTTTCAATTTTTGGTAGTACGAATTAATAGGTAAGTCCCAAAGCTGAAATTGTGTCATCCAACCAGTACCAAATAGGTTGTTCGTATTTTTCATGACATACAATTTTAATTTTCGATGCTTACCGTTGAAAATGCGTTGACAATTAATTCTCCCTCGAATTTAATTTTTTCTTCAGTGACAGATCTCACTATCTTGCTAGACTTTATCATGGTTGGTTTGCCTAATTTTCTCCATGTCTGCAAGTTAATTATAGTCAAGTCAAACCGTGTCTAATTGAAATTCAACACTTTTGTTGAACATTTCTGCGTGCACCAATTTCCTGGTATCGATTAGCTCGTCTGACTTTGCATTTTTTATGCATCTTTTAACAGATCATGTCGGTATTGTTGAGAGGGCTAAAAAGCTTTACCGTGGCCTATTTGGAAGATATATTAGTGCTTTCGGAGACACTGGAGCAGCATTTTGCTCACCTTGAGCGGGCGCTGATCCGGTTACGGCAGCACGGTCTAAAGTTAATGTTGCCAAAGTGTCAGTTCCTGAAGGAAGAAACGAAATATTTGGATTTCGTAGTGAGTAAAGAAGGGATTAAGACAGATTTAGACAAAGTTGAGATCATAAGGGCAATGCTGGAGCCAAAACCAGTGAGGTAGATGAGAGTCTTTATAAGGGCAATAGGATATTATAGAAGATTTATTCATGGTTTCTATAGGTCTGACAAAAAGGTATACCAGATTTAAATGGACAGAGGACTGCTGGAGGGCGTTTGATTACCTTAAACAACAGTTGACCGCTGTCCCTTTGCTGACCTGTCCGGATCTTAGAAAGCCTATGGTCCTGTATACGGACGCTAGTGAACAATATATAGGGGTAGTCCTCACACAACCATGTCCAGAGGGAGATGGCCCAGTGCCAGGGATACCAGAAAAAGTCCCGATATATTTTCTGTCACATAAGCTCTCTGCAACACAACAGAGGTGTCCCGTCATAGAGAAAGAGGCATATGCTATTATGACTTACAAAAGCTGGATTACTATCCGAATGGGGCGGTTTTTACCATTAAAACTGACCACAAACCACTTCAGTATTTGTTCCAAGCTGAGTGGACACACAAAAAAATCCAACAGTGAGCACTGAAATTGAGTGGGTAAAATTGTAAAATTGAATATCTGGCCGAAAGAGAGAATACCTGTGCTGATTCACTCTCCAGAATTCCGAAACAACTGTAAACTGAGTCTGTGAAAGTGGAGCCAAGAGTGGATGATAGGGCCTATAAAATAAGAGCAATAAAATCGAATAGATTAGAAAACTATCCTTAGTGGGAAATGGATGCAGAGGGCCACCCGCAGGTGATATCAGACCGTCATTAGATGGACTGGATATAGCAAGAGCAGGAAGACAGTGAAATCGTTGCCGTCAGAGCCTAGACGGAAGCCGGTGAGATTTCCAAATATGTGATACATGACGAAAGATTATATTACCGCTCGTGCAAGGACGAAGAAATGAAGCTCAGATTGTTTCTACCTAAAAAACTGAGATCAGAAATATTGGAACAAGGCTATGACCGGTTAGGTCATATGGGAGTCGATAAAACCTGCGAACTGATAGGAAAAACTATAAAGAACTCACCAACTATGTACGAGACTGCAAGGGGTGTCAGAGAAAGGGTAAAAGGCAAGAAATGGTCCCACTGGAAGAAATAGATATTCCCAATTTTCTCTTTGAAAATTCAGTATGAATGTGTCTGGCCCATATGGAAAGACCCACAGCAGGAATGTGTATATAGTGAGCTATATGGATTGGCTAATGAATTGGCCGGAAGCATATGCCGTGCCCTATAAAAAGGCCCAGATCGTGGCCAAATTACTGACGACTGAAATATTTCCCAGATTTGGCGCCCCCGAGCAGCTGATCAAGGATAACGGCCCGGAAAATGTGAATAGTATACTGGCTGAGACTCTAGCCAGCCTGAACATAAAACATATAACCACCACTCCCGATCACCCCCAGTGCAATGCAAAGGTGAAAAGGTTCCATAGAACCCTTGTAGACGTGTTGGCAAAGTTAGCAAGGGACAATCCTGAGAATTGGCATTTGTACCTAGCACAGGCTTTAGCGACGGTAAGATTCACCATAAATGAAACTATTGAGTTCTTGCCATACATGTTCTCGTCCATACATGCTGTATGGGCGAGATGTGGTACTGCCAGTAGATAATTTTCTAAAGCCTTGAAGGAAATATATGGAGGAGGACCACCATCAAATGGTGATTGAACAACAGCATGAGTTGTTCACTCAGGCCCAGCGCCGAATGAAAAGGGCACAGGAAAGAAAAAATGAGGTAGATTTAAAGGTTGGAAACCCTGTCTATCTAAAAATTCGCTTAAGGGAAGGAAAACTAGATCAGAGATGGAGGCTCTAATACAGAATAGTGTAGCAAACTGGACCGGTATAATTTGTGGTCTGGGATCAAATGACTGGACGTACGAGAAGGGCCCATGCCAATGATCTAAAATTAGCAGGAACAGCTGAATGGAAAATAGATGAGCCTAAGAAAAAGAAAGCCAAAACGAGGAAAGCAACACTAGTGGATCCAGGGGATATGGAAAGAGACGAAAACTCTGGAGATGAAGGAAACATAGAGATAAGAAACCAGCAAGTGGGGACTCGACATAGCCAGCTGGAAGGAGCGACCTGTGTGCCACCGCGAAGCGACCCCACTCTGCTCCAACATCCCCGAGGGGAAGGAAAACTGGCTAATAAAAGAAAATCTAACCTCAGTGAAAACGACCAAGGCAGTGGTCGGAATCTTCCAAAGACTGGAGGAGAATCAAGGGAAAGGGAGAAGGAAGACGAACTACTCCTTTCTCAGCTCCAAGACCGACTGAGAGAAGAGAATAGGCCAGAAGTTGAACCAGACGTAACCCCTGAGGAAAAGTTAGAAGGGGTAAACAACAAAGAAGAGAATAGGTGAGAGGTTGAACCGGAATTACCTCTGAAACAAAGACTAAGATGAGCAAAGAAGGTAATTTCTCATCTCCTTACATTGGTCTTCCGTCATAGTTATGTCCCACTCTAAAGAGTACAACAATTTAAGATATCCCGTTTCTGTGGGGTAATTCTCGGCCACTTTTGACCTGATTGGGTTCAGTTCTTTTATTTCACTCTCCAATTTGTTTAGCAGTGCCTCATGTGGATTAAGATCGATCATGAATGTGACTAGCCACTTTGATCTAGTTATTACTACTTCGCTCATTTTACTGAAAATCGCATTATGGCTGTGTTTCCAAGCTGCTGTCGTCGTCATCATGATCATTATCATTGTTAGTAGCATCAACCTTCTTGTGCCGGTCATGCCTGCAATGCAACAAGATATCAGGGTTTTTATTCGTTTTTGCATATACATATCTCTCGTTTACATTTACAACTATTCCTTACTTTCGATTCCCATCTTCTAATAGGCTAGTTCAATTTTAGATAGCTAGCTCAGCGTTGTTGCGCACCAACACCGAACCCATCCACCTCAATTTTCATTACCTTATATTCTTACGGAGATTTGGGCCTCTTTTCCCATCTTAGTCTCTGTTTCAGAGGTAATTCGGGTTCAACTTCTGGCCTATTCTCTTCTCTGTTGTCTGCTTCGTCTAACTTTTTCTCAGGGGGTACTTTTGGTTCAACTTTTGACCCATTCTCTTCTCTCAGTTACTTTTGGAGCAAAGAGAGGGATATTTCGTTTTTTCCCGCCCTTTTTATGCGGTGTTGGGCCTTCTTTGTCTCTCAGGAAATTGGTTCCTCAGCTCGCTGGCCGGTGGCGCTGACGTTAGCACTTCTCCAGTGTCATCTTCTTGGCAGCCTCACCTTTCGCCCTTTTGTCTAGGTACGCGTGGTTTGGCTCTACCCAAGTAACTTCGATTTCTGCTCCGAGGACAGTCTCGCTGCACATGACCCGGCCTTTCACAGAACCAGCACCTCCTCGAAGGACATCTTAGTTTAAAATGGCCTCCGCGAACACACGCCTAACGCCTCGCTCTCACTCTTCTTCTTATCTGGGCCTACCACCCCTTTACTTCTGGGGCGGCTCCTCGGCTTTTACCGGGTTCTTTCTTCCAGGAGTAGCCTTCTTAGCTGGTGGCAGAAGTGGAGTAGTTTTTTTCCGCCCACACCACTTAGTTTTATATCCCTTTTCGCCACACCTGGTGCATTTATAATCATTAAACCCTCTTTGTCGAGCAGTCCACTGTCCCGTGATTCTTGTAGCCCCAGGTCCAGCAAATCAGGCCATATCTACCTGGTGTGGGTTTAAAAACCCTATCGCAGGTCCTAGGCTCCTCTTCCCATTCTACCAGCTCTTTTTCCTTCCTGATCTTTTTAATTCTTCCTGAAGATTATCTAAAGCCGCCCTTCTGCCTGTTTGCTTCGCGACTCGAACTCTGTTTTGCCCTCTTTTTTCTTGACCCTCTGTCAGACTCCAGCGCTATCTTTTGTTAATACATCGTGGCGAACACACTCCTTCCTGAGTGCTCCTACGTACAAATCGGCGAACTGGGCTTGCATCAACGCATTTGCCCGCACCTTTTCCGATGAATGCTATTCTGACTTAGCTTGAGGAGTGTGCTCTTCCTTTGTCGGCAACTCCCTCGTGATCCTCTCTTCTACCTCATTTGAGGGTATCTACTGATCCCTATGTAGGAGCTGTCCTATAAACTCTTAGGCCTTCCCCGTTGCGGCATTCCATGTCACGTAGACAGTCTCACGGTCCGAAAGTTCAAAAACAACTTGGGACCTGTGGACTTCCTTGGGGTCCCCTCCAAACGCGGGTACTTGTGGTCCCCACCAATATCTCTCTCAAATCGGCGGTGTGTTGCTGCTCCCTCACTTTCTCTTCTACCTCAACCCTATCCGATCCTCTGACTCATGATCTGCCATGCTACCTATCGAATATCTAAAAAAAACTCCGAAAATTCGATAAGAAACAATAATTCGTCCCAGTGAACGCAGCCACAGAATTGAGAATCGAAGGGAATAACTAAAGAGCGTCTTACCTACTACTGCCAACTTGTTGTCACTTATTCTTGTCAACTTGTCGTCACTTGTTCTCGTCGACTTTGTCGCTCGTTCTCGTTCACTTCGTTGATCGTTCTCGTCGACTTGTTCTTGTTCGTTATGTCGTGGTCAACTTAGGGTCTAATCCTGGTTATGGCAGCAGATATAAAACGATGACTCAGTTGTGGCTTGATCAATACTTCCTGACCCCTAACCAGTCCGCCAACATTGTGTTTGTTTTGATCTCAGACCAGCCAAAGAAGGATTTCCCATTATCACCTAGCTAGATCAGCCCTGACACGTGAGGGGTCGAGTATATTGTTAAGACTGGATTTAGGCGATCCGCAATACGGAGTATAATCGGTAGACCCCTGCAATGCCACGGGTGTAGTTTTTATATATCGATTATATACACAGATATAATAAACAAGTCAAAACTAGTGACACTGAACAGTATGCTTGTATTTCAAAAATACATTCAGTAACAATGTTTTCTGAGTCGGGGTTTACTCAATTGTCTTTTAGTGGCATGTCAGTCTCTTCCTACTGTCTCATTCAAATCACTGGCCTCCAACTAATCTAATTTCGTCTTCCACCCCGGTTTTATTAAACAAGCACAAAACCAGGGTAGTAAAGGTTAGTCATGGGGGATTCAATTTTCCCTCACTATAAACTCACTCTCTGTTATCACTTGCCTGTCCGTTTCCAACAGTCCAGTAGCTCGGGACAGGAAATTCTCACAGTCCAATTTTGACCTAGGGTCACACATTGTCAAAACAGGATGACAATATTATGACATGTAGAGTTGGGCTAGAGCGGCAAAATCCCTGCCAATTAAATAAATATCAACTTTGGACAGAAATAGACATTCTGCGGTCCTGACTACACTTAGATTTCGCTGGACGAGTAAACAAAGTTTCCTACTTGATAGTGGTCGACAGCTATACCAAGTGGCCTGAAATAATGAAGTGCAGATGACCTACTTCAAACATAGTAATTAATTTCTTGCACAAAATATTTGCAAGTTTTGGCATACCAAATAAAATTGTATCAGACAGTGGGACACAGTTTATGTTCAGTGAATTGGAATTATTTTGTAAGTCACTACAAATCAAAGCCCTAACTACACTCCCATATCATCCAAGATCTAATGGATAAGCAGAGCACTTTTTAGACACATTTAAAAGGTCACTCAAAAAATCAGAAGAAAAGCAAATGGATAAAAAGATGCTTCAACAGTGTTTGAGCATATATACTAAAACTGGGATGTATCCCACAGAACTGATGCTTGCAAAAAAGATAAAATCAATTTTTAATAAGATATTACCCAAACAAAAGACAAAATTACCTAGAAATATTGCAGAGAATAAATACTTTTACCCTGGTAAAAAAAATACATTTTTGAATGAATCAAAGGAGTAAGGAGTTCTGGGAAGATGGCTTAATACAGACGAGGATCAGACAAATGATGTACATAACACAAGGACCCAGATGGAAATAAGTGCCATCTAAATCAACTTAGATGCAACTGTATACTGAACTGAAAAATACCAAACACAATAACTTGATGGAGATGATTTATAATGCATTTTATATACCTACGTCACCAGTAATAGTGGAACCACTGAGATGTGGAAAATGAAACAATATGGAGTTCCTAAGTGTGGAACCCTCACTTAAAAAGTATAAACTACAAAAGATTGATTTCTGAAGATGTCAAGTCAAAAGAGGAGGTGCCATGTAGAAAGAAGTATCGACACTGACATGTGGTTGAATGCTGATTGCCAGAATAAAACTATCAGAATGATTATTCTACTGGGGATCATATGACCATGATAATAACCTATATTAAGCACCAGACAGAAGTCTGGGTGAATCAACCAAGAAGATCAACTGGGTGAATAAACCAAATGGATTGACCAGGTGGATCAACTGGATTATGAGTAACAGCAAGCAGTCATACTAGTTACAGCTGAGTAGCAAAGTTCAGTGTTCACAGCATGATATTACATATTATCAGAATTGGATACTACATATTATCAGAAGGAACCTTTTAATAATAATGGAAGATATGCAAATAACCATCTTGCACTAGCAAGATATTAGAATATTACCTCGTAGTAATAACTATTACTACAAATCCATGACTAATTGAAGTAATATACCAAAACCCAAGACAATACAACTGCGTGATACCACAACACATCAGTAACCTTTTAGTTTGCAACAATAACCAAAAAAAAGTTGATAAACTATAAAAATCACTCAATCCCTGAGATGCATTGTTGTAAGTCAGTTGCTATTCTATTGTTATTTCCATGACATTTTAGATGAGCTCTATTTTTAGTTCCACTCATTAAACCCTTTACAGTTAGGACACACCATACAACTAGTAAGAAGTTCCACTCAGATTCCTTTTTCTAAGAACTACCATTTTGTGGAATATATTCCCACAAGGTTGCTTCTTTGAACACTTTGATTTTTATCAAAGGGTCAACTGTTATCTTTCCTTATAATCTTCTTTTTCTACCACCTTTTGTTTCACTCATATCACACACTTCATTCACTATTTACCATTTTCACTGTAACTCTCTATTTTAAGTGCCTCTCAAACCTTGTACTAGTTGAAATTTAATATATAAAAATAAATATAAATATAAATTAGAGTTATCAAATGTAAAACAGTGTCTTCACTGTCAATAAAATAGAAATTGAATAAAGTTAAAATTTATATTTCACATATTTACACGCTCAAGTATCATGAATTTTATAATTAGAGAAAATTATTAAATGGAAATTCTTACATTTGTAAATGTTTTATCCAAGGCATCAAGCACAAATACAACTTATAAAAAATAAAATTCCTTAGCTACTCATATTGGAGATTTTTTAAAATTATGATAGAGTCAAGTAATGTGACCTCCACCTGACCTGCTCACTATAACAATATCTGAGCACTGTGGTCAATCGATGATTGATCACTTTGATCCAAACAAAGCTCTGTCCCATGTTGTGTTTGTTTGATCACAATGTCAATTCTGGTCGATGTCTGCTGAAGTTTGCTGTCTTGAGTGGTCCTGGCAGGGTTGGAAGCCACATTGAAAAATAACAAAAAATATCCTTGTGGAATTAAAACAGAATTTTTATGTGCTTTTCTCGGTACGATTCTTGGTTAAATTCTATCATTTCTCCATGCAAACAAATTCCCACCAATGTTTAATTGCGAATGTAACACTTCTTCTAGTTTGGTTTATCTGGTACAAGACGAAGTTGAAGGTCTTGATGTCTGCAATCTCTGCTACTGGTTGCTTTGAGTCCTTGTTTTTATGAACCCCTACTCACAAAGAATCCCTTTGTTGCCATCACTAGGTAATCCATCATTCTTTCTCTTATTAGCATCTCACACCACCACCATTTCCCTTTCTTAGTACTGCTACTGTGCCTGGCACCTTCAGCTACTCTTTAACAGGTTGGTAGTATTCTTTCTCTAGTTAACATCTCTCACTACTGCTCTTTGAGGATGTGGAATTCTCTCTCTCTCTCCTTCCTCAGCATTTTATTAACACATCACTCAATAGATCCCAGGCCTGATATATAGATGGTGCCACTAATAAAAAATCCATATGATTTTTATGAAGTACTAACCGTCAAATGGCACATGACAAAATTAGGGCCCAATCGGATTAGTTTACAAATTACAGTTAAGTGAAGCTGCTGATGCAAATTTTTAAAACAATGGAAAAATTTAAATTTTGTGTGTTGATAAAGCATTGCTTTATGATGGGAAAAAAATACTGTTCATGCAAAGCAATGCCTTGATAAGTGTTATTTGGACTCTGCTCCATTGAAAACAATGGTTAAGAGGTGGCATGCTGACTTTAAATGTGGTTGTACAGATACAAATGATTTTTTGATGAAAACATAAAAAAATCCACAAACATGTTTTAGTTGATCATAAATTGAAGTTGCATGAGATAGCAGAGGAGCTGAACATATCAGAAGGCAGTGTATTCACCATTTTGCATGAACATTTGTCAATGAGAAAGCTGTATTCAAAGTGGGTCCAATGTTTCTCATAGTCGATCAAAAGCAACAAGCAATGTATCACCCTAGAATAAGACTATGTTGATGAATAAAGTCACATATTTTCCCTAAAAGTTGTTTTATTAGTTAGGCCCAGGATTTATTGAGTAATGTGTTAGGACTTGTTATTTCAAATCCCTGAATTTTTATTTTCAGAAAAAAAAAAAATTATTTTTCTATCTGCTTCAAAATCAAACAAATGCCAAAAGCTTTTCTCTGCTTCTATTCTGAACCTTTTTATCAGGGTCATTAAATATCCACAATAACAAAGGAACCCTGCTTATAGTACAAACCTACCACTAGGTAAGTTCTCTGGGTCATTAATAAATTTTCCATTTTCCACTCAAAAATGGCCTTCACCCTTTCAGCCCAATTTCCTCAATAAGAACTTCATTCTCAAATCTTAAGCTAACCAGCTCTTTGGAAAACTGACAATTATAAATCAGCTGTCAGTCCAAAATTACATGGCTTTCTTGAGTTTTTTTTTTTATCCATAGAGAATTCTCTTTCTGTCTTGGTTGTTTTGCAAAGAAAAATCCTCACTTTTTCTCTCAGTATACCCATCATTTTATCCATTAAGAAATCCTCATTCTTTCTCTTGGTATGCCTATCATTATATCCATTAATTCTTTGCCTGTGTACCAGAAAATAGTGTTACAATAAAACCAATAACAACAATATTGAAATCAAAGATTATGACATCAGAAATATTACCTTAGAAACAACAAAAAAGGAAGTAGTTTGAAAATATATTTTATTTACAAGACATAAATTAGCCAAACTTTTTCTGAGCAAAAAGTTTTAGGTTTTTAATTAATTTAATAAATATTTCAAACACTACAATTTGTTTTTTTTTTTTTACTGTTTTTGTTTGATGAAAACTTAAAAGAACTCCAATTCATATGTGTCACCTTTAACAAAATTCTCTTTTCCACTGATACCACCATGAATTAATACTTTATCACCATAGCAACAGCAGATGTGTCCGGCACGTGCTACAGAGCTAATTCCTATTCTGAAGAATTCCATTGCTTTCTTTGTTGATATGAGATAAATTTCTCCAACTGGCTGTTTGTTTCTGCCATCAAATGTCTCTCCTCCATGAATCACAATAAACCCATAACCTCCAATAGCAATGTGATTTTTTCTACCACTTGGCAGTTTGTTCAAAGGAGATAAATCCTTACAAATAGCCTCCAGTTTCCTGGCTGTGTTATGTGTTATTTGTGGCAGAGTATTAATACCATCTAATTTTTCAACTAATTTGTCATCACGTCCACCAATCAAATAGACTGATTGCTCTGACCCTGAACAAGTATGACCAGACCGAGAATCAATCTCCTTACTTAGAATTTTGTACTGCCATTTTCCTTGATTAATAGTTCCTGTTAACTTATGTGCACTACTGTGTCTGCGGTGACTGTGGAGACTTCCTTCTCGACCAATGACTAAAATACTGCCATCATCACAAACAATTGTTGTATGAGAACTTAATCCTGCTTCTTTTGGATAGCCAGCACTTTCTTCTTCCTTCCACTGGCAAGTTTCACTATCAAAGCAATGTATACAAGATGTCCGAGATTTTCCATTCCATCCTCCAATCAGCAACATATATCGATCTTGTAATGCAACAGAAGAGTGATGGCTTAGACATGGGCTGCCCACTGCTTGTGATTCATTCCAGATTCCAGTTTGCAAGTCCAGCCAATATAAATTACTAACAGGTATTTTGTTTTGGACACTGGTCAAACCTCCATGGATGTATAATTTATGTTTTATGAGGCAAGCAGTGTGAAAAGCTACACATGGCCCAACAGAAACAAACAATTTCCAGTCAGCAGATAATGTAGACTGCTTTGTCATTTCAAGTTATGCTCAAATTATCTGAAAAGAATGACAAAATAGAAATACTTTAACACAAAAAAGTAAAAGAGTATGAATGAAAATGAAAATTAAGATACTAAACTAAAATGTTAAAATAACATTAACTTAAAATATTGTTATGATTTTTAAATTCATCATAGTTTTTCTAAATGCTTCATTAATAATATTTAATAAAATTATGATCAAACTTGTTTATATAAGTATTTATGAAAGCCTCAAAATTACAAAGTCTAAATGAAAAACCTCAAGATTGATAACACTTCTTGAAACATCAAAATAAGCCTTCCAGCAAATCCAAAAATTAACAAGGCTTCATGCAAATTCCCAAATTAATAAGACATCATGAAAACCTAAAAATTAATGCAAGAAAATCTCAAAATTAATAGTTCTATAGAGGGTTACAAGTTATAGTGAAGTGTATGTGCGTTGAAATAGATTAGTTTGATATGGCCTTGTTAGATAGCCCACCATAAGTGAGGTATAAAACAAGAAAATCAAATTGTAAATAGAAACAACAATTTATATACATAGAAATCAATTAAGGATTTTACAAAAAAAATTAATGTATTTTGCTTGATACAAGGTTGTTAAAATGTTCCTAGTAGTCCTTGCAAGAATGAGTTTATGTGTATATAGGCAGGAACGTATGTGTGGACATATGTATGTATGTATGTATGTATGAGTGTTATCATTAGGTAGGAATGTCTTTAAAGTAATTGCTCAGTCTTAAAGAGTTCTGTTTGTTTATCAAGTATAAGAAGAGGCAGATGGGTGAATGATGAAAAGGAAAGAGGTGAGGGAAAAAGATAGAGATAATAATGATCACTTGACATTTGTCAAGGGATGTGTTAATACGCTCGTCTTCTTCTCTCTGGATTCACTTTTGTGTGTGTCTTAAGCAAAGTTTGCAAATTCAAGTCTTTTTTATTTCTAACAAAATCAATGAGTTAGTGCTTAGCATTTGAATTTTCAATCGAGATCCTGTTTTGTTTAATACATATAGGTCCCCATTCAAATAACAGAGTGTAATTCTGTGTATTTTTTTAAGGTTTCAGTAGTAAAAAAATGTGTTGTGTTTTTTCTATTTAATGGTTCTACCGGTTTTTATTTTAGTTGTTTGTTTTTTATCATGAGCTCCATCGACAAGAGATTGGGAATCGTTTAATTTCAGATTTCTTTGGACAAAATCTCTTGACTTTGTATTTTTGGAAATATATGCTGGTTTTAATCTGTTAATGAAAACATTATTATGCACATTTTCAGATATTTTGATCATAAAATATTTGTCATGTTGGCTTATTACTTGAAATGGGCCTGTGTATGGTGCTTCTAAAGATTTTCATACTCTGTCCATTCTCAGCCAAATGTATTCACAATTTTGTAAATTTTTAGGAATATATAACTTAAGTGTAGAGTGTAAATGTCCACTGGAAAAATTTTCCATGTCAAATTTTTGCATCTCTTCAGCTAAAGTCTTAATGTTAATGTTTGTTAGTTTTATGTCTTCATCTTTAGAAAGATCGATTAACAATCGTGAAACTTGAGCTTGACTTCCTGTTAATGCAGTAAATGGGGAATAGTTGGATTCATTAAGTGTTATCCTGATTCCAAGAAGCACAATGGGAAGAGCTGACAGCCAGGATTCTTTTCCTGCTATTATTGCTGTCTTCTATGTGCTCTTTCTACTAAATTGTTTGTTTGCGGGTGGTTCTCAGTCGGTGAAAACCAATTATTTTAGATAATTCTGTGAACAATTCAGATTCTAATTGGCTTCCTCTATTACAATGTGGAGTGGAAAACCGAATCTAGAAATCCATAAGTCTATGAAAGCTATTGATACTGATGTGACTGTGATTTCTGATATTGGGCATGCTTCAATCCATGTAATGTTCCTATCTATACATTTTTTTTTATAATTGTATCACCCCAAGCAAGGCATTTTACTGCCACTGTTGAGCAGGGGATTACATAGGAGGAAAGTTATGAGAAAGAGTGACAGGTTACAGAGGGTTTCAAGAAGTGGGTAAGAGAAGGATGAGAATACTAATGAGAGTGGAAGGAGAAAAGAGCATGAGAGAGAGGGTGCAAGTTAGTGAGATAGGAGATGACTATTGACTTTACATTTAAATTCTTGGAGATTGTAGCTGTCGGGGAAGCAAGCAAATGGAAGAGAATTCCACAGGCAGGAAGTGCAAGAAAAGAAGCTGCTGGAGTAGAATTTGCGTTTACATTTTATTGATTTCACAGTAAAAGGGTGGGACCTATTTGCTAATCTTGTGGCTCGAGTAAATTCATATATAGGTAGCACCAGTGAGCTAAGTTCATTGGAGCTGAAGCCATGATGAAAGTATTTGTAAAAGAGACACAGGGAAGCCACATTGCGCCGGTGAGAAAGTGATTATCCGAGCTGCCAAGTCGTGATCGATCACATTACAGCTGCCAAGTTGAGATCAATCACATTATAGATAGGTTGAAAAATAAGGCTCAGTAGAGTTTCTTACTGGCGTTAAGGGCCCAGCAATATCAATATGTACCATCTGACAGTGGCTAAAGGATAATTTGAACGGTTGAAATTTACTTTTAGTATGTGCTATCATTTTCACTTGCTGGCACTGTTGGCATTCCTTACACTAAGTTTTTATCGATTTGACCATTTCAAGCCAGTAATATGTTAATTTATGAGTTTTATAGAGGCTGATGTACCAGAATGTGATAAATTATGTAGACTGTCAAATACCGATTTTCTTAGCTTTTGCATGACAAATGGTTATGGACATGTCATGTAGCACTACTTTGTTTTCTTTTTTACAGTATATGATTTCCAATGATCACAGAAAGTTTTGATTTCATCGTCAGTATTTTGGTGTGTCACTATTTGATTGCATTTGCTGGTTGTGATAACCAATCAGCTACAATATTTTGTGAGCCTTTTATGTAGGATATATCATTAACATATTTACTAATGAAACTGAGGTGTTGCTGTTAACTATCAGACTTTAATGGAGACTGGCTTTTGAAAGCACTCCAAAGTGGTTTATGGTCAGTCATTAATAACACATTTCTTTCTTCTACTAAGTGCTTAAAATGTAATACTGTTAGGTATACTGCTAATAGTCCCCTGTCAAACATGGAATATTTTTGTTGGGTTTGTGACAATCTTTTTGAAAAGAACCCAATTGAGATGGGTTGGTTATCAATCATTTGATGAAGAGCTGCTTCTACGGCATAATTCAAACTGTCACTAGCTGATAATTAATAGCCTTTGAGTCAGGAAAAGCTAGAGCATTTACATTTGTTAAACGGTTCTTTATTGATTAAGGGAGGAATGGAGGATTTGCTGTTGTTCAGCACACATTTGCAGAGCTGCCAATAGTTTTTTGAACCAAACTTGTGGGTAGCTATGTGCTGCCTCATTCTCTCAACAAACAACAGCTTAGCATTAATCAGGATCCCCTTACACTCATTACAACCAGAGGCAAATAGGGGCCTATTGTAGTCAGATGCATGACTCTGAAATAGCTGGAAGTAGTGGTTCCTGTGGGCAATGGCGGCCAAACAGGCCAGGGGAGGGAATGAGATTTGGGACGGAACTTCCTGATCGGTATGAAGACATCAATGCCAGCTTTCACCCAGGAAGAGACCTCAGAGGTGCAGTCCTCAACTGGGAGACTGAACACTTTTTCCCAAGGAATGTCGCATAGGAAATCGCAGAACGCATCCCAGTCTACTCTTTTGTAGCAGTAGAAAATTCAGTTGGTAGGAGGCTCCTGGGAGAGTGAAATTTTTTTACAATGATATTCACCTCGTACAAGGCCCAACAACCTCTTGTCATAGAGAGTTACAGAGTAAAAGGCATAGTTTATGGGATATGTGGGAAAGATAAAAGTTGACAAGACTTGAATAGGTTAAGAAGTAGTGATCAGGGTAGCATTCTTTTGAGAGTCAATTTCATAAAGCAACAGTTTGTTGGAAGAAGCTGCTCAAGTGGAACTTAAATCTCACTAGTGGAATTTGAATGGAATGAGGGTGATTTGCTACAATGTATGCAGCATAATGGATCTTAGCTATGAAGGTTAAAACAAGTGGAACTAAGGAATACAGTTTGTCTGAACCCCCTTGCATGAAAATAGCGATAGAACAGCCAGAAACTTGCAACATCTTGTATGTGAGAAAGCTGGATAGAAAATAATTCATCACCCTCAAGAACACAGAGACTGGAAAGTGAAGATTTGGTAGTTCCTGCACATATATGTCAACAGTAGTCTATTTTTGACTTGATCTATTTCCTCTAAAGGTAGAAGAGTTAGGTACTTACTAGAACACTACAGGAAACTGACCATTTTTCAAGCAACTTTAGCAATGGATCAAATGTATAAGCTCCACTTGAAGTCTGGGTTGAGTCCCAATAGGCATTCAAGGAGTGGAGCCTCCCTGAGGGAACACTTACACAACGTGATTGGTGTAAGTTCTGAGTCTGCTTGGTGATGATGAAACATCACTAGTTTGGTTTTTTGAGGCATTGAATATGAACATACAGTTTTTCCTGTTAGAGCTTGATCAGAAGAGAGATCAGCTGCCAGGCTCTTTTGGAGATGCACCCCTATACCCTCATTGTATCATCCATACAGATATTCACAATTAATCAGAGTATACTCTTTAGTAGATCATTTACATAAAGTAGAAAGAGGGTTAGACTGATAAACGACCCTCGGGGAACACCTGTGCTGATCATTTAGGCCTCAAAAGACTGGCTGTTAACAATTACTTTGTGGGATCTGCCTGTAAGGAATGACTTTATAATTGAGAAAACTCTTCCAGAGATTCCATAGCAAGAAAGATTGTACAGTAACCCTTTAGGTCACGCCTTGTAACAAAGGCCTTTGAAATATGTATTGTGATCATCCTTGAAATGTATTTGTTGTCTAGTGTCTGACTGATAATGTGATTAATGGCAGTTAGGATATCAGCAACGATTGGAGTTAATCAAAACCTGTACTGTTTGTCGTTCAAGCGGTTGTCCATATTGAGGTGAACAATAATCTACTTTTTGATTAGAGATTCAAAAAGTTTTGCTAATGACACCAAGGGGGCTGATGGGTCTATAGTGTGATGGAGATGAGTACTCATTCTCAGTCTTGAATACACTTGACACCTTCCACAGAATTTCTTTTTCAAGCAGCGGTTAAATAATTTCACTAAGTTTGGGGATAAATTTGGGTTAAAGACAACCACTGGGATTTTATCTAGACCAGTACCCTTTGAGAGTCAAGACTTTTGATAAGTCTTGAGCCTTCTCAGATTTTAATAGAAATATTACTGAGGTTATGCTCAGTGAGATAGGGGAAGTTGGAAAGAGGGTGGTGTTTGTCATCTAATATTGAGTTAGAGGCAAAGATTGTGGCAAAAAGCTTTGCCTAATCTGATGAAGAAAAAAAAAGTACTTTTGAAACATTACAAAACTTTCTTCTGACATGTGCATTCTTAAAAAAAAAAACAAAGAGATGCAATGAACATATTTTTAAAAATTAAAAAAAAAAGAGAAAATTTTTTTGCATGTTATTACATGTATATATTTTTGTACAATTGCTTCAGTTGTGTGAGAGTGATGAAGGTGGAGAAGAGATGTATTTAAATGTTTATATGTGAACATTTTGAAATATAAAATGGCAAGAAGTGTAATATATTACCTTGAGTAACAAAAATATATTCTGGCCATGAATGGTAGCAGTGGAGTGTAACAACAAAAGTTTGAAAAAAACAAAAACATGATTGACACCAATTAAGTAATAGCCCATAGGGGCAAGAGTGCGTGGGAGTTTTGGGTTATATAAGTCTAACCGAAAGCAGAAGAAGAGAAGAAGCAGGAGAGAGAAAAAAAAAACACCCACTAGTTAATGATTCCCTGACAGCTCCTGTGTGTCTGTGATTCCCTCTGGCTACTATCCACTCCACACAACCATCACTGATGAAGAATAAAAATATAAGTTTAAATTTTTATATATATATATATATATATATATATATATATATGTGTGTGTGTGTGTGTGTGTGTGTGTGTGTGTGTGTGTGTGTGTTGTTATAGTTCAAAATGATCATTGTTCATTGAGATCCAGAACCAAACATAATATAACATTGTAATCAATCATTAAAATACATACATGAGAAGTGGAAAAACAATATTCAGACAAAGAAGATCCCTGGGTAGCAATGCACACTAATGCAAATAAAACTAAAATCAAAACAACAGAAAAGTTAGCAAAATCAATAAATGAAAGACTAAAAGACTAATAAAATTTATAGAATGTTAAGAAGCTAACATTAACATGTATAATCATGTATTCAGGTATTTGTGATAAATGTTCCTATAACTCATATATTTTAGATTTATTTATAAATAAAAATATTACACTTTGTATAATAAAGCCTGACATCTTTAATAAGGACAGATATTATAAACTTGACCTTACATGATTTATTATTTAAATAACTATCCTGAAAATTTATCAATTTTGGCAGCTTAATACCCATTTTATTGTGTAAACACTAATTTTGATAATAAAATGTCACATTATATAAAGTGTATTTGTAAACAATACAATTAGCATTCAATTTATTTTGCTTTTAAATTCACTGCCCTTCTATTTTTCTGAATATCATTTTATATCTTATATTTCATTTCAACAAAAAAGACTTCAAAATTAAAATGTTGGTTTTTTAATCAACATTTTAATTTTTATGTCTTTTGATTTTTACAAATCTTCTTTATAGGAACAGTGAGCCAATATAAACTTACTTTGATTTTCTTTGGCTCTTCCATTTGGTATGCCTAAATTATTAGAGACTAATCCTGACCCTACTCAATGGAGAAGTTCTGTTTGGGATTGGAGCTAGGTTGTTATACTTATAACCCCAGTCATAGATGATGAGGTCATGATAAACTTAGTAAATAATAAATGCTTATGTTTTAAAGAAAACATAAGCATTTATTATTTACTAAGTTTATTTAATTGCTGGTAAAAGTTGTTTCTCTTGATTATACAAGCTTGGAGGAAAATTGATCATTATAAAGTATTGGTTAATAAAAAAAATAAAAAAGATTTAAAAAACACATTTAAAACTAAAATAATATAATAGAATCTCTTACTTCTTTTAAATCTTATATATATTTTTCAACCAATAAAATCCCATTAGAAGGTTTGTTAGATAGACAATCATTACTAGGGCAAATACTGCCAAAATACTTGTGGATGTAGTTGCAGATTTATCACATGTTATTTTTCAACCATTTAGAAAATAATAATAACTCCCTTTACCACTCCTGCAAATACAAGAAAAAAATTTTTGCGACCCAATGTGAAATAATTTTCTAACTAATGAAAACCTTGTATTCAAAAAGTTCACACCTCTTTTCAAAATTAGATTTTGAATCCCCATAGTAATATAAAAATAGAGCCATACTACTTCTCAAAGCTCACTACAATTTGAGAGGCTAGTTTTATCTATGTGTGCAATAATACAAATACACAATGGAGAGACAGCCAGCAACCACTGAAAGACCTTGTCCATGCATACAATAGAAGGGATTAACCAGCAACTACCAACCAAGATGATGTCTATGAACTCACAAACTGTCATAAAGTAAGTCTGTTCACAATTTTCCACATAACTAAGAACAATTATTTACTTTATAAAACAAGCTTCACTGTAAGGAAAATTGGACATTTTATTGCTTTTGTATATTTCTGAAAAGAATATAAAATGTTATTTCAACTGACGTTCTGCTTCCTCCAGAAAATAACCTTTTATATGTTTCATTTAAAAGATGTGTTGTTCTTGTTAAATGTGTGGCATCCCAACACTCAAATAACAACAAAAAACCTGAGGAGACAGATCCAAACAAAATAATACCAAATTTAGAAAATCATCTTCCAGGTATGGTTGAAGCTATAAGGAGATGGTTAATGTTTATTATTTCGGGTTGAAGTTTCTCCCTTTACATTTTAGTTGTGTCTATCTCTCACTGCTCCCATCTGACTGTCTGATGCTGATTGAAGTCATTTATAGTCATCTAGATTTTTCACACTGGATCGCTAAGTCCTTTTTGGTCTTGCAAATCACTTCCATTGGTTAGAAAATCAATTTAATATCTACTCACGAAATTCAGTTTCAATTTTTTCTGGAAGCATGAGGTCAATCCTTTTTCTACGTAGCAAAACCAAGATTTCACATGTCATTGTGAATTTTTGTAAAAATGAAGAAGAAAATTGAATTTAATTCTTAATTTCCTATCCCATATGGTAAAGGAATTTTTTATTTTGTAAAAAAAACTCTACTAAAAAATAATTCCAACGAAATGTTTGAGGTAACATTTAATTTATATGGACACACAACACACAAGCTGAATTTAGGAACAAATCATAAATTTATTGTTAAAATGAATGAATTACCCAAATTGCGTGCCAAATAATGGGCAATAACATGTATGTAATTTATCAATGTAAATGAAATAATGTCATTTTACAATAAAAATTATAATGCTGCATAAGATCCTTAGAAAAGAAAACTATATATAAAATGTAGAAAAGGAAAAAATACTTCTCAGAATAGTTTTCAAAGAATTGGTACAATTTTTGAAGCAAAGTTTGTGATAACAGTGAAGAATAGAACAATCACACCAGCTGAAGACTTTTCTTTGATGTGGGAGTGACTGTAATGTTCCTTTACATTCTTTTTCTAGTGGTTGTCAAATTGCTTCTGTATTGTTTTTCTTTCTGGACCAGAGCAACCTGAGTTCCAACAACAGATGTTCATTCACACATTTTATTACCTATAGACAGGCTCCAAATTCACTTGTCAGAATTTGGAGGGAAACCTTTTGATTGGTTCTTGATGAAAAACAAATGCAGCTATTTTTCCACAAATTGAAATGAATTAAAAATATTTTTGAAATTCAAAAATTAAGCAAGAGCCCAACACAGCATCTGCTTTCTCTAAGTAAAGCAGACGAAACATACTCAAGCAGCTTATATTTCTTATAATGGAAAATGAAAGTTCGAAGAAAGAATTTTTTTTTACTACAAACAATTGCTATAAACTTAATTTTCATTAACACTCATTCTCAGCAAGAAAATTTCCAAAGAGTTCATTTGACTTAAGTAACTACCTCCACTCATTTTTCAATAACTAACTTTTAAATTGAATTTTTAAAAATAAAAAAGTTTTTTTATTTTAGTTTTAATTGAAAGCTAAATGATTAAATTTACTATTTCCAGTAAGCAAAATACTCTGGTGTATTTTAAACAGAAATTATATTGATTGGAATAAAAAATTTAGAGATTTTTTTTATTTTTCAATTTTTCGGCCATTTTTGAGCAATCAACACATTTGTAAACAACAGTTAATTCTCAGTTTTAAAAATCTTGCAAAAATAAAATATACATCTGTGACACATTATTTTTTGGAAAATTAGCAAATTTAATGTTAAATTAATCTGATTTGCACAAGTATTACTTATCTATAGCATGAAATTTAGAATAAAACTATTTCTTAAACATGGAGTTGAACTTTCTGACATTTCCCCAAAATTTGAAATATGATAACACTAACAGCTTGACAGATAGAAGATAAGTGTATGGCAATTAATAGTGACATAATTGCACACATTTTTTCCTAAGAGGAAGAAACTGTGAAACACATGACCTTTAAATTTTATGTGTACATTTTAAATTAACATAATAAAACTAAAAATACAGAAAAAAAACTTTTTTTAAAATACGAAGGCACAATGATTTATAAACTTTTCAATTTTCGATTAGTCAATTGAATATAATCTTCATTTAATAAGTAAATAAACTAATAACAACAAATGTTTGAAGTATTTTTTAAATATTTTTGAAACATTAAATTATTATAATAAAAAATGAAAACAATTCCTTTAAAATTTCATTATTAATCGCAATATTTTTTCTTCACACTATGTCTGTGATACATGTACATACATACTTATGCATTCACGCAAATGTATGTATAAATTTTGTTGAAACCATTGTATATTTGAAATGTAAACTGTTTGCTGATTAGTTTGAGCTAGCCAATCAGAATTAAGGTAAGTGAACCACATTTTTACCGCCAAATTGTAAAGATGTTTGAACACCTATTTAATCAATTTGCCGCGTATTTTTCGCCAGTTGGCACACAAAATCTTTCCACACACGTCATGTAAAATATCAAGTCCAATTCACTATCTCTTGTAAATTAATTCTTCTGTACACCACACAGATGAACATTATTAACGAACTTTCCCATTTGCACAATTCTTTTATCAATAATATTCCTCACATGAATGAACATTTCAACTTACCTCAAAAGCTTCAACACAATTTTCATGTTGTCCATGGAAGACACTTCAAACAAACACTTTCAACGTCTGTGTAAAATGTATTGTATTTCCTGTTATTGTTCATAAACTTTATAGTTATAATTGATGCTTTGTTAATTTCATTCAACTTTCCATTTTTGCTTGTTTAATGAATGATTTCAACACTTATAAAAATAATTGGTGGTATGCAAGAATTTAGTTAGAAAGTTCTTTTGGGAAGTGGCCTTGTGCCATGTAAAATCCAAACCTAAATTAACCTTGCATGTAAGCTCCGAACATGTCTTTAAAACTTTAATACATAACGCAATTAAATGCTTATCGAATTAAATAATGTCACAGTTTTGCATATTTTTATTTTTGTGAGCAGATTTTCGGAAATAAAGACAAAATGTTAAAAAAAAAAAAATAATAATAATAGATGATTTACAATACAATTCAATACATTCTTTAATGAGTCCTGCGTTTAAACCAATAACTTACCGAGAAGAAATATGCTAAACTAGAGAAAAGAGATGCTTCAAGTGCTAGAAATAGGAAGGTCGACCTCATTATCACAAACTCCAAGATTCCACATGGCTGTTACTGTTGATTGAACCGTTTACTTTACAGTGTTACTTGTTAGGATAATCGTGTAAGTGTAGTTCAGTATCTTTTCGATCTCCTTTAAGATCTTTAGTTGGAATCAGTTACATTTTCTGTTCAAGGAATCTACGCTTTTTTTTTTTTTTTTTTTTTTGCGGTAGAAATGATAAGGGAAAGCGTAGGAGATACGAGGAGAAAAGAAAGCATGAAAGAGGAAAAGCATGAGACATGAAATCGAGAAAAAAAAGCATGAAAGGGTATTTGAATTTGATTCTTCAGCTGTACGGTACCTCACATGATAACTTGAAAAATTAACTATTAAAAAAACAAACCAAAAACAGCGTGAGAAATATTAATTAATTAACTGAACGTTTTGCTTTTTTTAGTTTTAACTTTTTTGATTCAATTGAAAAAGACTCGAATTAATTTCACTTTTGGTTTTCATGATCATTCTCTATGAGAATGGAATATTATTAAATTAAAATTATTAAATTAGAATATTATTAAATTAAGAAATTCTAACTTAAAAGCTAAAGTTTAGTAGAATTTAACTACAAAAAAAATCACTAGAAAGCGTAAAAAACTTTAAACATCTTGGCTTATGAAGCGGGCGGATATTACCAACTCATAATTTTTTGTCAAATAAAATGTTTCATGTGTCTATTGTAATCAAGCATAAACTCCATTAAAACAATTTTTTTACTTACGAAACAATTTTTTCGGTTACTTTTCTCTGAAAGTTACCGTGGCTACGTGAATAACTTAAATATTGTTGTTTGTAATTACCATGGTTTCCGAATTACTTCCTGTTACTTGTATGATGAAGCAGCAAACGTCATTTCCGACTTTAGAGTTGTTTATGCCCGCGCCCATATAACATGTTGGAACGATTTTGTAGGTCTGTCTGTTGTAATCGCACTTTTTTTTTTACCTATATTTATGACAGATATCTACGAATAAACAATGTCTTTATAATTTGTTTCGATTTTTGCATAATGACTCAATCTATTTTAATACAAGGTAAGTAAAAAATTAAAAATATTATTCCAGCAAACGTACAATTAATTTACTTTTGTATTTTTTTGTAAACAATATTCCGCTCTAGATGAGGTTACCTCTTTTTTCTTTATAAAGATGAAATAATTAATTTTTTGTCCTAATTCAGTTGACCAAACTAGCAAGCATCAAAAATTCTACTCATGGTGAAATAAAAGAACAGCTGTAAGTAAAGGATAGCATTTTTTACTTAAAAGTTTAAAAAAGTAAAATAAAATAAAAATTACTTACAAAAAAATAAAATTTGATGTTATTTTAAAATTTTCTTGAGCTAACTTAAGAAATGTCATTTTTAGCACTTCAAGCAGAAGTTGCTTAATGATAAAAAATGACACTTCTAATTTTAAATTCGTAATCCTTGTTGAGAGTGAAAGGGAAAAAAAACAGTTAATTTTATATTTTTCATCCCTTCCTCCAGATTTAAAGTATAATGTAGGCACTTAGATGTAGTGTAAAAAAAAACCTAATAGTGAGTTTGTATCGCTAGAGATCAATTACAATACAATTGAGTATTGGTAGTGAGTTCAGTCAATCCTTTATGCGCCATACTTTCGGCCTTGTGCCACATCTTAGCTACGCTTTTTAGTCAATCACCGAGAAAGCCTGTGTATTGTAAAATGTAATTGTAGCGAAAGGAAAATTTTTGAACTTTTAGAAATAGTAACTTTCTGACTTTTGACTCAAAAGTTGAAATTAAATATCCGTCAGAAAGGCTAAGTCTTTGAAAACATTAACATTTTATTTTTGTTGATAAGTTATTTCTTTCAAAAGGTATTAAACAAGAATGAGAATTTTTAATGAAGCATCATGAAAAACGAGTCTAAAAACTACAATAATCCATAAATAAATTAAAATTAAAATATTAATTTGTTAGAGTAGTTAAGATTCTTAAGAAGCACATTTTTATTTTACGGTGGCAATTAGGTGGTCGTGGGTATACTTGTGAGAAAAGAGTTTTTTGTACGCAGAATCTGAATTTCAGAAATAATGTAAAACTCGTCCTACTCTAAAAAAAAATAATGTTTTGAAAAGTATCTTAAAAAAAAGGACCTAGTCTTCTTACTCTTACCTAACTTTTAAATTGAATTTTTGGAAAAAAAAAAAAAAAGTTTCTTGAAGCTTTCATTTTTTTTTAGCTTGAATTAATTGTGAAAGCTAAATGAAATTTACTTTTCCAGTAAGCAAAGTATTTCAAACAGATTATATTGTTTGTATTGATTGGAATTTAAAATTTTAAGATTTTGAAAAATATTTAATAAAATTCAACTTTTGGCCATTTTTTGAGCGATCGGCACATTTGTAAACAAAAGCAGTTGAGTTAATTCTCTGTTTTGAACATCTTGCAAAATTAATTTACATCATACATCTGTGACACGTTATTTTTTGAAAATTAGCAAATTTAAAGTTAAGTTAAGTATAACTTAAGTTAAGTAACTTAACTTAGCATGAAATTTCGAATAATAAAACTATTTCTTAATCACGGAGCATTGATCTTTCTGACCTTTGCTTAAATGTGATTAATGTGTATTGACAGCCAGATGTTTATGGCTGATCATAATTGACATTAATGTCCAAATTTTTCCTGTACGAGGAAGAAATCGTGAAACACATGAGTATGACCTTTTATTAAAGTAAATCGTTAAAACCCAGATAGTATGAATAAAAAGGCCCCAAACTTAATAAAAACAGACTTTTTCCATCAAAATGTTTATTATTATTATTAAGAGGAAAGATCAAAGTATTTTTTTTAATTATTTAAAAAAAAAATTAATTCCTTCTAACATTTCGAAATTTTGGTAAAAAATCTTGTTTTGAGTTAGCCGGTAGCCAAATAATTTACGAGAGTTTACAATGGAAAACATAATATTACATCATTCAGTTTTTTTCTGGTGACAAACACATTAATTTGGAAATTCTTGCAATAATCAAATAATTGTTGGATTTTGATGAAACTTTCAGGACTTATTCACAAATGAATGAAATTATTTTTGAATATTTTATTTTCTTCTTAGAAAATCTTGGTATTTTTTTTTTTACATGTGTGTTCCCCTCAATATTTGTCTATATTTCTGAAATGAGGTAGTATTTACACTATTTACATTAGTAAATAAATTTCTAAGACTCCATGTTGAAAACAGAATGACAGTTGTTGCAGATCCTAATCAAGAACAAGGATCACTTCCAGCTTGAGACATACAGACAGTTGTCTCAACATTACAGGAAGCTGCCTCACATGTATGGTCTATCTAAGATTCATAAAGATGGTATTCTGCTCAGGTCGATTGTTAGCAGCCTAGGCTCAGTGTGCCCCCTCTGAGTCACTTCCTTGTAGATATAATTGACCCACTGATAGGAAAGTCATCTTCATATGTTCAAAACTCCATCCAATGCAACCAGATGGTGAGTCTGTTCACCAAGGTATCCACAGTGGAGGCACTATCGGTAGTCAGGGACAGACTGCCCTTGGACTCATCCCTAGGGGAATGTACCAGTGTTCCACTAGACAACCTGATGAAGATGCTGACTTTCTGCACACAAACAACACACTTCTGATTGGGATCAGACATATATCGGCAGGATGAAGGCATAGCAATGGTCTCGCCATTATCACCGTCGCTGGCTAACATATACATGGAATACTTTGAAGAGATGGCATTAGAATCCATAGCTCTAAAGCCAACTCTATAGCTGAGATACGTTGATGACACCTAAATACTCTGGCCACACTGGGAGGAAGTCCAGACTATTGGACAATGTGAACTCAATAAGATCATTGATACAGTTCACTATGGAAAAACAGAGTGACAACAAGCTGGCATTCTTGGATGTGCTAATAACTCAAACCAACATTCACTGGACAATACCTCAACTTCAATTACCACTACCTATACAATGTAAAGAAAGGGATCGTCCGCTGCCTGCAACATCAAGTAAAAGTCATAAGCAGCGACCCAGAGACATACGAACAGGAAATGGTCAGTATAAACAGTTCCCTAAAACGAAACAATTATTCAGGGTACATGACAACAACTCCAACATACATGGAAGGAATGGTGCATGAGGATAACAACTCTCAGAAAACAGCCTCGGTCTGTCTACCCTATGTGAAGGCATTATCGAAGAAAATACAAAGAATTTGTGGTTCATATAACATCAGGACAATATCAGAAGTGGTTCTACACTTTGCAGGTACCTCTCCCGAGTAAGACCCCAACAGAGGAGAACATAACCAAGGACTGTGTGTATGCCATTCCATGTAGCTGTGGAAAGAAATATAAAGGAGAAACAGGCCACCCCCTTAAGGTAAGGCTACAAGAACATCGCAAGGCTATAACACGAGGGGAGATAGAAAAATCAGGTGTAGCTGACCACATATGGTGGGAGAAAGGAGATCACTGCCCCTATGGGATGAAGTTGAAATAATAGAATGCCACTGGAAACTATGTAAACTTAAGGAATCAGCACATATATTAGGCTACAAAAATCTCCTAAGCCGACCAAGCATAGAGATGAATACAACATGTGAACCAGTAATACGGAGTGCCAGAGAAAATCATTAGTGTCAAAATTACAATATGAGCTCTGGTAAAAAATACTAGAGAAAACCATTAATATAAAAAATTTGCAATATAAACTCTGGTAAAAAATAGTTACTGAACATTAGGTTTATAAGTCCCCAAAATTCAGATGTTCTGGTCCTTAAGGACACATGGTCTAGTGGATATAGATGTTGGTTAGTTCCTGTGACTTGACCCAAAGTGTTGTGAGTTCAATGAGGCTACAGCAGTGGTGAATATGTAACTTACAGGGTTAGAGGGAGATAAACCATGACTACCAAAAGAGGCTCTATACAAGGAATGAGAATGATATACCCCAGTGATTGTAATAAATTGTTCAAAATTCATAGCACCTGAAGAAGGTACAATGGCTGAAACATTGTACAAATGGCAACAAAGATGTGGACAATAGTCTGAATGATGTAAATAGTGTGTTTTACCCCTTACTCAATTTTATGAAAACTTGAGAAATTCAGCAGGATATTTTTTTTAAAATGACTATGTTGTTAAAAACAAAATTCTTTGAAGAATTTGATTTAAATCACTGAATGTTTTTTGCAAAATCAGACCCTATCTTACGAAAAAGATGTTCTGAATCGAAAAGTAAAAAAAACACAATAAAAAGGAATTATTTAATTAGAGAAGCTTTATAAATAATAAAGACAATATTGTATGAAGAAAAAAAATTTTGATGAAAAATGAATTTTTTCATTCTTTTACAATTCTAAATTGAATAGTTTATAAAGAGTTTAAATCTTTTAAAATTCAGTTTCAATGGTATAACTCTTAGGAAATATTGTTATTAAGTAAAACCATTATAGTTATGCTTTCCAATGATTTCATCCACAATATTGTTTCCTTTACAACAAACAACTGATCAATTCTGCCCTTACTTCACTGATACTGGTTAATTGATAAAAAAGAGCATAAAATAATAGTCATGGATGAGAGGGTGGTAATAGTAAAATACCAGGTAATTGATGAATTAAAACAAACTATAAAAAACAAAGCCTGGAAAGTTGGACAACCTTATGAAGATAATTACAGTTGGAAAATGTTCAGTAGTTTATTTACAAGAAATATTATCAATAGTAGATCATATTGGTTTCAATGAAGTCATAAATTTCTGCAAGCATTATGAAAAGACCTAATGCCTACTCAGACAATTAAGCAGAATAGAAATTCCACTGGCTTTGCTGTAAAACAAGAATAAATACAGTCATACTTAAAAAAAATATGGTAAAAAAAGCATCAACAAAAAGAATTCAGGTCATGTAAAGAACAAAGACCTAAAATATGCATTTTTTATGCCAGCAATTCAAGTGTGTTTAAACTTTGGTGCAGATGGCTCAATAAGCATAGTTAAGCAGTCTCCAACCACTGTTCCCAATGACATGGGAAACTAATTGGCTGAATGAATTAGCTCTGAGATTTGACACCTCTGAAAATCATTGTACAAAGAAAAGTTACCAAAATAAAATTTGTAATTCACATTGGTGCTAGTATTTTTATATTACCAATATCAAGTAAACTAGTTAACTTATGTCTAGTGTTGGCTCTTGGTAGTGATGAAGTTTACAGTTGCATTATTAGAAAAGACAAACTGTATTGATTTTTTTTATTGACGTGTAAGGGATAGTTTTCCTCTGATATTTTTAATATTAAACAAAATCTTAGAAATATCTATGTCTGTTTTTGTATATATTATGAGTTTTCTAAAGAATGGCATTGGTCCCACTTTTGGTTTCAGATTGATTAGTATTCAAGATAAATAAGATTTAATGAAAATATTTTAAATAAAGAGTGAGATATCTGAATATGCTGGTTTTAAATAGTTGCTATATGAATTAATTCCTAAAAGTGATATTTTGACAAAAAGACTTGTTTATAAACAGTAGAAATGGAATTTTCTGTCTTTGTTTTATGTTATAAATTAATTTATAGGTAGATTTAAATAATTTCTTTTGTATTTTTCAGTGGGCCAGTGTGGTAACCAGATTGGATGTCAGTTCTGGGACTTGGCTTTGCGAGAACATGCTCAAAACAATAAGGTATTTATTCTCATACTTAGTGGTTTTACTCATTTATGGATATTGTCATTGTTAAAACTTGACATTTAATGTTCAGCTACACATGTTTTCGTAATTTTCACAACACACACACACACACATATATAAGGGGGTAAATTTGTGGAGGAACACTAATGAGCTATATAAAAAAAATAAATATACTCATTTACATTTTGATATTGTGGAATTTTAACCATTAATTACTGAGAAGTTGTAAATATGGGCATTACAATTGGATGGCCATTATTGCTGCATCAGCAAAAAAGGAAAAAAATATAAAGATTGTCCCGAATCAGTATTGTTCTATAAGTGAAAAATGTGAGCTAAAAGATCTAATAATAATAATTTTGATATTTCTATGAAGAAATATTATTCAGCTGAAGCATATAAGATTGTGAGAGTATATTTGCCATGGAGTTTGAGTCAGATATTTGACACCAGTATGATGGTCTTTGTTGTGGCCTTGTTAGGGGCCAGAAATAATGACACAAAGAAGGAATAGAGTAAAACAAATATATTAACAAAAAACAGTAGTACAAAACATACGCAAAATGAGAAGGTCACCAGTGTGACTGTTTAAGCCGGCTGTCAGAGCTATCTGCTGGAATAGACTTCAATATTTATTATTGTACATAATACAATAAATGTGGCTCAAGGCCATAAAAAGGGGATGGGTTGAGGTTGGTTGACACTGTCTAGCTAATCACATTTGTGATCCAAGCACTCATAACAATTTATCCATTCACCAAAAGAACCCATCCCTCACCTCACAATCCTCCATATACCACAATACCACATATTCACAGGGGAACCTAAAAACGAGTAACCAAAACCCATGAGATAAAAATCTTTATTTATATACACTATCTTACAAAAATATATTTAAAAATTTAAAGATGTGCAAAGGGGAGGGGATGAAAAGCCCAAAACAAACTAAAATATAACAAAATATTAAAACTAAAATAAACAAATGTTAGTAAGACTCATCCACCCCACAAATAATCAAAAGTGGCTACTGTATTCTGCCAGATGGCAAAATCAAGTAGCACACTTGCTAAGGGAAAGGGAAAGGAGAAAATAAATAATGGAATGGGAAAATCAAAGACTAACCCAGTCAAGATGAAAAAGTGGGGCCAAAAACAAACTGTGGAGGTTGGGAATCTTGACATGGATCATAACAAAAGAGAAAGCCAGGAATAGGCTAGGAACAACATTTACTCACATTAACTAGGTACACAAAAGAGGTTTAACTTAACCAGAGGAGGGTTTACAGGAAACTGCCCCGTTGTACCATAAAGGACTTAAAAAAAAGAAAATCAAGGCTGGCCCTATTCACACAAACCAGACTTGCTACTTTTACCTACCTTTTGCTGAATTCTGTTGATATCAAATGTTTTCTATCAGATCTGACCTTCATCCTGAGCTGATACTCACAGAATCTAATCAAATGCTGATAAGAATAATGCTCATATCGCAAGATTCCCTCCTGTTGCATTGTCCAAATCACCATTTGAGCTATGGCCAGCAATGTGAGAAACACCATCCATTTCACCCCCAAAAATGGGGGCAAAACTTTATTGTACACTTACATGAGATTAATAGGCACAAAGGGGCTCACCTGAGGACAATGGTAGAAGACGTGCACAGCTGTTTCTTCTAAACCAAGGTTACACTGATGACAGTTGGGCAAATCCGCCCCACCTCATTTGAAGGCTCTGTTATTAAGAGAAAGCAAGTTCCAAATCAATCACCAGCTCAGCAAAAACTCAGGGTTGCTGAGGTAATTTGCCACTGGCACCCAAGACCAAAACAAGCATGACTTAGCTGCTGACAAGCTGAGGCAAGTCCTTTGTTATGACCCCCTCCACTAATAAATGATACAATAGAGGTTGAGAAAGGTCAGTGGACCAAGGAACGGCCCGCAAGGCACTTTGACAGTCAAGTAAGAATTCCGATTGATTTCGGGGTTTACATCGACATTCAGCCTGTGAGACAGGAGAAGTGATAGTAAGGCAAGGGAAAGCTTCCCTAACACTCCTCTCCAAAATCAATTCCTCTGTCAAGACGCGGCATAGGAAAGCCAATCTTGAAGTATGTCAGTGACTCGCCATGTGTGGCATTCCCAGCCCCCCTGAGATGGACGTTTGGCGCAGACTTCTTTGTTGACCAGATTCTTGCATATACCCCACAAGAGGGTGACCAACAAGCACTCAATCGCCTTCCTATGGTCATCACAAAGAGGGAGTACCGACAACCAATAAAGGACGAGAGGAAAGACGTATGTAACACACACCTTAGCCCTCCCCTTCATGGACAACCACTGTCGAAGCCAAGTCTGGACTGACACTCTGACCTTTGTCAGTACCTTCGACCAATTCTTCTCCAGCTGGAGATCTGGCCTGAACCACACTCCAAGGATGTGGACCAGTTCATCAGTCTAACTGAAGGGCCCCAGAGAGCAATGCCCTGTTAGGCACCTAACTGCAAGTCAGAAGACTTGGTTCTTGTCATCTTTTTGTACCACTCAAGTGCCTTCTGTACCACCTCAATGCTGTCCCAGGAAAACACGAAAATGGATACATCATCAGCGTAGGCAGAAATCCTGGCTTGAGCACCACAAAGGACAGTGATTCCACATAGGACCGAACTGCACGCCCTATCCAATGCCAAAGTGTAAAGTAAGGGCGACAGCAGGCAATCTGATGAACCAAACGAGACAGCACAAAAGCGCCCAACTGCTTTCCGTTCACCTGTACCACAGCACTGGGGTACAGTAGGCTGATCCACTTGCAGAAGTTGGCTTTGAATCCTGAGACCTGCAGGACAGCTGCCAGATACCAATGGTTGACCCTATCAAAATCTTGGACTGATCCAAATTGATCAGCGTGGCTTGCTCATCGTTTTCTACACCCTCTAGGATTGTGTGAATCAAGTGCAGGTTGCTCTGAATTGTTTGGTCCTTCACAGCATGAGTCTGCTCAGATCCCAACAAAATCTTGGCAACTGTCTGCAAGTGTTCTGTCAGGATCTTAGATAAAATCTTTAACTCTGTATTTAGCAGAGTTATGGACCTGTAATTGTCTAAGCTCTTCCTAACACTCATGACCTTTTTCAACAGCATGATCACACCCCTGGAAATCCAGTTAGACATGGAATCCTAGTAGAACCAGTTGTTGAACACCACTGTCAAAATCGGTACAAAGGTATGTGATAGCCTCAAGTACAATTCATAGGTAGACCATCAAGTCCAGGAGACTTGCCCATGCCAAACCTCTTCAATGCCAAGTAAACTTTGCCCTCCATGATCTCACCCTCGCAGCTAGCTGCTTCAGTCGGCCCAAGCTGAGAAAAGTCAGCTAAATAGCTGTGAATCTCCTCATCACAGAGACAAGGCATCTTTGTTAAGCAGCTTTTGAAATGCCGCCAAAACATCTTACGCATATCGTCGGTCAACCTCAGAGTATGCTCCTCTGGGGTCATGACCTCTTGAATGTATCGATCGCCACCTTGACAGATCTCTTCCTTGCACAATTCTGTGCCCATGCTCACAGCTTCGTTAGACATTTTGTTTAACCTATGTCTAATTACCTGACCCTGGTACTGCTTGCTAGTCAACCGGTCAAAGGCCTGTCTACCTAATTTTATCTCTAAGGAATCCCCTCCAGTCTTTGCCTGGAACAGACTATCTTTAAGTGTCTTCACCTTGTTAGCCTTAGCTAGGGCGAGTCGACTGTTATAGTCAGAAGTGAAAGACCTAACCTTATCCTAAAGCCTCTCCCACCACCTACACTTGATAACCTCCCCCACTAATTTACGCTGCACTAATCTAGTTATCTGTTACCGGAAGTCAATCTTGTCCAGTAAAGACATGTTGAACTTCAAATGTCCAGCCAACCTCGGCCTATTGTCTAACACCACCCAGGCCTAAACGAGTTTGTGGTCCAAGTAGCCTAACCAGTGGAACGTGGAACAATCTAGCAAATCTTGATCGACCCTTCTCACTAACATTCTATCCAGATAGTTAACTATCTGGGTAGATGGCCAATTATGAGCCCACATCCACATCTTCCCCCCCATGGTGAACTCATCGATCAGATCAACTAGGCTACATCCAACAGGTGCTTCCTGATTTGGTTTAAATGTCTTTTGTGAGTAAACTGGGGACCTTTAATTATGTAGATCATATTTCCTACTCTTTTCTCAATTTTACCCATTTAAAAGGATTGTTCCCCATCTCTGCAGTCTATTTGCTGTATTGGTTTATAAGATTCATCTGGCATCTAGTGTATAATACTTGCTTCACTGCCATACGAGCTGGCATTGCTGGTAACTATAATGTCCAGGTCTGGGTTATGGCGGATGAGAAACGAGTCTGATGTCAAGACTTCCTTCTTGGCATTCAGCTGTCCACTCCCAGTCTTTTTTTCAAAAGTTTGTTTAATGGAGCATTAAATAGTGCATATTCTATATAAACACCTGGTAGTAGTTTGCCAATCCTAAGAAACTTTGTAAGCTAGAGACATTTTTGGGAGCTGGCATGTCCTTGATTGCTGTAGCCTGTTTTGGGTCTGGTCTTATGCCATCTTTATCGATAATGTGTCCCAAGTATTTTATCCTCTCCATAAAAAAAGTGGCATTTGGATTCTTTCAATTTGAATCTGTACTTCTGAATTAGAAAACTTTATGAACATGTTTCTAATGCTGTTCTACATTTCTACTGATCATTAATATGTCATCCAAATATGCAACTGTGAAGTCAAGGTCGCTCAGCATAGTGTCCATTATTTGTTGAAAAATTGCTGGCACAACCTTTACCTCAAATGGTAGGTGTTTGAATTTGTACAACCCAACTTAGAACATTCTTCCCCTACTGGTATTTGAATATATGTGTCACTAAGGTTGATTTTTGAAAAAATTTTCCCTCCATTCAGTTTTGCAAAATTTTCTTCCAGTCTAGGTAAAGAATAATAACAGTCTTTGAGTGCCGCATTAAGCCCCATTGAGAAATCGGCACAGACCTGGATCTCCTTTGACTTTTTCTTCACATAAATAGTTGGTGAAACCCATTGACTGTACACAATTTTCAACAAGACACTGGTTCTTTCTAGTCTGTTGAGTTTGTGAATTACTTGTGGTAAAGAGGTGAATGACACATTTTGTTTTTTTCTTAAACATTGGCTGGATGTCATCTTTTAACTCAAATGTTGCCATCATGTTATTACACTGACCAAAGCCCCCAAAAAAAAATTCCAGAAAAGTTTCTTTTAAAACTTTTATTAGATCATTTGCCTTGGTGGTCAAGTTTTCAAGTTTTTTGGCAAAATGAATTAATTGGCATGTCCCACAACTCCATCAAGTCAGTGCCAAATAAATTTTCTGTATTCTTTAAAAATGAATGTTTTTAGTTTTAATGTCCTTCCTTGAAAAGTTACATTTGTGATAAGTTCTCTTTTAAACTTGATTTTCTCCCGTCATGGACCTAGTCAATTTATTAGTTTTTAGCAAGGTTGGTTTTCCCAACTTTTTCCAAGTGTGTAGATTTATGAGTGTTGAATCTGAACCAGAATTCAACTGTAGTTTAATATTTTCATTTAGGATTTGTACTTGCATGTATTTCTTAATGTTTAAGCCATCTTGTTCATCTGATTTGTTTTTTTTTTATGTAGCTATTAATCTCTTTTTTGCTTGACAACACTACAACTTAGGCACTTTTTATTCCAGTAAGGGCAGTTCTTATACCAATGTAGTGACCCTCAAACAGAACACGGGTTGGGGGCAAGTTGTCTTGTTTCTTTTTTGATTGGTTTGATTTAGAGGGAGAATTGTTTTTTCTTTTGGCTTACTTTTCTGATGTGAACTATTCAAGATTCCTTGATAGTTTTTTAATCTTAGTGTACATTTACAAATCACTGATAGTCTTCCGCTATTTGTTGGAAAGTAAAGTTTGGCTCATTTTTCAATTTATTCAGAACTCTACATCTAATTTTAGCGTCTTTAGCTAAAAATGAATCCTTGGACAAATATCAAACACTTGAAATTATTCGCACTCAATTCTGACTGTTTGAAATTGTTGCGATGCTTGTTCACAATCAAAGCAAATTTAGTGTAATCTTCACTATTTTTCTAGTTAAATTAATACACTTCCATCTCTTATGAAAGTGTAAAGTTTTAGGACTAAAATGTTCTTTAAGAAGTTAACTGCTTCAGTAAATGTCAGTTTGCTTGTTTTATGGGGTAAAATATAGTTCACAAATTTGGTGTGCTCTGTGGTGACCAATTTTTTGAAGAAGGCGAACTTTCTTAGAGTCAGACCAATTTATGCAATCTGTGGCATATAAATCCTCGAATCTTCTAAAATTGGAGGTGAAAGTTATATCCTCATCCGGAGAATATGTAAAATGTCTATTGTATCCCAGGTCTTGATTTGTAAGAATGCATTTTCATTTTCACTAATTTGTCCCCTGTTTGCCAGTTCAAGCAAGTTTTTTTGCTGTTGTTGAGTTTGAAGTTTTCGATGTCTGATTTCTGTTTGTTTTTGAAAATCAAATCGTTCTTTCTCAGTTTGCTTTTGAATTTCAAGTTGTTCTTTTTTGCTGCTCAAGTTGCTTCTCTTCCCTTTGGTTTTGCTGTTCAAGTTGGAACTTAAGAAAATTGAGCATGGAGGATTTAAATTTGTCCATGTTTGTCTGTGTCTTTCTTAGGATTAAACCGAATACAATTAAAGTGAAAAACTTTTCTTTCCTTTAAATAAAAAAAACAAAAATCCTTAAGTTTCTTACTCACTAATTGAAGTGAATAAAAAAAATAACTTTAATTTCTTACTCATTCAAGGAATCATGAGTGCTTTTTTTTTCTTTTGAAAAACATGAATTCTCATAATGTAGCAGCTTGTGTTCAAGTTTAGTGTAAGCTAGTTACATTTTTTTTTCTTTCAGTTTCCTTTTCTGGATTGCAAAGTACTGTTGAATAGAATAAAGTATGATGAAAAACAGAATTCTGTGCATCCAATAATGAACAAATATTGACAATTTCCATACAGTCATTTTAGGGTCTTCATGGGTCCTTAAGTTCTCATCATCAAGTTGTGGCCTTGTTAGGGGCCAGAAATAAAGACACAAAGAAGGAATAGAGTTAAACAAATATATTAACAAAGAACGGTAGAATATAAAAAATGAGAAGGTCACCAGTGCGACTGTTTGGTCCGGCTGTCAGAGCTATTTGCTGGAGTAAACTTCTGCCACAAAACAGAAACTGCTGCTTATTTATAATTGGACGAGTTCATGTATGCATGGATAAATTGCAATAACAGCCTCTAATGATCATGAAAGAAGAGCCTAAAAGAAGCCAATAAAATATGAAAGATGCTAAGTTCTTTAAGGATCATAATCATTAAGATTATAAGTTCTTTAAAGATTAAATAAATGACAACAGTTATTAATTTAACAGAAACAAAACTTTTAATCTGAAAACTGAAATATTCTAGCCTTTTGTAAAAAGTGTCAGTAAAATAAGATATATCCATAAGGGATCTAGTCAGTTGTCATCCTTAAACATATCTGAACAATGAAGATTTTCCTTGAATTCAATGAATGAAGAAGTATTTAAGAAGGATGCTGTGAAATATCAAAGTGCCTTGATAATCAGTATAATTTTTCCTTTAAATTTGGGGGGGGGGGGCAACATAAGGTGTTATGATTAACACTTTTGCTAATTCCTGATTTCTTTGCTGTAGTTTGCTTCCCACTAGTGACTTTAAAGTTTCATCATAAAAATTCAATGAATACTCCAGTTGGTTCATCTTCCACTGGTGCTTCTTGAGAACAAAACATTGCAAATCAATTTCATACTTGCTAGTCAGTTATGACTCCTTGGCTCTATAAATTCTACATATTTTTCAAAATGTTTCCATAACATTATTTCCTTGTTTGAACTCCAATATTATATCATGTAAATTTTTCACTCCCTCCATTAATAGGGTTAAAAATGTTAGCCTGTGTACATTGCCACTGCTATACAAAAACTAAGGTATGTTAGTGTACTCCAAATTGATTCTTAACTTAAATGTATAATTTAGTAGTTAGGATTATTATTGTCATTATAACTGGTTCTCATAAAGAGAAATTACTTATGACCCAGCCTAAAATTTCAAGATTATTGTAAAATATTTTTATACATTTGTTGTGGACTGGACAACGTGGTAGTAATTCGAAAGTGGAGTCATCATTATAAAGTAGAATGGTTGTTCAATCCACCACATTAATAATAAAAATAACTCAAGAGAACAATATAACAAGAATAATAACAATGTATTAAACATAGTTACAGGATTGATTATTTTGTGCATGCAAGATTTAGTGGAGAAAGTTCTCTCTTGGATGTTGAAGAAAATGCACCAATGTTCATACTGAAAAAAAGGAAATATGATGTTTGTACTAATCAGTCGTTGAATATAATTATATTTGTAGTGAAGTATGCTTGTAAGAGAGATAGAAATATTTTTGATGTAACTAATTGCTAAATGCAATTAGCGCAGTATGTGAGTTGGAAAGGAACTAACGGCATTCGGACTGTTAGCTCTGAAGGACAGATTCCAACTGGTCTACACACATGTGAACATCAGCTTATATATTTCTGAATGAAGCGCGAGAAAAAGAGGTTTCACATGTGGTACTAATGTAAGAGTACGTGCGTACATGGCGATAGGTATATAAGTATGTACATGCATGTAGAAGTGATTCTACACATTTACATAAAAAAAACAAATAAAACTGCTTTTGTTTACTCAACAATAAGTGTGTGCTGAATACCTTGATAGTTTTAAGTTTTGTAAAAATGAAATATTGCTAAAATTGTCTTGCTATCAAGTAACCATCACATTTATTAACTTGTGTATTCACCTTTGAGTTTCTAAGAAAAGATAAAAAAGATACAATTGATAGTTTAAGTTTATAATGCCAGATATTCATTGTATTTTTATTTAAATCTGCTTTTTTAATTTTTTACAAAAGTTATTCACATTTAAGATAAGTTTAGTTTGTATTTTAAAAGCTACAAGAATGAACTAAGATTTTTTTTTGCCAGCCCTATTATCAAAAGCTTATCATATGCCTCAACATTCTAATTTATTTCAGAATATCTTTTCACTCAGAATAAAAAGTATCCAGCAACCCTTCATGCAACATGAAAAAGTTTTGATTATTTTTTTTGTACTACTTTCATACTATTTTCATATTTTTCATTTTCATTTGTACTATTTTAGTTTTCTCAAAATACTTAAATATATTAATTTTAGCATTTATATTTTAACGTTTATTTGAATAGAAATAAATTTTGCTGTAAAAAAGTAGTTTTTATTTTATTTTATTTTTCAATTCTGAACACAATTTTTTGTAAATAAATTGTACTAAATGAACAAACGTTTTTTAAATGATCAGTCAATACAACACAGAAATAATACCAGTAGAACTTATGTTATAATTACTTCAAAATATTAATTATACCTGCGCTTAATTATTATTATTAAAGCATGGTATGTCACCATAACTGACGGAGAAGGTGTAAACAGGTTAAAATGTTCTATGTTTATTCATCTCGTTTCTTAAAAGGGGAATTAGCAGTCAACAGACTGAGTTATTTCCCTTAGACTTTTTAAAAAAATTCTGTATACACAAAAAAATTAAAAACGTTTACCCGTTTGAACTTTAATTTTTTTATTCTCTAAGTTAGATTATTTCAGCACTAACGGAAATTGCGCAACGTTTTTGTTGTGTTATGGCAGCAATCACAAATACACAGAAATCGAATAATTATTTTTATTAAGTGAATTAAATTTTAAATATGATTTTGCAAAGACGCATATTCTTTAGATAATTTAGTGTTTTTGACTATTCGGTTAGATATGCTTGATATTTAACTTTAATGCATTTATTTGCCTCTAAAATTCTCTGCAAAACAAGGAATATGAAGCAGCATGAGGGGTTAAAAACGTAAGGTTAAAAAGCAACTCTTGTCTTATCACTTCAAAGGGAAATAATCATACAATTATTACAGTTTTGGCCAAAAGTTTTAAACTCTCTGGCAAAAATTAACAATTTTCTATTGCAGGATATTGCATCATCCACTTTTAATTGATTGTCGGATTTTCAAACTCTGATTGCTCAGAAAATCCAAATTTTTGCACACCCACAGCCATTTAGATATTTTCTTACATATTTAAATTAACCAATAACAATACCTTTTTCAACAAATATTTAAGCTAACATTAATGCAAACTTTTAAGGAAACTAAAAGGATACAATGTCCAATTTTTGGACCAATCAAAAGACAAAAAAATCGACAGCAGTATTGGAGCCTTTGTTCTGATTTGATGCTTGGATATAGATATGTGCTAATTTCAACTTTTGGGCAGAGAAGAAGAAGAAGTCGAGTTAGTATGCTCTGTTTTTTCTTACTTATGATCTTTATTGTTTTCTCAGCTACTTAATCTTTTTTTTTTTCATTATTTCCTCTCACCGTTGAACAGACATAAGAAATGGACATCAACAGTCAGCAGGACACTGAAACTTTGAAAGTCAGTCAACTTACTTTTTTCTGTCATTATCTTCTTCCTTTTCACTTTGCCTATACAACTCACTATGCATTACTATTTAGAAAGAAAGGTGCAAAGACTCTGTGCTAAAACTATTATTACTATTTTTCAAACTTTTTGTTGATTTGGACTGTGCTTATACAAACTTTAATGTGGAAACTTTCATTTTATTCCTTTCAACAAAGAACTTTTTACATGCATTACTTTCACAGAAAAATCATCATTGTATTTGTGAAATAATAAATTCCAATTGTTTATTGTTATATGAATATACATCAGAAAACTTGATATTGTTTCTTATTCATTTGTTTGGCTGTTCAATTTTCTGTTGATTTTCTATTCTTATAAAATATGAAGGTTTTTGGCCATGTCTGGCATAAGGCCAATATTGATATTCATGGTCAAGACCCCTATATGATGTAAACAAATGGCACCATTACATCATCATCAAATTTGAAACAATGTAACAGAGTTTTAGTTAGTTTGAAAGCTGTGAAATTGATCTGAAAAATACTTTTTAAGTTTTTTTGTTAAAAATAGGCAAAAAGTTATCACTTTCTGATATTTAGATCCCAAATAGTAACATTGCATGAAGAGGTATATTCATGGCATGAAATCTCAGTTTAAACAGTCTCTAGCAAGACTGCAGTTCATGATACAATCAGAAAGTACCAAGCTGATGACTCTTATTCTGAGTAAAAGAAGTGAATATTCTGAAAAAGAGATGATCATATTATGAAAGCCATTGTTTCATGATTTCCAACAAATCCATGCAAAAAGATTTGAGCTGCTCTGTTTCTATAGTGTACAGATTGTTATCATAGGATTTTTTCCTCACAGATTGGTCAATGAATTTTAACTAACATCCTGCAAACCTGCTCAAAAACCAAGTTTGACTGTGGAAACAGAAAAGAATGACAGACATTTGTCAAACATCATGAACATTACACAGAAACACAGTGGGAAAAGGTTATGTTCTCTGAAGAATCTACACTGCAGTTGTTTGTTGTGTGTCAGCATTATGTCAGTAGGCTTCCTGAAGAGAGATGATGAAAAATATGTCATTATGGATGTTATGGTTATTATTGCTGGGTTGGTTTTTTGGGTCTTTTCACTTAAACACCTAATGTGTTGAATTGCTTTTGTCACTGAAATAAATAGGCAAAGGAAAGAGAAGAAGACGGAAACGCTCGGAATATTTTAGGCGTGGTTTTATTCATGAGACAGTGATGATCTTTTTGAAGAAGAAAAATCTCCCCAAGCAGAAAGGTACATCTTGCCCCATTGAGAGTCCCAGTGAAAAAGGACAGATATTCCTTGGTTTCTATTTAGCACCAGGAAGGTCTCTTTTTTCTCATGCATGTGCAGATGGTCTTTCCTGTTAGTGGCCTCCTGGGAGATTATTATTCTTTTTGCCTTTTTTTATTTTTATTTTCTCTTTTTATTTTAATCCCCACACCATAGAAACTATGAAACAACCTACCAGACAGATAGTAGTTTGCAACATCTGGTTTATATTTCCTGAATGATCTCACAACAGCCCTAACCTCAGTCTTATAGAAAATTTGCAAGATTACATGAAGAATAAGGTTACCAGACAAGGCTCTTGTGGATGCTATCAAGGATATCTGGATCACTGGGATTTTAGTCTCATAGTCATTGTATTGAAGCAGTTATCAAGGCAAAAGGTGGCCATACAAAATACTAGTTTATATTGAAATTAATAGAAAATAAACTGCATTTAATAAATTTGTTACATTGAAGTGAGTATTGCCTTTTATTTTTATGTTATTGAGTTTTTTGTATAATAATAGCTTCCAACACAAGAGAAATAAATTTTTAACAAAAGCTGTCCAAGAAATAGATAATAGTTCTAAGGAAAACATGAAAGTAGTTGAGCGTAATATATAGGCTTACCATAATTTTCAAGCCTCAAACTGATTGGGACAGACCTCTAAAACTGGGATTTTGTAATTGGGCAAGAAGTTATTAGGTTATTGTTAGATGACATAAGTTTTTAGTTTTAACTAACTTTATTTAAAATGATTCCTTTTGCTCAAAGTGCAACAAATGTTATATCATAGACAATTTGTACAAAATCTTTGTCAAAATTGGCAGAATTTTCTTTACTGATTCTAACATTAAAGATGGAAAAAGTAAGGAACTTTTTTAATATGCTATTTTAAAACTAAAATTGTTTATAAGTGCTCAACATCAGAGGTAGAGTGTATGTGTCATGTAGAAAGAAGTGTTGGCATCAACACATGTGGTTGAATGCTGATTGCCAGATAACAAATAAAACTATAAGAATGGATTAAAGCACCAAACAAACAGAAGTTTGAGTGAATCAACTGAAGATCAACCGTGGATCAACCAGTTTACAAGTAGCAGCAACAATCATACTAGTTACAGCCAAGTATCAGAGTTCAGTGTTCACAGAATGATATTACTATTTAGTTCATGGATGTGGTGGAAAACACTTTACATCTGATTGTTTTTTCAGAAATAATAAATGATATCAGTGTGGCAAAATAGGCCATAAAAGTAGATGCATTAAATCCGAAAAATGGAGCAGAAAAATTTTTAAAATTGTCAATAAAATAAATGCATTGAATAAAGTCAGCATGCCAAAGAAAAAAATTGCTAATACTACAACTGAGAAATCTACTAAAAGGAAATTTGTTTTTGTTACAATTAACAACACAAAAATTAAACTACAACTGGACACTGGGTCCAACATCACAATTATCAACGAAAAAACTTGAAGGAAACTAGGTAAATTTAGACTGTTAACTCCTACAAAAATTCCTTGTTGTGTTTCAGGTGAAAAGTTAAAATTTCTAGGCAAATTCACCTGTAATATTTGTTTTGTGGGTCAAACAAAAAGAGCAGTTATTTATGTTTTAAAAAAACATAATTTGTTTGGAACTGATGGCATTGCCCTATTCAATTTCTAGGACATGCCGATCAATTCATTTCTGTAAAAAAATTCATATCAAAACCACAAATAATACAACAACAGAAATTCAGAAAGGAATTAAAAAGGAAATCCTTAGAAGGTTTTTTCTGACGGTCTTGGATTATGTATGAAAGCAAAAACAAAAGTTACAATAAGAGAGAATGCATTACCAGTGTTCACTGTACCTACTGTATACATAAAGAAAAATAATACAGAGTTCTTAAGTGTGGAATCCATGCATAAAAAGTATAGACTACAAAAGATTGACTGCAGAAGGTGTCAACTCAAAAGGGGAGGCATCATTTAGAAGGAAGTGTCAACTCAAAGGGAAGGTATCATGTAGAAAGAAGTGTTGACACCGACCCATGTGGTTGAACACTGATTGCCAGATAACAAATAAAACTATAAGAATGGATTGTTCCACTGTTATTACATAGTTATTACTCAGGCGGACTCCCAAGAGAGGATACTACGTATTATCAGGAGGAACTTTTTAATACAGTACTATTTGTGAGATATGCGAATAACTATCTTGCTATTTGCAAGATATTGGAATATTACCTTGTAATAATGACTGTTACTAAAAATCCTTGAGTAACTGAAGTAATATATCATGACCCAAGACATACAAATGTGTGATACCGCAACACATCAGTAACCTTTTAGGTTACAACAATAATCAATGTATAATCATAATAATAATCAACAGTATGCAAATAGAAACGTGGACAATGTGTGAACTCCCACCACCAGCAGTTCTTCATGTCAATGATCAAAATCTCACAACTGATTGATAGTCAATCACTTCATTCCAAACTGGATTTATCCACATTGTAGTTGATTGATCAGAAAGTTGGTCTGGGTTGAAAGTCATCAAAAATCTGCTGCATCGATGTTCCAGACAGAGCTGGGAGCCTCAGTAACAATAGAAATTTTTGTAAAATTAGCAACACGGAGTTTATGTACATCTGTTCAGTACAGTATTTAGTTAGAGTTTATCAATCTTGCATTCAGTCAGTTAAGTGCCATACGTGATACACACTTTGAGCGATCATGTCTTGAAAGAAACATGACTGACTGGGCAGAAGATTATCCCACAGTAAGTTGCCATTGCTTTCTACAGTAGACTGGTTACCGACTAAGGCTATAGAATCCAATCTGTCCTATTATTTAACCCATAACTGGAGGGAAGAGACGGATTAATACCTTTTCCAAGAGTATTTGTGCGTAAGTGAATGCAAGGAATTCAACTGGAATTCGAACTCAGTACACCGATCTCACGTTCTGAGTCGATACCCACTGCACCACAACACACATCAGACAACTATAATTCCAACCCATGTCTTCTACACGATATAACAGTAAGTTGGTTGGTCTGGCACCAGGCTGAAATCAAAATTTCTTCTAAAGTAGGCAGTCATGGGACAACACGTCTATTGTGTTAACTTGCTCCATACCGGTCCAACTCTATGGTATTCAACTCTACTATCTGCTTATATTGAGTCTCGCATTTAGCAGGGATGGTTGTGATGTACTTAGCATTTGCAATTGACCAATAAGGAATCCTCCTCTTGGTCAGCTGATCAACCTATTGCTTGAGAGATGTGGAACGTTCCTCAAACTTTCCCCAAAATCCACTGGAGCACTTTATCATTGGTCATCTGATCAACCTCATCTCTTTCTTTCCTGTGTAAGTGCCTCCTACCACTGACTGAGGGGTGTGTTTTAGTCTAGCAGTCAAATTTTAATTATCGTTCTTTTCACTTTTCTGCTTTTGGTGTGTGTGTGTGTGTGTGTGTGTGTGTGTGTGGGGTCATTTCACATTTGTGTTTATATCATGTATTAATATCATTTCAATTGTTATAAAAAATTATCCAACCTTGACTGAAGAAAAATCATGTTTCTCCTTTAATTCTCAGCATTGCAAAATTCCACAAGTAACCAGGAGACTTTATTTCCTGGAATTTTGTCTCTCTTTCTCAGCAGGAGAGGGATATCACTAGGGTCATAAAATTCACCATGCCCTTAGGCTGTTCCATAGGTGGCTGTCTCTTCTATCAATGGTTGTTAAACTTTTCAATAACAGGGACACTCACTTTTAGTGAAAATAGATTTCCTGACTTTTGCAACAAGGATCTTTTAAGTCATAAAAAGTGTTATCTCTCTATCTTTCTTGGTGGTCCAAACATATCTCTTGCCTAGCTTCAGTGGCTGGAGAAGAAAGAAAGAAAAATTTAATTATTATCTCTCTTCCTTCTCTTCTTCCTTTCCCCTCCCCCTTTCCTTTTAGGTACTAAAAATAGTGTTACAACTGTGGTCAACACCAAATGGTGACAGTTCATTTCATGCTGGAATGCAAAAACCTGAAACAGACTGTCACCACTCATTGTCCACTTATATAACAGTATCAATTACTTTGTAATGTACAAAACAAGTTTCATTTTTTTTATTCATTTGTGATAGAAGCCAACTTAAATTTACAGGCAACTCATAAGATACCAGAAGCAAAATGGAAAAATTTGATATCAACAATAGTAAAAATATATTCTCAATATCAAAACGCTGTTATCTATCAGTCAGCATTCTAGTAAGAAGTAATTTCAATAGTGTTTATTTTTGTAATAGAATGGGCAGTAGTTACATCATATAACTTTTCATTGCACCTCTTTTAAATATCTGATGAATATCTCCTCAAAATTGTTGTCTATGAAATTTTGGTTCAATTTATATCACTAAACGTTCCTCATGAGAAATCTTTTCTTTATTTTTTATGTATCTTGGTTTGCAATGTTTGTAAGAATTAATGATTATTTCTTTTTTTTTTTTCAGAAAGGAATTTATGATGAAGCTTTACAGAGTTTTTTTAGAAATGTTGATTCTCGCAATGACACTTCGGTTATCAGTAGTGTTGGTGACCAAGACAGAATTCATTCATTGAAAGCCAGAGTAAGTTTAATGCACATCTTTTAAAATCACATGTTCCTTCATGATGTGGGTGATCATAGCCCTCCACAACTTCAGTGTCTTTTAGCTCCCATTTTGTTTAAAATTTCTTTGTTGCTCACATATTCATTCTATGATATTTTCAGCATCTGACTGAAGAACTACATCTTTGTCACTTCAAATACCTTCTTAATCTGTGAGTAAATTGTTTAGCATTCACTGTTATATAAGAAAATAGATATCATATAACACTCAACACAATTTTTCTATCTCTTAATACCTTACTTTCTGGAAGACATTCTTTGCTATTCCAATGTACCATTGCATTCTTGTGTTATATTCTCTATTGTCTGTTACTACACTATCAAGTTAGTTAAATTTCTATACCTGCTTGATTTTGGCATTTCCAATTAGTAGCTCTTACTTTGGACTGTCTCTCTTACTGACAATCAAACATTCTGTTTTCTTACAGTTAATAGTTGTTTTTTCTTGCTTTCCTTTACCACTTTGTCTAAGAGTTCTTTCAGTTTACCATCAACACAGTATCATCTGTTATGTTTATTGTTGTGGAGTAGTTTTTGCACTGAAGGTTACAATCGTACTATGTCAATTGCTAATCGACTTAAGTACCCAAAATGTTAGGAACTTGGTAATCTTCCACTGTAAGCTGACTCCTTAGTATTCAGCTAACTGCTGACTAATACCAACTGCCTTAGTCCAACTATGTCCAAACTGGAACTAGCTAGTAGTTCTACTGTACTCTAAAAGAACTCTCTAAAACTTCTATGAACTCCTAAGAACTTCACAAGAACTCCTCCTATTAACTTCCTGTTAACTTTTATAGGAGGGAGAGTCCATTATCTGAGGAATAGGTGTGTTTCCCCATAACATCCCGCTCCTAAATTTTACTTCGCAGGGGTAAAACTTTATTCATTTTTTTGCAGGCAATATGAATTTAAAAAAACAAAACAAAAATAACTTCACTTTCTCAGCAAAAACATATATCTTCTATGTTTTGGATCCACTTGTAATTGATCCATTTCATTCCTTTTTCTTTTGGATTAGCGTACTTCTGTTAAAATTGTTGCTAGTGTTGGTAGTTCGAATGTGTCATAAATTGCCTCCATCGGCATTTCTTCCATGGGACTGCTGTCAACCATGTCTGAAGAGCATCTTCTGATTTGGTTAATGTGCCTTTTGCACGTAAATTTTTCTCCTTTTACCAGGTACATCATGTTGCTAATCCGCTTGTCAATTATTCCAATTTCCCAGAATGACTTGTTTTGTCTGTAAACTTTGAAATAAATTTTTTCACCTGGGTTGTATTTTTTTATGTGAGTAAATCTTTCTCTGTCTGGCTTTGACTTTTTGGCCAATAACTTGTCGAATACAGATCTAACCCTATGTGTGAACATCACTTCGACAGGCAATTGTGAAGTTGGTGTTCCATTATTTGGAGTAATCCTGTATACTTGTAGGAATTTCTGTAGGGCTTCTTCTGCGAGTATTTCTCTAGCTTTCTTTAAAGCTCTTTTAACGGTGTCGACAAATCTTTCCGCTAACCCGTTTGAACTTGGGTGATAGGGAGCTGTAGTAATGTGTTCTACATTGTACTCCTTGCAGAAATCCTTAAACTGTCTTGACATAAACTAGCTTCCATTGTCCGTTACTATTGCGTCTGCAACACCAAACCTTGCGAACAATTCTAGTAGGAAATTCTTTGTACTTTAGGTTGTCAATTGTCTAATTTTCTGTATTGCCGGCCATTTTGAGAAACTATCTACTGAAATCTACTATTATGTAATAGTATTCATTTAGTGCACCCGCAAAATCCACGTGTAACCTAGACCATGGTAGGCCTGTTTTTTGGCCAGGGATTAAATTTTATAGGGGGTGCCTTTGCAGCTAAGGCACAGCCTTGATACTTTGCAACTGTATTCTTGATGTCCCTGTCCATGTTCGGCCAATAAACAAAGCTTCGCATTAGGCCTAGTGCTGTCAGGATGACCAGTGTGGTAATTCTTCAGTATCTGTTTTTGTAGCGTGTAAGGGATCACTACATGTTCTCTATACAATAATACTGTGTCACACAGCGAAAACACATTTGTTGTGAACTGGTCTCTCTTGGCTATTTTTTTTTTTATATGTAAGATATAGTTGTCCCTGGTGGCTTCTTTTATTTTTTCCGGTGTTTTCTCGAACTGCATTACATACAGTAACTTTTAGTTCCTCTTCAGACTTTAGTGCGGCAATTACCATGTCTTCAAATGGTTCACTCATTTTTGAAATTTATCTGGACAGCCCATCAGTGTAGCCAAATTTGTTTGATGGTATGTACTCCATACTGAAATCATAATATTGTAGTATCGTACACCTTCTCTGTAGTCGGTTGGCTGTATATGTCGGCAAACCCTTTTTTGATTCGAAAATTGATATTAGAGGCTTATGGTCCGTTTGTAGCTTAAAATGTTGACCGTAAATGAATAGGTGAAATTTTGCTACTGCGAATATAATACCTATCACCTCTTTCTCTATCTGAGAGTAATTCTTCTCAGCTGGAAGTAGTGCCCTAGAAGCATGTGCAACTGGTTTAACTTGACCATCTGCCATTTTATGTAATATGCATGCTCCAATCCCATAAGCACTTGCATCACAAGCTACTATGATTTCTAAATCCAAATTGTAATGTGTTAGAAAGAGTTCCGAGGTTAATACTTCTTTTATCTTTTCGAATGTTTGCTGGCATTCATCAGTCCACTTCCAGGGTTTTCCTTTTTTTAGTAACTCATTTAAAGGTGCCTGCAGATCATACATCTTAGGGATATATATTTGATAATAATTGGCTAATCCCAAAAATCTTTGTAGTGTAGTAATATCCATTGGAGCTGGCATGTCTTTTATAGCCGCTGCTTGCTCTGGGTCTGGCTTTCTACCATTTTTATTGATGATCTGCCCCAGATATTTTATTTTGTCCATAAAAAACTTGCATTTGTTTTCCTTAAGTTTAAATCCAAATTCTTGAATTCTTGCAACTACTGAGTTTTATATGTTCAGCTATATTTGTGCTTCTCATTAGGATGTCGTCTAGATATGTGATGGAAAAATCTAGACTACCCAACATCGAATCCATTACTTGCTGGAAAATGGTGGGCGTGACCTTGATATCAAAAGGTAGTCTGTTAAACTTATACAGACCTCAATGCGTGTTTATACATAAGAGCTTTGAAGTTTCTTTCTTTAATGGTATTTGCAGATATGTGTCGCTGAGGTCTATTTTCGAAAATATTTTGTCTCCATTTAGCTTCGCAAAAATTTTTTCTGCTGTTGGTAGGGGATAACTGTAATCCTTAAGTGCTGCATTTAACTCTGTTGAGAAATTAGCACAAACACAAATTTCTTTTGAATTCTTTTTTTATGTATACTGTCGGTGTCGCCCATTCGCTATACTGAACTTTTTCAAGTACACCGGTTTTCTCAAGTCTATCTAATTCCATATCTATCAATTCAATAGAGGCAAACGACACATTTCTTTTCTTTTTAAATACCGCCTGAACATTTTCTTTCAACTGAAATTTTGCCTCCATCTTGGTACATGTTCCTAAACCTGGTGAGAAAACAGTAGGAAATGTTTCCTTTCGTTTACTTATGAGTTTTTCTGCCTCATTGTTTAAGCTTATGACAAAAAGAATTAATTGGTATATCCCATAACTTTAATTTCATTATCCAATTTGTATCAAGTAAATTTGTGGTATCTTCAATGACAAGTATTCTGACTTTTTGTGTTTTTTTATTTAATGTTACGTTTGTGACAAATTCTCCGATGAACTGTATCTTTTCACCCGTCACTGTGAAATGTCGCGATTTTTGTTTTTATTAACGTTGGTTTCACCAACTTCTTCCATGTATTTAGATTTATAATAGACAGATCCGACCCAGTGTCGAGTTGCATTTTTATCTTTTTGTTGTTTATCTCAACTGTAACAAATTTTCTTGTTATTCCGTCTTCAACTTGGTTGGATTTTACTTTTTTTATTTTATGTCTTTATTTCTTGCTCTTTTGTGCCCCATTCTTCTGCACTTGAAACATTTTTTATTCCTAAAATTGCACTTTCTGTACCAGTGTAATCCACCGCAAGCAAAACATGGTTTCGGGAGTTTTTGATTATTTTTTTCTGGTATTTTCATTTGATGATCTGCAATTTTAGTATTTTTTTTGTTGTACTGACTTTCTTCTTTGTACTGTACTTTCCTTATGTGTGAAACGCCAGACTGTTCAATCTTTTTTGTATTTTTTTATGCTAACCTGTTTCGTACAATGCTCTGCCAAATCCTGTACTATAATATTTGGGATGTTTTCTAATTTCGTCAGTACCATTTTTATCATCTCTGCATCTTTTTCTGAAACGAGGCCCTGAACTTGAAATTGTCTGTGCTCAAATCGGCCAGCTTAAATTCTTCACAATGCTTGTTTACATTTTCTGCATATGCTATGTAATCTTGTTCGTCCTCCTTCATTAAATTCAAACATTTCCACCTCTTATGGAACAAAGATGTTTTCTTGCTGAAAAGTTCTGTTAATATATTTACCACCTCGGTAAACTTTAAATCAGAGGTCTTTTTAGGTAAAATATAATTTACCATTTTACTATGTTCAAACGTTCCTAACTTATTTAGAAGAAGTCTCACCTTCTTTTTTCTGACCACGAATAGCAGTCTATGGCATACACGTCTGTGTATTTTTTGTAATAATCCTCGAAAGTTACTTCTTCGTCTGTATTGTATGTGAAAGTCTCAATCAAGTTCCAAACTGTATTCTCTGGAAAAGAATCTTGAATATTTTTCTCTTCCCTTTTTTTAGTTACATCCAGAATTTTTTTTTGCTTGTTGAAAATTTCCTCCTGGAATGTATTTTACTTTTCTAGAATTTTTGTTTGCTGTTCTGCCTTGAATTTAAAACATTTTTGGAATAAACCCTTAAATTCCTCCATTTTTATGCAAGAAATTTATTCCACTTTTTATGTTGTTTAGTGGGGGGGGGGGTCAGACAAATTCATAATTTGTGACCTTTTGAGCAACTGCATATTGAGAATACAACAATATATATTTATTTATTTTTTTTACATGTGCGAATTTCGTTGCCCCAAAAATATCTTTGTTAACTACTCCACGCTTTTTGAAGTCTTCTGAGCAAAAATTTTGTTGCTTTGTGACTTTGAGATGTTGTTGTTAAAGTATTCATAACTTTGCAATTTTCTTTAGCCAACTGTCGTGTTGATAATCTTTATTTGCCACATTTCTTTGGTGTGAGAGAAAAAATTTTCTCTCTTACTCCTCAAGATCTCGTAAAATTTTTGCCGTCGCCAATTTTGTTATGGCGACTTTTGCCTTGAGAAAAAACAAGTTTTCTTGTCTCTTCCAATGGAATTTGTAGATCTTCATTGCCAATTATATTGTGGAGTTGTTTTCGCACTAAAGGTTATAATCATGCTATGTCGGTTGCTAATCGACTTAACGTACCCAAAATGTTAGGAACTTGGTAACCTTCCACTGTAAGCTGACTCCTTAGTATTCGGCTAACTGCTGACTAATACCAACTGCCTTAGTCCAACTATGTCCAAACTGGAACTAACTAGTAGTTCTACTGAACTCTAAAAGAACTCTCTAGAACTTCTAAGAACTCCTCCCATTAACTTCCTGTTAATTCTTATTAATATAGGAGGGAGAGTCCATTATCTGAGGAATAGGTGTGTTTCCCCATAACATTTATGTTGTTTAAGATGATGTCTACCAATAATAAATCTTAGTAGGTCTTCTAGTACTCTTAGTATCATCTCACTGTATAGGTTAAAGCTAGTGAGAAAACACATCTTGGTTTTATACCTCTTTCTATTTTTGTGTGTTTGGTCAATTCATTTTCTCTCTAAATGCAAACATTTTCTTCCCAGTAAATATTACAGGTTATTCAATACTTTTCACTTGTAAATCAAGTTTTCTTAGCAGTTCAAGTAGGTATTTATGTCCTACCTTATCAAATACTTTTGTTTAATTTATGAACTAGGTATTGATCTTTCTGCATTTATTTGCTTGCTCTGGTAGCATTCTTATTATAAAGATTTCTTTTCTTGTTGCAATATCTTGAAAAAAATCTACACTGTTCTTGTCTTTTTTTTTGTTTAATTATGCTATGAGCTCTATTCATTACAATCCTAATCATAAGTTTAGTCATGTGATTCATTAAACTTAACATCTGATAAAGTTGGTATTTATTTGTATCTGGCTCTTTGGCAACATTTTGTAGATAGATTGACTGAACTTTTTTTTATATTTGACTATTGTCATATATTTCAGTAATCTCATTCATCTTAAAATCATCAATGACTGACAGCATCTCTGTTACAATCCTATTGGCTTCTGCTATTTTGTTTCTGTCTACTTTAACCAGTTCTCATCTTATCACAGATCTTAATAGTATAGATCCTTCCATGTTTTCTCTCTTCTAGTGTTATGGAAGACTTCTTCAAAATATTAATTCCAGCTTTAAAGTATCTTTTTTTTTTCCTATTATGAATGTTCCCGTTATAGATTTTATACAGCCTGTTGAGTTATTTCTGTTATCATTTTATGCATGCCTGGTATGTTTGTCAGTCTTTCTCTGCACACTTCTTATTGGGCTATACACTTTTTGTCTGCTTTCACTTCTTTCTAATATTTTTACTTAACATTCTTTATTTTGTGTCATTCCTTGGCAGTGTTTGTTTTCTGTTTTTCATTAGCTTGAGAATTTCACTTGTCAGCCACTTTTTTTTCTTATCACTTTTTCCTTGGTATAATCTTGTTTGCCAATGTCACTAATGCTTCTCCTAAGGTGTTCTACTTTGAATTCCTGACCTTTTCTAAGACTGTAACTCCATCATAATTTTTCTAATGCACTATGGACTAAATGGAGAATATTTTAGTTTAGTCTTTTTACTGATCACTTTTATCATCAATTTATGAAAGAAGTTACCATGAATATTATTTAATAATGTAGAAGCTAAACTATTTGAATATAAACTCATGTAATGATATAATTTTGTTAACTCTAATTAGGCTTTAGTGATTTATCTGACAAACTGTTGACTTCTATTTGATAACAACCATAATTCAACAGGTGCACAAATAAACTTCATTGATCTTTTTCACATGTCACATTTATAGGGTTCTATATTTAATGGAATAATTAATTTGTTTATAACAAGCATAAATTATTTGGAAATTATTTTTTATTTTATACTATCAAGTATTTTTATTATTAAATAGTCTTTTATACTATTGATTTCAAGTTTAAATCCATGTTTTATATTAATGAATGAGTAAGGAACATACAAATTTTCTTATGTGCATCTATAGAATTCCCTTCAATTCAATAAAGACATAAACTATATATCTATATAATAAAATATGTATCCAAGGCAAAATGGTACAGTATAAAAACAAGTTACTCAACAAAAGGACAACTAAAATATTAGACCTTGTTCATTGTGATTTACCTGGCCAGATTGAGCAGAGATCTTTAAATGGCTTCAAATACGCACTTTGTTTTTGATATGTCCTGGAAAGGGATATATGTCTTAGCTAAGTGGTTTTGGCAAATGTAACCAGGTAGGACAATCTAGCAAGTAGTTGTAATAGAGCGGTACTTATCATATGCAGTATGCTGAGACGTAGGCTTATGCAATAGACATAGACCCATAGCTGTCCTCGCCTTGGTCTATATTTATGGCTGACACCAGCCAATCATATTATTGTGAGGGGAAACCAAGTTGTATGCATATTCATTACATCACTTCCCCACTGAACTAAATTTTCCCATGAAATTTAGCTTCAATATTTTCTCTTTTTAAGGTCTAGACATAATTGATTGACTTTTTCCCTAAGTCTTTTTCGCCTCAATCCTCCTTGCCATGGTGTTATCTGACACACTAATATCTCTGGCCTTGAGGTTGAGAATACCTCCATTGGTGAATGTTGACTTAATGGAACGAGAATTTCAAATGTGTCATACAGGACTTACATTGGAATTTCTTCAGTATTTTCCGTGACGTCTGTAGTGTGTCTGGGTCTCAATTGATTCCAATGTCTTTTGCACCAAAATTTTTCCCCTTTTATGTCATATATGACCTGTTCAATTCTTTTGGTTATCATTCCTTCTTCCCAATACATTTTTTCAGCCCTAAAGTTCTGAAAAAACAATTTTTTCACCTGGTTTATATGCTTTAGTCATCTGGTTTTCTTTTTTAGTAGTTTTCTTTGCCGGACTAGGCAGCAACATGTCAAAGACAGAGCATATTTTCACCGCAAACATTAACTCTGCTGGCGATAATCCTGACATCGTATTTGGGTTTGGTGTGATCTTATATACTGCCAAAAATTTCTGAATATTTCTTTCATTTCTGTCCACGCCTTGACTTTTCTTTAATGCTCGTTTAAAGGTGTCTATGAATTTTTCTGCCTGTCTAGTCAATCTTTGATAATATACTGGCATTGTCATATGATCAATGGACAATGATGAGCAGAATTCCTTGAATTCTTTTTCCATAAACTACGTTCCATTGTTGCTGACTAAAGTTTTAGGGAGACCAAAGCGACTAAAAATTTCATTAAGTGCGTTTATTGTATTTGTTGCAGTCAGATGTCTGCACTTAACAATTTCTGGCCACTTAGTGAAGCTGTCCACAATAATTAGATAATAAGATCCATTTATGGGCCCTGCATAATTGATATGTAATCAAGTCCATAGGTCATCTGTCTTTGGCCCTGGTTGGATCTTTACTGGTAGATCCCTTGCTGCCAGTTGACATCCTCTGCACTGTTTCACCAAGTTTTCTATGTCTTGGTCCATCCTTGGCCAATAGGTATAGCTTCTCATTAGAGATTTCATTCTCGAAATCCCTGGATGGCCAGTGTGAAACTCTTTCAGAATTTCTTTTGCCGAGTAGCCAACATTACAACTCTATCTGTGTATAGTGATACCTGTTCACAGATTGAAAACGGTGACACACTAATTTCTTCTTTAGTTTTCTTGATCAACCAGACTTGCTTTTTCATTTTTTTGGAATCATCATTCTCCATTGCTTTTTTCACATCTTTTAGTATAACTGGTAGTTCTCTAAAAATGTTACATACCAGACTCAACAATTCACTTTCATCTTTTAGCACCACTGTTGCTTCCAATGGTTCCGTATATTCAGGTATCAATCTTGATAACCCATCAGCATGACCTACCTTCTTTGAAGGTACATATTCTATTTTGAAATTATAATTCAATAGAATTATACCCCAATGCTGTAGTTGATTTGCTGTGAAAGTTGGTATACCTTTTTTATTTCCCAAATATTGATAACAGCGATTTGTGATCTGTTTTCAGAATAAATTCTCTTCCATTTAGAAACCTGTGAAATTTTTTCACAGCGTAGATTATTGGTAAACTCTCTTTTTCAATTTGACTGTAACTTTGTTCAGCAGGCAGTAATGTTCTCGAGGCATGTGCTATTGGCTTCGTAGATCTGTCCTCAAATTCATGAAGCAGTACGGCACCTCGTACCTGGCATCTGCTGCTACAATAATTTTCCTGTTCAGGTTGAAATGCACTAACGATAGGTCTGCTAATAGATAGCATTTTATTTTTTTTAAAAGCATGTTCACCTTCTTTTGGCCATATCAACTTTGCGCCCTTTTTCACCAACTTGTTTAAAGGAGCTCTCATATCATACATTTTCGGGATATAAATGCTATATTAAGTTACTAATCCCAAGAACACCTGGAGTTTAGCTAGATTATCAGGTGCTGGCATATTTTTTATAGCCTCAGCCCTTTCTGGATCCAATTTTCTTCCTTTACTGTCAATAATCTGCCCTAAATATTTTATCTTCTTTAGGAAGAAGTCACATTTTTCAGCAGTCAGCTTGAACCCGTATTCCTCAATTCTCTGAAATACTGCTCTAATATGTGTTTTTTGTTGGGCCTCATTTTCACTTTTAATCAAAATGTTATCTAAATATGTAATTGCATGCTCCATACCAGCCAACATTGTGTCCATTATTTGCTAGAATAGGCTTGGTGCTACCTTCAAGCCAAATGGAAGATGATTTAGTTTAAACATCTCTTTATTGCTGGAATAGGCTTGGAGCTACCTTCAATCCAAATGGAAGACAATTTAGTTTAAACATCTCAGCGTGTTTATTGTCAGGTACTTTGAACCTTCTTCACTTTAACCTGAAGGTAAGCCTCCGACAAGTCCAACTTTGAAAACATTCTACCTCCATTTAATTTAGTGAATATATCCTCCGAAGATGGTAGAGGGTATGCATGGTCTTTCAAACAGTCATTTAAACCTGTTGAAAAATCAGCACACACTTTAATTTTTGGTTTTTCATTTTTATATATATATAGTTGGAGATGCCCAATCTGAGTAATCAACTTTTGAAATTACGCCACTTTTCTCCAACCTTTCTAATTCCTCATTTATTGTGTCTAGTGCCAAAAATGGTACTTTTCCCTTTGGTCTAAAAATTGGTTTAATATTTTCTTTCAACTCTAAGTTGACTTAGAGTTGTTTTTGTGCACAGGCCTAGTTCTTCTGTAAAGACGCAAGGGAATTTGCTTTTCAAATCCATAATAAATCTTTCTGTTTTATTCATCTTATCATTCTCGATGATGTTAACTTTGTTACAGAAAGCATTTATTGGTAATTCCCATAAACTAAACAATACGATCCAGTCTAAACCAAAGAGGTTTACTGAACCAGGGAGCACATATACTTTTGATTTGTGAATTTTTCCTATGAATGAAATGTTACATTTTTATTCACCTTTAAACTTAAGTATTTTTCCTGACACTCCCCTAGTAATTTTGTCTGTGTTAGTCAATGGTGGGTAACCGAGTTTTTTCCATGTTTGCTCCTTTATTACTGAGATATCACTTCCTGAATCGAATAATAATTTTATGGTCTGCTCATTTATTTTTACATTGAGGTATTTTCTTCTTTTAACCACCTCAATTTCATTTTTCGACCAAACTACGTTCATCTTTGTTTGCAACTTTGATTTTACTTTTCTCTGTTTTGCCAGACAATGAGAACTTCTATGGCCTACACGCCCACAATTAAAACATATTTTATCCCTAAAGAAACAATCCTTCTTTGTATGCTGTCCTCCACACGAACTGCATATAATTTTTCTTTCTTTATTCTGTATCCACTTCTTTTGTCTTACAGTTTCTACTCACGAAATGCTCTTCTCCTCAATCCGAGTATTATCTTTTTTATATTTAGAAATCACTGACATTCTTCCGTTAATTTTTGTAGTGTCATCTTTGGATCCTGTTTCATGATAGTGATGATTCTTGATCTAATTTCTTTGTCCTTCAGTATGATTAGCTCCTGTGCAAAAACATGTCGCTTGACAATTCCTTTAATTTAAACACCTCACACTGTGCATCAACCATACTTGCATATGTAACAAAATCATCATCCTCTTATTTTACGATATTTAGACACTTGTATCGTGTATGAAATAGACTATCTCTTTTTTGAAAATTTTCGATAAAATTTCTACTGTTTCACTGAATGTAATTTCTTCTGGCTTCTTTGGGAGGAATATATTCGTGCATTTTGTATTTTCTTCTGTTCCCAACTTCTGCAACAATAGAGTGATTTTTTTTCCTCGTCTGACCATTGTTTACATCTTCTCATAAATATTGTTTCAAATCTATGAAAATAAGCCTGAAATGTTGAATCGTTGTTGGGGTTGTATTTAAATCCAAAGAATGGATTTGAAATTCCTTCCACAGAAAAAAATCTAAAACCCAGTTCTTTTGTTGCCCTTGATAATACATCTTCCAAAAGTGATTTATTGTCTTTTGTCTGTTGTTTGAATAACTTTTCAAACGTTTCTTGTTGCTGCATAAATTGTTGTTGTTGGAATTTTTGCTGTATAATTTGTTGTTGTTGTTGCTGTAAAGTGACTTGTAGCACCTTAGTTAATTCTGCAATTTGTTCCATTCTGCCACAAAATTTTTGCTCAAATTTATGTATACAAAAAAATCTTCTAAGTCCAAACAAGAGGGGGGTACTTTCTTACTTTCTGTAAGCATTGCCCAAGTTTTTCCTTTTCTAAAGTTCCTCATTAATAAGCCTTCAAACAAAAAATTAGGAAAAACTTACTTTCTGTAAGTGTCGAATGAGTCTTTCTAATGTTCTTTGTTAGTAAGTATTGTCAACTATATTATTTTTTTTTTTACTCTTGTGAAGTCGTTCCGAATTTTTCATCACCAACTGATATGTCCCGGAAAGGGATATATATCTTATTCGAAATAGCTAAGTGGTTTTGGCAAATGTAACTGGGTAGGACAATTTAGCAAGTAGCCATAATGGACCGGTACTTATGCAGTATGTTGAGACGTAGGCTTATGCAATAGGCATAGTCAATAGACATAGACATAGACCCATAGCTGTAGACCCATATCCATCCTCACCTTAGTCTGTATTTATGGCTGACACCAGCCAATCATATTACTGTGAGGGGGAACCAAGGTGTATGCATATTCATTGCATCAGTTTTATAGACAATTTTTCTGGCCTAGTTCTGGTTTATTTTTTTAAGCAAAAAAGCAATACATATTAAGAAATATTTGTCTGGCATTGCTCTCTATTGCACTATAAAACACCTAAGGAGTGATAACAGCACAGAATTCACTTCTGAAAATTTCAAAACTCTTCTAATTAATAATCAAATTAAGCATGAGAAGTCAGCCCCATACTCTGTACATCAGTATAGTACTGCAGAATAATCTAGGTGATCTCTTTCCAAAATGGGTTGATGTCTGTTAACAGAATCAAAGCTACCAAAGTTTTTGTGATTGTACACTATTATGACCGCTACATATATTAGAAATCAATGTTACAGTCAAAGAACTGGAAAAAAACTGCCTTCAAAATATTCATGGGTTGTAAACCTGACCTCACCAATAGGCATATATTTGGCACAATTTTCTTTGTCTACATACAAGATAGAAAAAAACTGGACCCTAAAGATGAAAAAGCACTTTTCATAGGCTACAATCAATCAAGTCCTGCCTATACCTGAAACTAAGAACATCAAATGAGTCAAGTATGTAAAATTTGCTGAAAACTTTAAAAATTCTACTACATCTACCAATTCCAGTTGAAAAAATGATGCAACACTTCTCAACTATTTGTAGAAAAATCCTCATGGGGAGGAAGACCAAGAATGCAAAACCTGTGTAAGGGTCCAAGTGATAATATGAGAAATAATACTAGTGCAGAAATATCTGACAGACGATATCCAAGCAGATTATGAAAAATGCTTGAATATTTTAAAAGACTATATTGTTAAGAATTTGGACAACATAGTAAATCTGACTATAGAGTATTGCTGTTCATTAAAGAATTCATCAACTAATTATAATAAAGTTATTACTTTAAATGACTATAAAATGGCATGGTACCATGGGAAAAGAAATAAATGCTCTAAAAATGAATAATGCCTATGAATTGATTAAACTTCCACCTGGTAAAACTGTAATTGGCAGTCAGTTGGTTTACACTATTAAAACTAATAACACTAGTAATGAACAGTTCAAAGCTAGATTTGTTGCAAAAGGTTTTTGCAAAAACCTGGAACAGATTATCATGAAACTTTCTCCTTTACAGCACATTTATCATCTGTACGGACTTTAATACAATTAGCTATTCAATTTATTCATAATGGATGCGAAAACGACATAAATAAATGCACGAATAGACTGCAAAGTCCAACAACCCGAAGGTTATTCCATTACAAGTCAATACAATGACAGACTTATTTGGCAATTAACAAATTTCTTATATGGACTTAAATAAAGCAGACAAAATTTCTCTGTCCTTGGCAGACTCTTGTATTTACACAAAAATACTTCAAATACAAGACTGATTATGATTGTTTAGGTTGATGATATATTTAATGCTGCAAGTTGCATTTCTGTGTTAATTAATGTAAAAACACGTTTAAATGAACAATTCAATATGACTGATCTTGAACAGCTTTCTTTCTTTTTGGTGATACAATTTATGTTAAAAAATAATTATAGTGATGAATCAAATAAAATATATTGAAAAGATTTTAACCAAATTTGGAATGCAAGATTGTAATCGATTCACTGGACAAAAGTAATGCTGAACCAGTAGATGGAAAATATTACCGAGAGATAGTTGGCAGCCTGACATATGTTATGACTGTCACTCATTCACATGTAAGTTTCATAGTAACAAAATTGTTTCAATAGTCCATGAATACAACCATGGACCACTTGATAAAAGTTAAAGGAGTCTTATGTTATTTGAAAGGCATAAAAAGACATTGTTTAGTGTTTAATAACTAACTTTAAGAGGCTTTTGTGATGCTGATTAGGGAAATTCAAAAGATTACCATAGGATACAGTTTCAAATTATCACCAAATACTTCAATGATTTTATGGAAAATGAGAAAGCAACCTACAGTAACATTGCCAACTTGTGAAACTGAGTAGATGACATTGGCAACTACAATACAAAAAGCAAAATTCCTTATTCAGTTATTAAACACCATGATTAATGCAACTAAAAATGAACAAGCCACTATCTATTGTGATAATCAAGGTACCATAGCTCTTGCTAAGAACCCAGTCTGTGATCAGTGTTCAAAACCTGTAGACAGGTACCACTTTATAAGCACTGAAATTCAAAATGGTACAATAAAATTGGACTATATTCCATCAAAAGAAAATATTACTGATTTGTTTACTAAACCTATCAGCAGAATTAAATTGAAATTCTTTACCGCTCTAAATGTAGCACTATACTGAACATTTTCTTTTTTTTTTAATTACTACATATTTTTTTTCTTTGTTTTCCCTACCTTTTACATGAAAAAGAAAAACTGCTATAAAAAACAAAGAAAAATCATGATGTCATGAAAGCAATAACAAGAAACAAGTATGAAATATTCAATTAAAAGAAAAAAATTTGAAATATTAAAAATTGCAAATAAATGTTAAAAAACAAAAAAAATTTAAATATTAAGTTAAAACAAAAAGCATTTTTGTTATATATGTAAATGTTTATATATATGTAAATGTTTATAGTTATCAGACCCATAGAAATGGTGGGAAATTAGGGGAAGTAAAATGACTGTACACATTTATTAGTTTGAAAGGTGGTGTTGATTTAAAACCAGTAAGAATGCCTGTAAACACTTACCCTTCTTTTTTATAGACATGCTGGAAGTTTTTCCTAGCAAATAAAATAGGCTGGTTCACTGTTTGATCTTACCCAGTCCTGATCTGTTTTGTCTTGAAGTTAGAACAGTATGTTCACTTGTCCAAACTTGCTTTGTTTGTCAATGCTAATTCATAGTTTGTGAACTTTTTGTCATATTGCTGTTGATTTGTCTTGCATATATTGTTTTTTGTCCTGGTATTTTCTTTTCATTTTTTTGTTATTGCTTATTGCAAACTTGGTCAATGCTGTTTGTTGGAAAGTTCTGTTATTTATTCTACAGGGTGTAAAAATATAACTTCACTTTAATTTTAGCATGTAATTAATATATACTCTGAAGATACTTCTTGTAATTTTCAGAAGAATAATACAAAAAAAAATTGGTTAGGCGATTGCAACCATTCTTTATAATTTGTTAATGCATGCATTCTCATTTGCCAATATGGCACCTGGCAAAATATAATTTGTTAATGTATGCATTCTAATTTTCCAATATGGCACCTGGCAAAATATAACTTGTTAATGTATGCATTCTCATTTGTCAGTATGGCACCTGGCAAAATATAATTTGTTAATGCATGCATTCTCATTTGTCAGTATGGCACCTGGCAAAATATAATTTGTTAATGCATGCATTCTCATTTGCCAATATGGCACCTGGCAAAATATAACTTGTTAATGTATGCATTCTCATTTGTCAGTATGGCACCTGGCAAAATATAATTTGTTAATGCATGCATTCTCATTTGTCAGTATGGCACCTGGCAAAATATAATTTGTTAATGCATGCATTCTCATTTGCCAATATGGCACCTGGTAAAACCAATTTGTTAATGCATGCATTCTCATTTGCCAATATGGCACCTGGCAAAACATAATTTGTTAATGCATGCATTCATTCTCATTTGCCAATATGGCACCTGGCAAAATATAATTTGTTATTGCATGCATTCTCATTTACCAATATGGCACTTGGCAAAATAAAAAACATGATATCACTGCTACTCCTCACACTTTCCTTATTTAATTTTGTCTCTTATGAGTGAAACAGTTGACAAATGTTTGCATAAACACCATCCATGCAAATGGGGAAAACAGTTGAACTCTTGGAACATAGGAAAGCTATACTCAATAAATTTGAAAAATCTGGCATGCCTGAAGGAAGAAGGGATCACTCTAGCCTCTCTGACAAAAAAGTTCAAGTGTGGTAAGCAGTTAGGTAGTAGTTAAAGGGTATTGAAATGTATCGTTTCCTTTTTACTAATAGAGTAACAGGAAATCTCTCTTTTTTTCTTAATCTTTTCACATGCCTGTCCCGACAATAACCATCAAGATGTTTATATGTTGATTCGGGTATATTGCATTTTCACATCTATAGACAGATACTGGTTATCTGTCCCAGATCATGACAAATGGACAATGATTTAAATAAGAAAATAATAAAATAAGATTGCTGTTTGATTGTTAATCGAATTCTTTTCCCAGGTCTGCTTCGATGTTCAACACGGGCGCTGACAATAAATCAAAGATGAACGTTGAGACAATATAATTTTGATATAAAATTTTAATGAATAAAAAAAAAAAAAAAGAAATCTAAGAATGTCCAATGACATGAACCTCAAAATTACTTTCGGATATCCAACATGGTCGAAATATCAAATTACAATACACAACAGAAAATATGAACAAATTACAGGCGATTACGAATGCAATATATCAACATACAATAAGATGGGAGGAAATCATATTATTTGAAACATGTGGTATGGTGTGTGTAGTAACATAATATTCATGGAAGTGTAAGCGTGTTCTAACATGGGTCTAATAACTCAATAACTTATCTTTGTATCAGTTTCTTCTCGCTTTCTTTTACTTTTTCTTTTCTTTTTTTTCTTTCTTTATACACTTGAAATTTATATAGTTACAACTGTCTCTATATCTTTCAGTTGATCATTATATTTTCAGCACGCAGCTATTCTGAAATATCCGCGTATTTATTCTTTTCTTCAATTGGCATCGTCTTTTCTGCATGCAAATAATTCTGTTTTCTTTATCTTCACCATAGCTTCTTTTATCTGATGACTTCTCTGCATAGTTATCTCTCTTTCTTTTCTCTTCTTCTCTTGATAAATTACTTGGCTTCGCTTTTTCTCTTTCGAATAAACTGAAATCAACGTATGAATTACATTACAACTTCTGTCAACTTCGTAGCTATCTCTTTCTTTCTTTCAACAAGTATGAATCAACATAAAAAATATTAATATAACTTGTCTTCATCTTCATTGTTATATTTCTTTCTTTCTTGATACACGGCACAGTTCTGTTTTCTTTCTTGTTTTAACGAATAAGAATTTACACACTCAGTCTTTTTCTTATCCGGAGTTGATTAGATGAAATGGGTTGATTTACTCTATTTTCACAAAAGGCGCTTTCCCTTCCTCCATCGTTTATCAGTGTTCAGCAAACATGACTTGCTTTGTCGAGACCCAACAAGCAACTGACTAAATTTTTACTTTGGGTTTCTCTTCCTACGTGATTTCTTTTGGCACGAATTTTAACTCCTGCTGCTTCCACGACTTGCAATCGACTTCCATGTCTGGGTTATTTCCTGTCTGGCTTTTATCTGGGTCAACTAGCCTTGACCTGCTATTTCAAAACTAGCACTGGTCATTCACATGATCGACTCTTTGTTACTATGCAAAGACTATTCTCATATGCGTAGGTTTGTGTGTGTGCTGCTATCTATATATCTGTAACAATACATACATCTTTTCTCTCTTTCTATCCTTTCATATTTCTGGTAACCTAGATTATAAACTGGATATAGCTTATTTGGTTAATTGATGTCATGTGAAAATCAACCAGTGACTAACACTCCTAGCAAAATCAAATAAATGCATAGGCGCTAAGTACATATAAAAAGAACAGTGAACATGTGCATAGCAGTTGACCCACTGTCCACACACCATCATGTGGAGTTTGAGTTAGCTGTCTGAGATTCAATCAACCACCAACCAGCCAAAAGATGACTACTTCCATGCAAAGAGATATGCTTAAATAACCTTCACAAAAAGAATATGCAGAAAACCAAGGAATAAATTCAAGAATACAATCCACGCACTCAAATACCCAGAACATAATATAACATAGCACAAACATAACCTGATACCACCTGATACACACATGGAGGAACAAATACGCTATATTTACATGAATATACATATACACAAGAAAAACTCTTTATAACCTGAACACAGCAATACATATATAATAATCAACATTCACATGAATACCTCAATGATTTATACAAGAAATATATTAAAGACACAAAATACAAAAAGGACAGAAATGATAATCATTCACATATAATGAAAGATGTAATCTTATGGAGTCAATAAAAATAAAAAATGATGGTATAGTTAATAAAACCTGGCCTTTACTCATTTATTATCTTTACCTTGTCTATACTACAGTAGTATTACTGAAAGGTGAGAAAATTTAAGGAAACTGTATTCCTGGACAAATGCATAAGGTAGGAGAGTTTGGATTTTGATGTGATATTTTTTAAGATATTGAAGAAAGGATTAGAGAGCATCCCTACACATAAAAAAATATGAAATAGCTGAATGGATTGATCTAAATGATTTTGTTTTGCTGTTCTTTTCTGGTTTGCATCACCAGAAATGCAAAATTCTCTTTCCATATAGATTATACAGTTAAAGAAGACCACAGAATGGATCAGCGGAAACATTGCAACAGAAAGAATAAATTTGACAGCATTCAACTACATTTTTCTGTGATCATTCTTCTTCTATGTGCCTTGTCCTTTCAGGACGTATGTGATCAGGAACCTCCACGTCTCCCTATCCCTGGTGTCTCTTAGCACACTTTCTCCTGTAGCATCTTGCAACCCCTGTTCTGTTATCTGCTGCTTTCCTCTATCTCTTTTTCCCTCTATCTGGCTTGTTAGTATTAGGTTCTCTAAGCCCTCCTTCCTCATTGCATTTCAGTTGTCGCTTCCTGATGCTCAATATTAATTTCCTTTTCATTTCCATTTTTTCCAACACTTCATCATGCCTGGTCATGATATTTGCAGCATCCTTCTGTAGAACCACATTTCAGCTGCTTCACGTTTTTTCTTCATCTTTGATGATATTGTCCAACATTCACTGCCATATTGAAGAACTGACAATTTAGTCCTCTCTTCTTTGTTTCTAGTGAAATTTTTCCATGTCTTAATACTTTACTCAGCTTCTGGAACATGTCCTTCACCATGCCAATTTGCCTTCGGGTCTCTGTGTCACAGTTTCCATCTCCTGTTAGAACACTTGCTAGGTATTTAAATTTTTGTACTTGCTTTTGTATCTCGCACCTGTATTTGACATTTTGGATTTCTCTTTTTGCTGATGACCATGCATTCAGTTTTCTTGCAGTTTATTTGTAGTCCTTTTTTATCACTCTCTTCACCTACCTTCTGTAGGAGGTCTTGTAGTTTTCTTTCCGTGTTTGCAATCAGCACTGTATCATCTGCGTATCTTATGTCGTTCAAATTGTGACCTCCGATTACAAATCCTTGTATAACATCTAGGGTCCTCAAAATAGTCTCACTGTACAAGTTGAATAGATCTGGTGAAAAGACACATTCTTGTCTTACGCCTCTTTCTATCATTGTAGATCTGCTGAAATTGTTACCTGTCTGTATGCAGGCAGTTTGCTGCCAGTAGAGATTCTTGATTACTCTGATGTCTTTCTCAAAAATGTCAAGGCTGCTTAGCATCTCCATCAATTCTTTGTGGCATATTTTGTCGAATGCCTTTGCATAATCTATAAAACATAGGTACAAGTCCTTCTTCATTTGTATTGCCCTTTTGGAGAGCATCCTAGTCATAAATATGGTGTTCCTTGTTCCAGTGTCTTTGACGAGCCTGCACTGTTTTTGTCCTATCTCTGGCCTGATTCTGCTTCTCGCTCTATTCATCAGGATTCAGACAATCAGTTTTGCGATGTGACTCATTAAGCTGATAGTTTGGTGTAGTTCACACTCGTTTGCACCTGGCTTCTTAGACAGTACTAAAAAAATTGACTTGCATAGGTTGTCTGGTATTATTCCAATATTATAAATTTCTTTTATTATTTCTGTAATTTTCTCTATGCTAAATTCTTCCAGGGCTATCAGCAACTCTATTACAATGCCATCTGGACCAGCTGCTTTGTTTCTGTTCAGTTTGGCTTTTGCAGCTTCCACTTCGACTTTAATATTTCTGGTCCGTCCTCATCTTTCTGTATTCTCGGTTGCTCTCTCCTTTTGTGGAAAAGATCTTTTATATATTCTTCCCATCGCTGGAGTATTTCCTCTTTCTTCAATGTTTTTGTTCCATCCTTGGATTTTATGCATCCTGTTGAGGAGCAGGTTTTTTTATCTTGTCAGTTCTCTTATCTCTTTATGCATGTCTGCTTTATTGGTCCTGCTCAGTCTTTCTACCACTGCACATTTGTCGTTGAGCCATTCCTCTTTCTCTTGTTTGCATTTGTTCCTTATCTCCTTGTGTAGTTTCCTGTATTCCCTTCCATGTTTTGGTGTTATTTTTTGTCCCCTGGATAACTGAAAAGATTCTCGACATGATGCAAAAGAGACAAAAAAATTCCTTGAGTAGTTTCCTGTATTCCCTTTCATGTCTTGGCATAATTTTCTGTCTCCTTTGCATTATGTCGAGAATCTCTTCAGTCATCCACTCGTTTTTTCTTCTGTGTCTGATTTCCTTTGGGGCAACGTTGAGATGCTGATGTCACTATCGTTTCCTTTAGTGAGTCCCATTTTGAATATCCTTTTCCAATTTGTTCTTTGTATTTGTTTTTCACACTGTTAGTGTATTCTTTCTGCAAGTTCAGGTCATTCATGAGCATTTTGGTGCTGTGATAGCCTTCTTCATTCTCCTTAGTTTTACCCTTAGTTTGCAGATGACTGGGATGTGGTCGCTCCTGCAGTCGGTGCCTGGATAGATACTTAGTTTATTTTTTGTCCTCCAATTTAAAAATGCATTTTTTTGTTTTCAGGCTGTGTTGGTGGATATGGAAGAAGGAGTAGTCAGTGAATTACTAAGAGGACCATTAGGGGAAGTATTTGATCATCAACAGCTTATAACCGATGTATCAGGTTCTGGGAATAATTGGTAAGAGTTGATCAGTTACCTTTAAGTAGGAACCCCACTTTTTCACTAAAAAAGAGCATACCCTTATGAAAAAAGGCCCAAAACTTGATAAAAACAAAGTTTTATCATCAAAATGTTTGTTATTATTAAGAGGAAAGATCAAAGTGTTTTTTCATTGAGTTGGAAATTCTTGCAAAAATTTAATTGTCAGATTTTAAATTAATTGTCAGATTTTAATGAAATTTTCATGACTTATTCACAAATTAATGAAATTATTTAAATTTTTTTGTTTTTTAGAACATAAAAAAATTTATTTTCATATCTATTATCCTCACTTACTTAATTTTATGAAATTTTGAGAAATTAAAATTTCAACCTCTTCATATTTATATTAGTTAAAAAGCTGGACTCTTTGGAGAATTTTAGTAATCATTTTGTTTTTGTCAAACAGCAACACCATTTACCAAAAAATGCTCTGAATTGTAAAATAAAAAAATGCAGTAAAAGTATGATATTATATAATTAGGAAAGCTTTTAATAGCTTTTATAAATAAGATATGTTAAGGACACTTTTGTTTTAAGAACATTTTTTTTCGATGAATAATAAAGTTTTACAAAAATTGTTTTCATTTTTAAAATATTTTAATTAGAAAAATTTATTAAGTTTTAAATCTTTTAAATTTTTATATTAATTTCAGCTATTTAAATTATATTATTTTTAAGCAAAAACTATATTTGCTATTCATAAATGGTAAAGATTAATACTCAGATTTTTAAAAGAATTTTGAATTTTTTTTTTATATATGTAAATGTACTCATTTTTTAAAGTATGGGAAACCATATACAACAACATCAGAAAATAAGAGAGATAACTATAGTAAAGTTAAAGTCATCATTCTTAAAATTAAATTATAGAGAAAATTTTCCAAAATTTTAAAAATTATTGAGTACTTCAGAATTGCATAAAAAAGGTGCTTACATTATTTTTTAAAATTATGCGTTATAAAGTCTCCGTAGAACAACAATAAACCTGCCATCACTTATCAAACACGTAAACAGGGCTACTGTTGGTTAAAACAAAGCTACTGTTTTGCTTAAAAATGCATTTCTGTGTTATTTTAAACTTAAAGTAAATACTATTTGTTTCAAATCTGATTAATTATACATAATTATACTTTAAATCAGCTAATTAATATTCTTCAAATAAAGTTTCAGAAAAGTATATTTTATTTTTCTAAATTTTTTAATAAAGAAAATTACATTGCAATGAAATATAACTAATAAGGTCACTAATCATCTGTTTTAACAAAAAAATGAAAATCAATTACAATCAATATAATTTCTGTCTGAAATACACCAGAGTATTTTACTTACTGGAAAGAGTAAATTTAATTTTTAGCTTTCAAAAAGATTTTTACTTCTTAAAAATTAATTTTAAACTTTAGGTATTGCATAAATAAAAATTCATAGTCTTTGATTCAACTGAGTATTTTTGCCAAGTGTATGACTTTGATAATAGAAGCATATATTTAATTTGTCCTGTAGGAATTTTCTGTTTTAATTCTTCTCAGGAAAACTTAAGCCATGAAAAAATTCCAAATGATCTTTCATCATTTTCTTTATTCAAACTCTTCTCTTTAAAACTGTACATCAACTTTTTTGTCCATGAAACTGATACTTCATTAATTTTCAAAATCCATTTCCCCAGTCAATATAAAACATGATTTTCATTTAACAATACTTGCCTCACACTCCTGTGATATTGTCATGCTAAGTAAACTCTAAAAACATTATACTGATTAAGTATTTTTGTAGAAATTTCACATACAGTACACAAACTCTCTTAGATAAATGCTTTTCTTTAATTCTTTATACAACATAACTAAAAATATTTATCCGTATTGATTCTTATGTTACCACCATCTTCAATCTGTTTGATTATTTTATCAATATTCTTTCCCTATTTCAATTCTGTTTCACTCACTGTCCCAAATAATGTGATTTAGACTTTTCTACAGTTAGGATTGTAATTGTTTTATCTGTAGGTAATCAATATTTACTTACAAGCAAATACCCTTGGGAAAGGTATTAATCTGTCTCTTCCCTCCATTTCAAATAACAGGACAAATTGGCTGGCAACCAGTATACCACAGAAAGTAATGGCAACCTATTGCTGGATAATCATCTGCCCAGTCAGTCATGTCTCTTTCAAGACATGATCGCCCAAGCATGTATCACATATGTCACTTAACTGATAGACTGGATCAATATTCTGTCAAGATTTTCGAAGCACCATTTCCCATTGACTAATATTATTTTAGAAATTTTATGTACCCTATTTCTCCAAGTGTTAAAGAAGCTCCTGTAGATTCAAAAATGTAGTTTTGATTCTATGACAAGAGTAACTGAATTATAAGTGCTTCATTAAACTTTTTGTCTAGACATATTAACTGCCTCTACTTCTTTCTCTTTCATCTTTTTCTTTTAACTTACCTCTACTTTTTCTTTTTCCTTTTAACTTTCCTCCATTTTTAACTTTTGTTTTTCTCCTACTTCTTTATCTTTTTTTTCTTACTTTCTTTATCTTTTTTCTCTTTTCCTTTTTCTGATTGTTCTTCTTTTTCTCCTTTTCTCCACAGTTCACCTATTTCTTTGTTATTATTTTTCTATTTTTTTTCCTCCTCTTCCCATTTTTATCTTTCATGTTTCCTTTTCCTCCTTTTAACCTTTTTCTTTTTCCATTTTTTTGATTTTTCCTTTTCCTCTTTTACATATATCTTTTGACCATCTCTTACTATTTTATCCTCCTTGCTTTTTCTCTTTTTCCTATTTCATTTTTTATCTTTTTACCTATTTTTGTTAGATCTTTTTAGAATTTTCCATTCTCTACTTTTTTCCATTTTCCTTTTTATCCCCTTTTCCTTTTATCACTTTTCTTTTTCTTTCTCAAAATTCTTTCCATTTTAGTTTTTCTGTTTTTATCTTTTTATTCTTCATTTTTCTCATCTTTTTTCTTTTTCTCCTTTTTTCATTCTTCCCTAATTAATATTTCCCACTTTTTCTTCTTTTTTTTTCCTATTAACATTTATTTTCTTTACTCTTTTTAGTCTTTATCCTTATTACTGTTTTCTCTTTTAACCCCTTTTTCGTTTTCATTTTTCTCATTTTCCTTTTTTCTTTAAGCATGTTTTGCCTATTTTCTCTTTTTCCTATTATTTCCTTTTTTCTTTTCTTTTCTCCTTCTAATTTTACTATTTTCCTTTTTTCACTTTTTCTATCTTCCTTTTCCTATTTTTTCTATCTTTTTCCTGTTTTTCTTATTCATTTTTGTCTTTCACTTTTCTCCTTTTCTCATTTATTCTTTCCCCTTTTTTATTTTATTCCTTTTTTCACATTATTTACCCTTTCCTTCTTTATAGTCCTCCCTTTTTCCTTTTTCAATTTTACTGTTTTTTCTTTACACTTTTTCATTTTGTCTTTCATGAATTTTTTTTCATTTTTCTTTGTTTTTTCCCTTTTATATTCTTGTTTAGCTTCAGTTTTTACTATTTTCTCCCTTTCCCCGCTTTTCTTCCTACCCTTTCTTTTTCTTCTTTTTTCTTTTAATCTTTTATTTTTTTCCTATTTCCCTTTTGTAATTTTGCTCTTTCTTTTTCCTCTGTCATTCTTCTCCTCTTTTACATTTTTCTCCCTTTTACATTTACACTTATTGCAAGTTGTTTTTTTTCTTTGTCACTTTTTCCTTTTGCTGCTTTTTCTTTGTCTTCATTTTTTTCTGCTTTTGCTTTCTTTTTCCTGTTTTTTTTTAAAACTCCCTTTTCTTGTTTTTCATTATGTTATTCTGAAGGGAACTATTAACAAATTATAATATTTTGGTATTTTTGCATAAAGTCAACGTCAACATACTAAACAAATAATATTCAATAATGCCCTCGGAATAATTCTCTTGAGTAATTTATTCAGAAACAATCTTTTCAATGATGCACAACACAGAACACATTCAGACTTCTGTCTCAGTGCTTTATATACTAAATATTTATGGTAGCATAATTCCATTAGCACAATTCATTCAATGGTTACGTTTGTTGACTGGATACTTATGTTTGACCACGCATGTAGATATCGACACTTACTTCCTATATAAGTTTGTTCCTGTCTACCTTATTGCCCTTTTTTCTTATTCCTCTTTTCATGTGTTTTCTTTTTTACTTGTGTTTTCTTTATTTCATTTTTTCCTGCCTTTTTTGTTTTTTCTTTATTCTTTTCTACTTTTTTGCAACTTTCATCATTCTTTTTGTTTACATTTTTCATTTCTTTTTCTTTTGTTCTTTTTCACTTATTCTATTTTAAGATTTTTTCTTTTTCTCCTGTTATTTAATTTCCCTTTTTTGCTTTTTTCTTCTGATTTTGAGTTACTTTTTCTATTTTTCTGCATTTTTCCCTTTCCTTCTTTTTATCTTTAGTTTCTCTGATATACTTTTTTTTTTGTTTCTTAGAATTTCCGACCTTCTTTTTGCTTGTTTGTTCTTTCTGTTTTCCACATATTTTTTCTGCATTTTCTTCATTCTTTTTTTTTTTATTTTTTTCTTTTACATCTTTTTTTATTCCTTTCCATTCATATACTATTGCTTCACTTTTGCCCCTTTTGTCTGAGATTTTTCATTTTTCATCATTGTTGCATTTTTTTGTATTTTCTGCCTTTTTCTTTTTTTTACATTTTTCTACTTTTTTTCCCTTTCTTTCTTTTTTTCTGTTTTTTTTTCTTTCATTTTGCTGCTTTTTTTCCCTTTTGTTTCTTTTGTTTTCTTTTTCTGTTTTTTCTTTGTTTTCTTTTTCTTCATTTTTTCTATTGTTATCTTCTGCTTTTTTTCCTTTAACTTTTTCTGGTTTTTCCCTTTGTTTTCTTTTTCTGATTTTTTTCTCTATTTCTTTTTCTGCGTTTTTTTTGTTTTCTTTTTCTGCATTTATTCTTTTTTTTTTTTTGGCTTATTCGTTTTTTCCTTTCTTTTTTCCTTCTTTGCTTACTTTCCCTTTTCTACTTTCTTTACTTTTTCTGCTTTATTCTCTTTTCGCCATTCTTTCTGCTTTTTTCTTTATTTCCTTTATTGTTTTTTTATATCATTTTCTTTTTAATTTTCATTTCTTCCTATTTTTATTCTTCTGCATTTTTTCTTTTTATTAACTTTTCTGGTTTTTTTACATTTTATTCCTTTTTCTGATTTTTGCTCTCTTATACTTTTCTACTTTTTTTCTTTTGTACTTTATCTGATTTTTTCCTCTTCTTACATAGTTCTGGTTTTTCTTTCATTTCTTACTTTTTTCTGCTTTTCTTTTATTTCTTTCCTTTTATACTTTTTGCTTTCTTTTTTACTTCCGTTCCAATTCTCAGTGTTTCCCCGACTTTTCTTTTTCAGATTTTTCACGTTTCCTTTTTCATCTTTTTCTTTGTTTTTTCCTTTTTCATATTTTTTCCAATTCTTTGCCTTTTTCTACATTTTCCCTTTCTTCTCCAAGTTCACTTTTTTCCAATTTCTGCATTTTTTGTTTCTTTTCAATTTCTGCTTTCTTTTTCTTTATTTTCAATTTCTGCTTTTTTTGTTCTTCCTTTCCAATTTCTTCATTTTTTTTCTTTCAAATTTCTGCCTACCCTGTTGGCGGGGTATCAGAATATGCCAACTGCTCCCCTGCAAAGGGTAAAAGTCCCTCAATGGGGCCACTTGTTGGCCGTGGGTGGCGATCCATGATGTCTGGGGATGGGATCCTGGTGGTTGAGCAGGTTGTGACCCAGTGGTCATGACCCTGCAACACACCACTTTGGCCCTTACCTGGACTAGATCGGCAGTCAGAGAAGTCTGATCGAATCAATCAGCTAGTCATGTCAAACTCTAACACTTACACTTACAAATGTTGACCACAACATCCAAGAATAAGACCCAAAGAAGTCATGGAAGTGAAATACAGGAAAAACGTATCCTTCCCAGAGGCAAGGAGAATAGTAGATTCTTATCAAAAAACAAACATGCAGAAATCATCCAAAAACCAAACCAAGCTAACCAAGCAAACAACCAAGACCTACTCAACAAACTAGAGTCTGAACTTAAAAATCTAATTGAAACTTTAAAAAAAAACTCAAAAAAACTAATAAAAATCAAATAACAGCATCTACTAAAACCCAGATAAGTGACCAAAACCAGAAACGAATCCCTAAGAACAAATTAGAACCAAACCAAATCAATCAAAATATACAAATAAACCAACCAATTCCCCTCCACAACAGCTATACCATATTAGAAACAGAAGACCTTGAAGAACAAAGTACCCACAATAAAGCGAGTTCTTCAATCCTCCACAAAAGCCTAAATATAAAATCAAATAATAACAACAAATGCAAAAACAAAGATACGAAAAGAACATCCTCTGAGCAAACAAAAACAACAAATGAGAAAAATTCTCCAACAAAAATCAACCCCATAAAAACCAAGCCAAGGTCCCCGATCAACCTCTAGTAATAGAGATAAGTCAAACATAAGATCTAACAAACCAACAACCCAAACCAAGGAATTTGAAGATGTAGAAATAGAAACCAAATCTACCAGCGGACAAGCAGGTCTAAGGCAATAGTAAACAGGGGACAGGAAACTCAAATGAAACAATGGGCATTGAAGAACAAATCACCAAAAATCTAAAAATATGGCAAACAAAATAATGCAATGGAACATAAGAGATATAAAAGCTAACTTGGATGAACTAATTCTCCTCATTTCAAATCAACTCCCTGATGGTTTTTGCTTACAGGAAACATTCCTAAAAGAAAATGACACAATAAACATTAAAAATTACACCTTATATAACTACATAAACAAACAGGCTGATAAATCCTCAGGTGGTGCAACTATAATCATTAATAACAAAATAGCACACTAAGAAATAAAGTTACAAACAAACATGCAAGCAATAGCAGTATCAGTAACTCTTCACAAGAAAATAACTCTATGCTCTCTCTACATACTTCCTAATGATATGATAAAAGTGGAAGAACTAAAGCATCTTATCAAGCAACTTCCAAACCCATTCATTCTGATGGGAAACTTTAATAGTCATAATGAGATATGGGGGAGTAGAGAAACAAACTGAAGAGGCAAAATCATAGAATCTATAATTGAAGAAAAACAGTTGTGCCTATTTAACAAGAAACAATACACATATCTTCATCCTGGAACAGGTACTCACACTGCTATAGACCTCATGTTTTGTGAACCTACCATACCCACTGATTATAACTGGAAAGTTATGAAGATAACTGTGGAAGTGACTACTTTTCTATAATATTGGAGAATCATACATCCCAACCTGATGTTGGAATTTTAAAAAAGCTGACTGGAAAAAATTTCGGCAGCTATGCTGGAGCAAATTAATCCCTAAGTTAAACAACCAAAAATGGACCCTACTACATTTTTTACGGAAACATTACTTACAATAGCAAACAAAAGTATACCCAAAACGTCACCTTCCATAAAGAAAAGTAAGCCTTGGTTTGATACTGAATGCAGAAAGGCTGGAAAGATACTGTTACATATTAAGTGTAACAAAAGAAAAAAAAATGATTGATCAAAACTCAGAGATAAATATTTGATTTACAGAACCATTAAATAAAAATATTTACAAATATACAGTTTTTGCATTCAAATAGAAAAACAGTTTTTGCATTCAAGACAGAAACGTAGAGTTTACTACTGGCAGGCGAGTGTTACGAGGAGAGAAGGGAAAGTTAAGGTGTCAAATATCTTTACCCAAATAAGTTGGTGAGGAAGTTAAGTGCCATACTTTTTGGAAATCCTTAAATGTATATATAAGGAATAATTATTAGTTTGGTCTATGAAAGAGTCAAAAATATGTATTTACCCATATAGTTCCATAAGGTTCTCTTTCAGGTTTTAGTTGGTCAGACTTTTCTATGAGATTCTTTCCACTGGATGTAAGTCCTTGAATCAAAACTGGAGTTGATAATGCCAGCAAATCCTTTGAATAACTCTTTCAAATTTTAGTTGGTATGACTTTTCTATGAGATTCTTTCAACTGGATATAAATCCTTGAATCAAAGCCGGAGCTGATAAGGTCAGCACATCCTGTTATCAACTGGCTACTCACTGCCCAAAACCTATTTTTATAGAAGCTAACACCTAATTTGCATATTTCTAGAATGTTTCGAATTCTCTCGATTCTACTGGAACATTCTCGATCATTCTAGTACCTACCAAATCTTCTATTTCTAGTTTTCTTATTTTGACGACTACTTCATGAATTAAAACTTTTTTGTAATAACAAGTAGGACTCAATAGAATCCCTTACTACAACTTTTTAGACATTATTAATATTATTTTTATATAAATTCATCCTCGTAACACTTACCCACTTCAAAGTAAAACTTTTGAAATCATAATGAAAAACTTTTATGAGACAATATCACTCTATTTTATTTTTGTAAAGCAATAACTCATAATATCATAATTTTTTTTTTAATTTCTGCTCTAGATAAAGCATCTGCAATAGCATTGTTCCTTCCTTTAATGTGTTTTATAATAATGTCATATTCTTGCAGGAGAAGACTCCATCTTGTAAGTCTTTGATTTTTGTTAGACATTTTTTGAAGGAACGTTAGTGGATTATGATCAGTATAAATCAAAACAGGATAAACAGTAACATTGAGGTAAAAGTCAAAATGTTGTAGCACTGATAACATCGCCAAGTATTCTTTTTTCAATAGTGGAATATTTTTTCTTGATAGGTGTTTAACTTTTTTGAAAAATATCCAATGTCTCTATCGACGCCTTCATCGTCTTCTTGGATTAAAATGCCACCCATTCCGACATCACTGGCATCAATTTGCAATTTAAATTGTTTTGAAAAAACTGGAGTTGCAAGAGCTGGGCCACCAATGAGAGTTGACTTGATTCTCTGGAAAGCCTCATTACAGGTTTCACTCCACTTGTAATTTTACATCTTTTTTCAGGAGGTCGGTGAGAGGACTTGCTATTGATGAGAAACTTTTACAAAATATTCTGTAGAATCCAGCTATACCAAGAAATCTCATTAGTTGTTTTTTGTTAGTTGGAATAGGGTACTTTAAAATAGCATCCACTTTTGCTGTGATAGGCTTAACCTGTCCCTGACCAACAGTATGACCCAAATACTTTACTGTTGCATGACAGAATTCGCTTTTGTTTAGTTTCACACATAGATTTGCTTTTTCCAGCTTAAGAAAATATTGCTTGATGATGCGTACATGTTCGCCCCAAGTCATGCTGTACACAATTACATCATCACTGTAGACCTCACATCCCTGAATTTCATGTAGAAAGGAATGCATCATCCTTTGAAATGTTGCCGGCGCAATTTTCATCACGAACGGCATAACCTTCTATTGGTATAAACCATCTGGAATCACAAATGCTGAAATTTCTTTGGCATTGTCAGTTAAGGGCACTTGCCAATAACCTTTAATAAATCAAATTTACTGACATATTTCACCTTGCCGATGTTGTCAATACAGTCATCAATTCTAGGAATTGGAAAAGAGTCACTTTTGGTTACTGCATTTACTTTTTGAAAGTCTGTTACAAATCGGTAGTTTCTATCAGGTTTTGGTATAAGAATACAAAGAGAACTCTACTGACTGTTGCTTGGTTCAATGATGTCATTATCCAGCATGTATTTAATCTCTGCTCTCAACTGTTGAAGCTTGATTGGATTTACCCAGTAAAAATGTTGTTTGATAGGCTTTTCATCTCCAACTAAAACATCATGTACTACAACCGATGTTTTTCTAGGAACATCAGGAAAAAGATTTTTGAAATCATTGACCAAACCATGAATTTCTTTTCTTTTCTCATTTGATAAATGTTTGAATTTTACAATTAAATTAGATAGGATTTCCAAGTTTTTTAAATGACTACTCTAACCCATGTCCTTCTCCCTAATAATTGTATCTTCATTATTGTCTAAATCATCTTCAAATTGATTTGTATTATTTATGTTTATTAAGGTTGAAACTGGTTTAATCTTAGTTACATAATTTCTGTCAATATAACTTTTTAACATATTAATGTGGCAAATCCTTTTCTTTTTTCTTTGATCTGGGGTGCTGATGATATAATTTACATCATAAATTTTCTTTTTTATCTCATAAGAACCAAAATATCTTGCTTGTAGAGGATGATTAGGAATTGGCAAAAATACTAAAACTTTATCACCACTTTCAAATTTTTCATCTTTACTATTTTTATCGTACCTAGACTTAATTTTAATTTGGAAGTTTTTTAAAAGTTTTCTTGTGCTATTTTGAAAGCATTGTGTAATTTCTCTTTAAAATTTGATACATAGTCTAAAAGATGCATCTCATTTTCTGATTTTTGTAAAACTTTGAATGTTTCACTAACATCGGCTAAACTTTAAAAATTTTCTACGGAAAAAGGCATGTTATTTTTTTTTATGCATTTTACGAAAGATATATATATTATAGTTACTTTCTTTCACGAATTACGTATATTGAGTTTACTTTTATTTTTGTTTCGTTTTTATGATATGAGACAAGCCCTTAATTTGTTATTTATTTATGTATTTTGTTTTTTTATCGAGATGTACGAGCTCCTAATTTTTGTTATTTATTTATTTTTATATTATTGAAATGTATGAGCTCCTAATTTTTGTTATTTATTTGTCTTTTAGTTTATTTTGACAGGCTCCTAATTTTTGTTATCTATTTATTTTTTATATTAGAGATGTATGGCCTCCTAATTTTTGTTATTTATTTGTCTTTTATTATTATCGAAATGTACAAGCTCCTAATTTTTTTTTACAATATTATAGAATCAGACGTTTTTCACTTATTTTTGCTTTTTTCTTTGTTTGCTTTTTCTGCTTTTTCCTCTCTTTGACTTTTTCTGTTTTTTCCATTTTCCTTGTTTTTTTCTGCTTTTCTCCTTTCCTTGTTTTTTTTCTTTTTCCCTTTCTTTGCTTTTTGTCTGCTTTTTCTTATTCTTTATTTTTTGTCTGCCTTTTCTCTTTCTTTGCTTTTTATCTGCTTTTTCGCTTTCTTTGCTTTTTTTGATTTTTCCCTTTTTTTGCTATTCTCTGTTTTCTGTTTTTCGCTTATTTTTGCTATTCTCTGTTTTCTGTTTTTTCGCTTATTTTTGCTTTTCTGTGTATCCCCTTTTTTTGTTTTTTCTGCTTTTTTACTTTCTTTACATTTATTCTGCTTTTTCACTTTCTTTGTTTTTTTTTTTTTGTCTTTTTTTCCCCTTTCTCTGCATTTTGTCTACTTTTCTCTTTCTTTACTTATTTTTGTTGTTTTTCCTTTCTTTGCTTTATTCTTCTTTTCCTTTCTTTGCTTTTTTCTTTGCTTTTTTCTTCTTTTCCTTTCTTTTCTTTTTTCTACTTCTTTTCTTTTTTCTACTTCTTTTCTTTCCATCTTTTTTTCTGCTTTTTCTGTTCCTTTGTGTTTTTTCTGCTTTTTCTCTTTCTTTGCATTTTGTCTGCTTTATTTTTTTGTTTGCTTTTTCCTGTTTTTACCCTTTCTTTGCTTTTTTCCTTTTTTGGCTTTTTTTTCTGCTTTTTTCCTTTTTTGGCTTTTTTTTCTGCTTTTTTCCTTTCTTTGCTGTTTTTTGATTTTTTTCTTTTTTTTCTGCTATTTTCCTTTCTTTGTGAAAAACAAAAAATGCAAAGAAAGGAAAAAAGCAGAATAAAAGCAATGAAAGGAAAAAACAAAAAAAGCTGAAAAAAGGAAATAAAGTGAAAGCAGAAAAAGGCAAATAGAGAAAAAGCAGAAAAAAAAGCAAAGAAAAGAAAAAAGCAAACAAAGGGAAAGAGTTTAAGATTTTTTCCCCTCTCATTCCTTATTCTGCTTTTTCTGTTTTTCCCTCTCATTTCCTTTTTCTGTGTTTTCTCTTTCTATCTTTTTTCTTTTTTTTCTGCTTGTTTCTTTTTTTTTCCTGTTTTTTTTCTATTTTTTCTGCTTTTTCCCTTTTCTTTTTCTGCTTGTGTTCCTTTTATTTTCTTTTGTTTGTTTTTTTTCTTGTGTTCCCTTTTGTGCTTTTTTTTCCATTTCTTTTTTCTTTCCTTCCCTTTTCATTTTATCTTTTTTCTCTCCATTTTTTGCTTGTTTCCCTTTTCTTTCTTTTTTTTCTGTTTTTCTTTCTTTTTTTTGCTTTTTCTTTTTTTTATTTTTCATTTTATACATTTTCTGCTTTTTTCCTTTTTTTTCTTTTTTTTCCCCTCTATTTTCTTCCTTTCTTTCCCTTTTCTTCTCCTTCTTTTTTACTTTCTTTTCCCTTTTCCTTCTTTTTCACTTTTCCTCCTTTTCTGTTTTTTTCCCTTTTTATTTGTTTTTCTTATTTTATTCTTTTCTTTTCCTACTTTTTCCCCTTTCCTTTTTGTTTTTCCTGTTCTTTTTACTTCTATTTTTGTTTTTATTTTATTTTTCTCTCTTTTATTCTGTTTTTGGCATTTTTCCCTTTTATACTTTTTTCTCTTTTCCTTTTTCTGCTTTTTTTCTTTTTTCTCCCTTTCATTTTTTTAAAATTTTTCCCCTTTCTTTTCCTTTTCTGTTTTCTTCTTCTTTCCTTCTCTTTCTATTTTTTTTTTTATGCTTTTCTTTCATCATTATTCTTAAGTTTCATTTGCTTTTGTTTTTTTTTCTGACATTATTCTTCTTTCTTTTGCTTTTCTCTTTTTTCCACATTTTTCTGTTTTTTAACTTTATTACCTTTTTTTCTTTTTTCCTTGTTCTGTTTTTTCTGATTTTATAGATTTAATTTTCTTCTAATTTCAGATTTAATTTATTTTACTTGTTATTCCTTTTCAATTTCTCACATTTTGGTTTTTCTTTTATTCTTTCTTTTTTTTTCCTTTCTTTTCATTTCTCTCCTGTCTTGGTGCTTTGAATTTTCTTTCTTTTTTTTTTTTTGCATTTATCTATTTTTTAAAATTTGCTGTTCTTTTTTTTTTACCCCTTTTTCTTGTATTTTTTCTTTTTTTCAGTATTCTAATTTTATCTTATCAAATATAGTTGTTCCTCTAGTTAGTATTGGATGAATTAAGCTCCTCTTTATTTTGAAGAAAGCTTTATTTTGCAATTTATGTAATTTTTCAGGGCTGTTGGTAACAAGATTTATGGAAATCAGTATAGGCAACAAATATTAGATTCTGTGAGACGTGCTGCAGAATTTTGTGACTGTCTACAGTGTTTTTTTATCATTCATTCCATGGGAGGAGGTAAAAGTGTAGTTTCACATTTTTTCAGCTCTTATTTCAGAATTTAATGACATTAATTTTATCTTAAAATTTATGAAAATTTTTCTTGAATTAACTAATCACAATACATTGAAAGTAATATTAAATTGCTGCTTATTTGAATCTTAGATTGGTGCTGTAGATAGCACCAAATTAAATCATTCAGCCCATACTCCTTCTATGTTTATTGAACAGAAGTAGAAGATCATTCCTTGTTCTCTGTTTAGGATATGATTTAGCAGTTCTTTCTTCATCCATGGCCATAATGATTCAGCTTTTAACTTTTTGGTGATTGGACTAATCACTGGCTGTGACTTTTCATTATGATGCTACTGGCTGCTATATCTAACTGGTAGTAAGGAGCCCAATCTCTTTGGTACTGCTAATAGAAACTACTTTAATCAACAGATATTTGTAGTGCCATGTTACTCATGGGTAGGTGTCTCTGCATATATTTCTGGTGGGTAATCCTGAGGCCACATTATGCTCTATTTTCAGCCATATTTTAGTCAGTATGTATTGCCATTGTCAACAGTAGTAATTATATAAGCTTTTTTCCCTTCTTTTTCTCATAACAAATACAATGAAAATAAATAAGAGAAAACCAGTAAACAAAAACCACCTCCCTCACCTAGCCTTTCCTTCTCCAATGTTCGTGGTATAGATTTTTTTCTCTTGGAATGTTTGCTGAATATCTTTGCACTTTGAAAATCAATTTAAATTCTTTCATAACTACCAATGAATTCTTTGTTCCAGGCTATATTCTTCTTTTCTGAAATAATTCCAGTATTCACATGCATGGCCTTGACAGGATAATTTTCCAATAGCAAGGAAACTGTAACTCAAGTCCCCAGACAATGCTTTCATCTGCTTTTGATTTTCCTTTATTGCCACCCCTCTCTCCTCGAAACTGCAGTATATTAGTCTTTGATAGTGTGGAAATGGCACTCTCTTCATCTATCTGTGAACATTTTTGTGTTTGGTAATTTTAATGCGCATCACAACACGTAATTTAAACATTCTAATGTTACTGGTGTTGCTGGCATTTAGACATTCAATTTTTCCATTGCTCAGTCCCTTACACAAATCCTGGATTTCTTTACTCATTTCCTTAGCAACAGTCTTCTTTACTTGATTTATTTCTTACCTCCTCTTCTAGCATTTGCCAAGCTTTGCCATACTGTCCTCCTGGCAACTTAGATCACACTGTAATATTTATTGATATCTCATTCGAATCATCTATTAGACAGGAACTTCCTATTCATAAGACTTCTTTCCATTACCAGCATACTGATTAAGATTCACTCTTTCTTTGTGACATCCCCTTGGACTGACATTTTTAATCTCCATACTGAGAATTGCACCACTGAGGTTTTCCCTTGGGTCAAAGCCAGCATGGTTGTTTTAATTCCTTCTTGGAAATACCAGATGAAATCTCAGTCTTCTCTATGGTTCACAACACTATGTTCTGCCATTGTTTCCATCATATCGTGGCTGCATGTAATAAATTAAATGTATTCTTGAAGGAACTGAATCTCTGTTTTCTGAGAAATTGAGGCATTGTAATGAATCTAACAACTCTGGCTCTCATGATTACTAGTGGCTCTGTAATAGATAAGAGTAGAATAAAAGTAAGTTTTTTCTTCCTTCTCTCTGTGTTAACATCTACTGATAAAGCTGAATTTTTCACCAGTAAATTCTTCTTAAACTCTACTCTTGAAACATCTGGAGTATCTTTGTCTAACTTTCTACTTAGAACTGAGTCTCTGTTGAGTGATATGTATATAACCTCTGATATGGTTTCTGCTATCTACTCTATCGAACAAAGTATGGATCTAATGGTATTCTTGTAATAGTCCTTAATAAGTGTGTTCCTGAACTGGCTCTAAACTGTATAATGAGTGCCTCACTGCCTCTAAATATTTTCCTGCATGTTGAAAATCTTTATTTGTTGTTCCATGTTTTAAGAACTCAGCCCATTAGCCTTCTACCACTTTTGGAGAAACTAGTAGAAGTCCTAATCCAGGCTGAATTGGTTAAGCATGTTACATCACAGGATCCTTTTTTTAGACAAGCAATAAGGTCAACTGTTGATGTACTGACAATAATTCCAGAAAAAATCTGTCAAGTTCTTGATAAAAATGGTGAATGGCTGTTGCTTTGGACATCCTGAAAGCTTCCAACAGGGTTTGGCATACAAGTCTTCTTCATAAGTTGAAAAGTTACGGTGTTTCTCAAGGTAACATTCTCAGCTGACATGAAGTAGAAAGACTGTATTGAATTCATTGCTAGGTTAGCTTGCTAAGAAAGTTGGTTCACTGTCGTAATAGACAATTTTTCTCTCCAGAATCTATCTTACATATCTATACCTTACATTCATCTATACTTAGAATATTGCTTCCACATATATGCTGCTGCTTCTGCTATATACGTACATATCCTTGATAAAATCCAAAGAAGAATCAGTAGTATTATTGGTCCTGATCTGGTATCTTGGCTTCAGTCACTTTCCCACCACTATAAGGTTGCCTTTCTCTGCCTTTTCTATAAATACTTTCATAGCAACTGTTTGAATGAGCTCTTCATGATGGTACCTAGACTTTATAAATTCAAGTGCAGTACTAAACTTTATGAATTCAAGTGCAGTACTAGACTTGGTCGGCAACCAGTCTACCGCAAAAAACAATGGCAACCTACTGCGGGATAATATGGCCAGTCAGTCATGCCTTGAAAGAGACGTGATTGCTCAAAGTGTGTATCATGTATGGCACTTAACTGATTGACTAGACAAGCAATGAAATCTCACCAATTTACACTTGAGTTGGCTAAATGTCACCATAAGTTCTATGCTAACAGTTTCTTTTCTTTTGTTTCTCACTTGTGAAACTCACTTCTGGCTCCATGCTTTTCAGTCAACTTTAATTTTTAAAATCTGCTGCCCTCCCAATTATTCTTCCTTTGGTCTCACTTCTTAGTAATGTTTCTGTTTTCTAATCTTTCACACCCAGTAACCCCTAGTGTTTTAGTGTCTTTCCTGCTTTGCTTGGAGTGAACTTGATTAAAAAAAAAAAAACATGGGTCTGGGTGGATATTTGTTTATTTACAAGATGCCGATTACAAAAAACTGGGGGACAGGAATTGATGCAGTTATCTACCTGGAAATATTAAAAAGTTAGAGGAAGCAATATTTGAATTCATATCTAGAATTATGAGCCAAGGTTTAATTCTCTACTTTTCATTCTTACCATATAAAATTTACTTTAAAATATTAATTCAGTTTTGAAACACAAGTAGGAAACAAAAATTAATTTTGTAAGAGTTATTAAATGTTTTTTTCTATAAGAGATAACCAGTGAATGCCTATCTTCATCTTTAACTTTCCAAAATTTCATATCAAATACTCTTATATGATTTGTCTGTATGCAGGTACTGGCTCAGGAGTTGGGACATTTATTCTTGATTTGTTAAATGAAGATTTTCCTGATGTTTATAAGTAAGTAAAATTACTATTGTTAATTCAAACTTAGATTTCCTGTTATGCATTACAAACCCAGTGTGCCACATTATGTTGCAATGTGGGTGTGAATATAAATACCTACAAAACCAGTAAATTTTGCATGTTACCTTATGTCTCATGACAAAGTTTTAGTAATGCTTGCTATCACAATAATCTTTTTGGCTTTCAAATAATTTGATCATAAATAATTTGTTAGATTTATTGAACTTGTTAATTAAACACTTACAGAAAAGGAATCAGTTCAAATGGCAAGACCAAAATTTCTAAAATGTCAACATTGCAAAATATTATACTGCAGTAATTAAATAACTTGTGTATAGCACTGGAATTAAAACAATAACTCTTCCTTATAAATTAGTTTTTTTTACTTGTGATAAACTTTCTAAACCTTCTTAAAAATTTCTTAAAAGATATTTCAGTCATTCTTAAATTAAATTCATTATTCATCAAAAATATAAAGCAATTTAATGAATTTTTCTATCAAAATGATCACTTTTGTACTTTTATAAAATTCAAATAATTCATTTGTACTATCAGATTTGTCAATGCTGTTTACCCATCAGCAGATGATGATGTGATTACTTCCCCTTACAACAGTGTACTTGCAATGCGAGAATTAACCGAAAAAGCTGATTGTGTATTGCCAATAGAAAATCAGGTCAGTGCATATTTTCGTAGCATCAGATTTTTAATAGCCCCTTGCCTAAAATGCAGCTATTAATAGGTTACTAATGTTCATTTTTATTCAGACAAATTTATAAGATTTTATGTTCAAATTTTTTTTTCCCTAATGGATATTTAAAAAGACAATTTTCATTTATTACTTTTGTACTTTTATGTCAAAGATGAAGTTTTATTATTTGATTAGCATCATTAACAATACAAATCATAAAATTTTGTACTTTTTATAAACTTATGTAAATATTTTTTCATTTTTTTCAGGCCTTGATGGATATCCTTAAGAAAATTGGTGAAGCTATCCCCTCAAAAACTGGCAAAAAGATATACACAACCATTGGTAAACCCCATATAGAAAGCAAAAGTGCTATCAGTGGGGCAGATGGTGGAGTAACAAAATCACAACAAAAACCTTTTGATTCCATGAATAATATTGTGGCTAATTTAATACTCAATTTAACAAGGTATGAATAGTGATTGAGACAATACTTGAATTAATATTTTCTTGTTTGAATTCATTTAAAATATATTTGTTTTATGTATGCTGTATGGTTGCAGAAAGAAAAGGAGACCCTGTTGTTGTATCCTGAACAAGGGTACAACTGAAGAAAATATAAATTTAAGTGGAAAGATGACCAAATCAGGCGTAACAGAATAAAAGATTGATTCAGCACGAGAATTATTACAGATGAGAATAGTAGTACCAGGTTCTAATCTGTAAGCAAGACTCACTAGTGAAAATGATCTTGGTCATTTATTCATGATAGACTTAGTCCACCATAGTGTTCATGGGAGGGGGGGGGGATATTCCATTATAACCCCCCCTCCAATTTTTCTCATGAAAAAGAAAAAAATTTCTATAGTACTTTCTCCTCTTTGGGTCAGGACTCAGTTGCTCTACTTATCTTTTCTTCCTGATGCTTTTCCACTTCACAACCCTTTGTATTGGTGAGGTAAGTGGATTTCAAGGAGCTGATACTGGTGGTGTTGGGAACACTTCCAACTGGACTGGTGAAGATATGGGCACTGGCACTTCAAATGTGTTGTATAATACCTTCATTGGTATTTCATCACTTTCTGACATGACATCAGTGATGTGTCTAGACCTTATTTGGTCAATATGTCTTTTGCATTCTAATCCATTTCCTTTTATGGCCATGACTATGCCAAGCCTTTTTATAAATATGACATCTTCCCAAAAACTTTTCTCACCTCTGTAGTACTTAAAAAATACTTTATCCCCAGTTCTGTATGCTTTTAATTTAAAGTTTTCCCTTTTAGAAACTTTTTTCGTCAGATCTGGTAACAGTTTATTGAATACAAATCTAATCTTTCTTGCAAACATGAGTTCCACTGGTGAAAGCCCTGGGTCAGTATTTGGATTAGGAGTGATTCTATAGACTGCTAGGAACTTTGTATGCTTTTCCCATCTGTGTCTATACCTTGATTTTTCATCAAGGCTCTCTTGAATGTATCTACAAACCACTCCTTCTGATCATTGGATCTAGGATGGTGTACTGAGGTTGTAACAAACAGGGATGTACAAAAGTCCTTAAACGCTTTGCCTGTAAATTGGGTTCCATTATCACTGACTAGTATTTCAGGCACTCCAAAGTGACAAAAAAGTTCATTTAATGCATTAATCATATTTGTGACAGTTGGATGTTTGCATTTAATTACTTCCAGCCATTTAGAAAAACTGTCCACAATTATGAGATAATAATGATCATTTATGGGTTTGGCGTAGTCTAAATGCAATCTTGACCACAGGATGTCTTTTGGCCATGACTGTATTTTTATAGCCAGTGCTTTCTCCACGAGTTAGCAACCTCTACATACTATCACTGTTTGCTCAATGTCTTTGTCTATTTTTTATGCCCAGAGGCAGACTGAGAGTGTTATAAGCTCTCAGGCAGAAAACACAATGGGCCCCCTCTCCTCGCTCTTTACATTTGAATACCACATGTAGAGACTGTGCAGCAGGTGAACTGTGCATATCAACATAACTAAGCAAGGGCTTTAGTTTAAGATATATATTTGTTTATATGCATAAAAAGATTTGAAAACTTCAAGGTCACGAAGATGTTCATGGACACATGTTGATAGTAACAACAAAGTGTAATGACATGTCGAACAAAATTTTCATTTAATTACTATGAATTAACATGTAAACAATGTACTAAATTATAAAATTCATAATAATAGATATTAGAAACAGATATTGAAATGAGTTAACATACACTTTCTAAAAGAAATTTTTACATTTTAACACACCCTAATTTATGATGTACTATGCACTTTTTAAAATAAATTTTTTCATTTTAACACACCCTAATAGATGATGTACTATGCCTTACAATAATACTGAGCCAAAAGTTTCAAATATTAACATTCACAGATTATAGTAACAACATTGTACTCATTTCATCAGAGAATTCTGCAATTTTATCAATAATTTTGTCTTTGTTTGATTTGATTTTCATTGCAATGTCTTTTTCAATAGCAATTAGCATAAGTGACTCCAAGTTATTCTGGGTGAGTGAAGACCTCAGCCTTGTTTTCAACAGTCTTAGTTTAGAAAAATATCTTTCACTTGTGCACTGTGTGATGCTTAGTGTTACAATGAATTTATATACTGCATATAAATTTTCATATGCAGCTGCACACAGCCTGTACTCTGCTAACAACTTAAAAGCACGTGACAAACAATTCTTACATGTTGTCTTAGCAGATGATTCAGCAACTTCTGTATACTTCCTCTCTGACTCCAAACTGTTTGAATCATTTTCATTGTCATTCATATTCTCTAGCAGTCCCTTCTACAGGTCTTTATAATTTGATGCAAATGAAACCAGTTCATCCTGTAGTCTGTCAATTTCTGATAAAGCATTAGCAATCCAATTTAGCTCCATGTTTTGTGGAGATGCCGAGATTTCAGAAAACCTGTTTGGGTCAAAGCAGGAAATCTGCTTATAGAGTTTTTCATGAGACGAGAATCTAGCTTGCATGCTGGAGAGCACAGCATCAGTTACTGCATTATGGTATGAAACCTCAAAATTTCTCTTCTCGTTTGTGATACCTTCTGGTGCTGAGCAACTAGATCTGATGGTTAAAATTGAGAAGCTCTGAGGAACAGAAATGTTCACCTCATTTACAATTTGCATAAACAACAAAATTAGATGCTATTTCAAAAAATGCTGTTTTAAAATCTTTTGAGATATTTTCAGTGGCTTTGTTAATCATGCGCCAAGCTTGTATGATATCCAGTCCTGATGTCTGCAGATAATCTGACACTGGTGTTGTAATATCAAAAATTCGGATGAATGTAAATGCCATTAGGATGGTTTCAAATTTACACAAGTTTTAACTCAATTTCTGTGCTTCATAGAGAACTAATCCTTTGAAATCAGTTGCTTCACTTACTTGCTGAAGAATGATCAGAAGGTCTGAATAGAATTCTGATGTCTGATCTGTGTAGCTGCCAAACAATTTTTCGAAGTGCTCTACCTCTACTTGACCATCTAGTTTGACCAATGTGTTTTAGTCTTTAGCATTTCTTATTTCTTGGTTTTGTCTGCATATGCTCTTTCCAGACCTTCATCCTTTTGTAGGAATCATTGAAAAATGTAGATAGTTCAGTAAACAGACCAAAAAGACTAACTGCTGCAACACATACACTGCTTGCATCACTGATCACCAGATTCAGAACATGTGCATAGCACCAAGTATGGATGTGACTTGGGCGAGCTGCTTTCATAAGTGCCTGAAGACCAGAGTAAATACCACTCATATTAGCTGCTCCATCAAATGAATTTCCAATACACTGTTCCAGTGCCAGGCCTATCTCTGTAAGTGAATTTTGTAGCAGGGTATGCAAGCATTTTCCACTTGAATTATCCAAATTTACCAAGTGAACAATTTTTTCTTAGCTCTGTCTCTAACAACATATCTAAGGACAATATCACACTGATCATGGGCAGAAATGTTTTGGGTAGAGTCAATTTGTACTGAAAACATCCCTGCATTTTTCACCTCCTTCACAATTTCATTTTTGACCATGTCTGAAATAATATTTATTATCTTATTCACAGTTGTTTTGCTTAAAAAAGTTACAAATTTGCCACTCCCTTTCTTAGATGGATCTTTTTGTTTGCCCTGCAAAATGACCTTCTGCAAATGTTCCTGTGGGTGTGGATTGTATTCTTCAAGAAGCTTTATTTATAGCCTCTAGAAAATTCCCATGATTGTCATGATTACTTTCATCAAATACAGTTACAACAGCTTCTCTATGTTTGCCGCTGTAAGACAAAACTTGAAAACCAATGTAAAATATTACATTAATTACACACTTTAAAACAGAATGAGGTTGAAGCATTTGTTGAGTTCTTAAGGAGTGTTGTTCCTTTAACAAATTGTGCTTGATGGATCTTTCACAAGCATTCAGAAAATATGCATCAGTAGAATGCTTATGACAGTGGCTCTTTTCATGTTCAAATAGTCTTGTTGTGATGCGTCTCCAGTCAGAACAGCCCTGGATCATTTGCATGTTTCAACTTTTCTCAGGAGCATATGTCAGACAAAACGAGCAATGCAAAGTCTTGTTCTCTTCATTGTATGTCACTCACTTTCTGTTAATGTTCATGCCTGAATGCCTTGTCAGTCATATACAACAGCACTATTGAATGGTATGTTTTTTATAAGCATGGTTTGGATGAAATTTTCAGAATATCTCCTGTGAAATAGAGGCATTATGGCTGGTATCTGGTTTAAGAAAATATGCACTTTTTGCAGGTGTAATCTGTGAACTGGTTGTCATGGAACCAGGCCTTGAAACCTTAGCTGGTGGCCCATCGAATTCGGTTTCATCTGGCTGGGAGGGATCAAGTGGTTCAGCAGAATGAGGAGTAATTTCAGATTCAGAAGGTGCTTCTGCGGCTGTTGTAAGCCAAAGTCAGCTGCATCTTTGATTTGCTCAGAGGATATAGCTTTCTTAGGAAAAGAATGTATCAATTTTATGTGTTGTCTTCCTTATCTTGGATATTGTTTCTCTTTTTTCTTGTCTCTTTTGAGCACCACTTTTATGCTTGTAGTCAAACATGATTAAATAGATTTTAGCTACCTGGAAAATATAAAAAGAATAATCTTTGTTTAATGTAAATACACTCATCCATATTACTATTATTACTAATCCATGTATATATTATATACTACACTATTGCTAATTCATGTATATCTAAACTTATTTATAAATGGAACTTTGTCTGTGTGTGTGTGTATCCGTTACCTATAGACCCCGAAACGGCTGAACCAATTTTCTTGAAAAATGACACAGTTGTACTATAAGCGTCTGTGAGTGTTCTTAGCTAGGTTTTGTGTTGAGGTACCCCCGATAAATATTGAAAATTGATAATTGAAAAAATTGGGTTATATAAGGAGTGGTCCAATTTTAATCAAATTTGATACACTCATAGACAAAGATATCAGAAACAATATTCAGAAGTTTCAAGGTTTCAGTTCTTACAATAGTGCAGAAAATCGATAATATATATATATAAATAAAAGGCAAGATGTTTGTGTGTGTGTCTGTTTATCTGCCTGTATGTCTGCATTTTTTTCAGAATCAGTTTTTCAGCCCTTTTATTTTAGTTTTTGCTTTGGGTTTGGCTCTAAGTAGGTATAATTGTAGTTCTTAGTCTCAGCCATGATACCATTTACTCAGAGGACTTATTTAGCCTTCAAAATTCAGTTTACAACGAAAAAATTTATTTGATATCGACACCAGGAAATCAAAATTTGACTTACATCCATTCATTTTTTTTTCAGTCTACGGTTTCGCTTTAACTGGAAACAACTATTGCTTTTTAGTCTTTCGTGCCAATGTCCAAAGAGCACCTGGACCATGGATTAGTTTTAAAGCTTTCAATACTCCCAAGCAACACTGGGCTATACTGCTAGTAAGCCTATAGAAGCAGTAACATATAATGTATATATATATATATATATATATATATATATATATATATATATGAGACCAGGGCCATAGCTGATGCTAAAAACACACCGGACACAGAGAAGGTTGCCCAGATTTATTAAGGTGGTGATGTCATTAATGTCATTCGCTTCCAGAAACTATGAATTTTTACAGATTATTCTTTTATTCCAATGGAAATTATGCATAGACTTTATGGCACTCATTCACATCTGCACCCAGGGCACTGATCATTTACATAATGAGAGGCACTGAGATTTTTTGGGATGCTTCATTGTGAAATTATTGTAAGTTAGTTTAACACATCTCAAATATATTTGGCATTATTACAAATTAATATCATACAAAGGTAATTTTTTTACTATTACATTTTTGTTTATTAATGATTAACTGACAAAATTATGGCATTTTATCACCTTTGGATTGATTTTTTTTAAATGTAATTTACTTGCCTTCTTTTCACAAATTAATAATAAAAAAAATGTTGGCTAAATTCGAAAGTTGAGTTTTTCGTAAATTTACATTTTTAATTTATAATTTTGAGTATTTTTAAATAAAAATTCTATTAATTTATTTTTAAGTTTATTCTCTTTTATTCAAAGTGTATGGGTTAAGAAGTAATAATTTTCACTTTTAATTTTTTTTAAACGTTTAGAAAAAACAGCCTTACAAAACACAGTGACAGGTTTTGATTAAATATCTAAAAAATGTCTAGAGCAAGATCAGAGAAACTGCACATTGCACATATAAAAAAATCCAATCAACTGAAATTATATCAATGATTTTAGAAGAATGTGGTAAGATCCGTATATATCTGATACTGGCATAAATTGACTGTTAAGCACTTCACCAATTTGAAAACAATATTGGATTTTAAAAAATTAAAAAAATATCCTGCTTGATTTCACATTAAAGCGCTTTATTGAAATTTTAAAAAACTTTGACGTAAGAAATCACTTAATGCAAATTTAAAGTTACTATAAATCCTCAATATTTTTATCAAATTACCATAATTATAGATGTAGACAAAATAATATAGTTAATATTTTGACATACTAAAATGCTTGGCAACAGACAGGAGTTAGGAAAAAGGTGTCCTTTCTTTGTAAATTCTAACAGTCATATGAAGATTTTAGTGGCTTTTGGGAGTGACGGAGATGGGAGCAGGAGGACTGAATGACCCCCTTCAGATTGTTCGTCAAAACTTGACCGGTACTACAGACTACAGAGGCGCCAGTTTTATAATCATCCGAATATTGTTGGAAAGTTAAAATGATTTATTGTGTCTTCCCTTCAACCAGGCAAGGGGTGCGGCAAAATAAAAAAAGTCAGCTACAGCCATGTATCACACACACACTATGATGTGCAGCTGAGTGACCCGAGTTAGACAGCATGTATTAAAGCGTATAAGAAGAACATCCTTGATAATTTTATTGGCAGCCAGGCAGGCCTCATTACAGTGCTGGGCCCTCAGGCATGGTCTAATTAACTGATGGCTCAGTCCACCCCTAGATATGCCTAAATGTTCAACATGGAATTCTTTCAGAATTTTCTTTATAAATTGTAGGGTATAACAATTCTATCTACATACAGAAGTACTTGTTTGCAAATCAAAAACAGTGATATTTCTGATTCCTTTTTGTTACTTCTGTCTAACCATAGTTGTTTTTTCCTTTTTCTTATAAACTCATCTTTTTCTGCTGCTTCCTTTACGTTCTCCAATGTCACTGGTAATTCACAGATCATATTACAAAGTAATATGGATAGTTTATTTTCCTCCTGTAATGCAACAATCACTGTGTCTTCTAGCAGTTCAGCACACTTCAGGATTAATCTAGATAGTCTGTCAGCATGGGCTAATTCCTTTAAGGGCAAAAACTCCATTTTAAAATTGTAATTAGTAAAATTACTCCCCATCACTGTAGCTTGTTTGCCATAGACATGGGTGTCCTTCTTTTAGAGCCAAAAATTGTCAATAACGACCTATGATCAACTTATGAATTTCCTTCTGTGGATAAAATAGTGAAATTTCTTCACTGCATAGATTATCACTAAGCTTTCTTTTTCAATCTGACTGTAGTTCTTTTCTGCAGGTAATATTGTTCTTGACGCATGGACTATTGGCTTAGTTGACTCATCTTTAAATTTGTGGAGAATTATGGCTCCAATACCATAATTACTGGTATCTGAAACTACAATTATTTCTTTCTCTGAATCATAATATGCCAATGATATGTCATTTTTTTAATTTTTTGAAATACGTCCTATCATCTTCCTGATCAATCTCATTTTATGTCTTTTTTCAATAATTCATTCAAGGGGGTTCTCAAGTCATGCATATTAAAAATATATATGCCATATCTTCATTTTATTTTTTTACCAAAATGTCATCGAAGTATGCTGTTGCAAATTCCAGTTCAGCTAACATCATATCCATTATTAGCTGGAATAAATTAGGGGCCACTTTCAATCCAAATGGTAGACGATTTAGTTTAAAGTGATCTCTTTGCATATTAATGGCTAACAGCTTTGAACAGAATTATCCAATCAGTACCAAAAAAGTTCATTGAGCCTGGCAGTATGTAGACTTTTGATTTGTAAGTCCTTTCAAACAATGAAATATTACAACTAAATTCACCTTTGAAATTTAGTTTTTTACGAGACACACCTCTGGTGAATTTTTTTTGAGCTTGTCAATGTCAGACAACCAATTTTTTTCCAAACTTCTTTGTTTATAATTGAAATGTCGCTCTCAGTAGGAAGTAATAGTTTTACTGTATGGCCATTTATCTTTACCTTTACATATCTCTTTTTTTTTTTTTGTTATCCAGCATTTGTTTTTTAGATAATACGACATTCACTTCTGTTTTTATTTTTTTCTTCTTTTTCTGTTTAAATCTACAGTGTGAGCTTTTGTGCCTACAGTAACTGCATGAAAAACAGATCTTATCTCTGAAAAAGGAGGTTTTTTTTTTTCAAATGGTACACCCTACATGCATCACAGGGGGATATCTTCGTTTTATTTCCAGACAATTTTATTTTCTGTACACGAGAATTACACTTCTCTTGGATTCTAAAATTGCCCTTCTTGATGTTAATTAACCTTTAACATTTTGGTTATTTTTTGAAGTGTAATATCCAGTATTAATATTAACAATCGTTGTTAACACACAGGATCTAATGTCTTTATCTTTCGAAGCTGTCAATCCCCGTACAAATATCAGACATTTGAACAAGGCAATTGATAACTTACTCAATTTAAACAATTAAGATTGCAAGTTTACAAGTCTGGCATATGTGATGAAATCATCCTGTTCGTCCTTCACAATATTCAAGCATTTGTACCATGTATGGAACAAACTGTTCCTTTTGTCAAAAATGCTTAGCAAAATTCTTATTGTCTTTCCAAAACACATTTTCTCTTTTTTTTTTTTTTTTTTTTTTTTTGATAGAATTAGATTTATGTATTTGCTATTCTTTTTGGTTTCTAGTTTTTGTAGTAGTAGGGGGTTTTCCATCTTTGACATTGTTTCGTAAAAATGGATTTCATATCTACAATAATATGCAGGAAAGGTTATACCATTTTCTGGCCTTGTCATTGAGAGATAGCCCATTCTGAATCAGTTGCCAGGCAAGTGAAAACTTAGGGTTACTGAAGTAATTTGCTGCTAGTGCCCAAGACCAAAAACAGCACTAGTCAGTTGCCAACAAGCCAAGCCGATCACATAGTGGGTCCTTCATTGTGACCCCCTTCACTAATATATGATACAAGTGCCTCCAAGATCAAGAAAGGTCAGTGGACCAAGGAATAGCCTGCAAGGCCCCTTGACACTCGAGTAAGAATTTTTATTAATTTTGGGTTTTACGTCAGCGCTCAGCCCTCAGCCCTCAAAATGGAAGGAATGATAGTAAGGCTAGGGAAGGAATTCTCACTGCACTAGTTTAGTTAGCTGTTGCCAGAAGTCCAGCTTGTCTAGTAAAGACACTGAGCTTCCAGTGTACAGTTAATCTTGGCCTATGATCTAACGTCATCCGGGCACAAACAAGTTTGTGGTGTGAATAGCCTAACCAGTGGAAAATGGTACAATCTAGCGAATCTAGATTGACGCTTCTCACTAATATTCTATCCCGGTAGCTAGCCACCTGCGTAGACAGCCACTTAAATGCCCATGTCCACATGTTCTCCCCAGGGTGATTGGCCTGGTATCTATCGACAAAACCAAACTCGTTGATCAGATCAACCTGGCTCTGATCACCCAACCCCCTTGCCCCCTATCTAGTTTAGGGTCCAGGATGGCATTCCAGTCCCCCACTAAGTCTAGGTGCGAAGAATCCACCAGGAAAAACCCCAGCTGACAGGAATTTGAGACACACTCTTCTCAGTTGTTGGGCATATAAACCTCAATAATCTGAAACGACCTACTGTTCACAGCAATATCAGCCACAATTTTCGTCCCCCCCTGCACTGACATGGACAAGGTTCCCCCTTGCACCCAAGGTACATTTAACTAACACAAAGAAACACCTCTGGCCTGCAGGTCTCAGTATGCTGAATAGACAACAAAGTCACTAAACAGCATACAAGCATCAACTTTGCAAACAAAGTGTCTCTCCTGGATTGCAGCCACACCTTGAAGGACAAGAGATCATGAAACAAGTGGCTAGTTTTTCTTGTGTTTATATATTCAGACCAGAGCTGTACATTTTTCGTCATTAGGGCGTTGCCTACCAAAGACTTTGCCTCCTCCTCTGATCCTAGAAGCACATCCTACATAGTCCTCAAATCTTGCCAAAGTTTTAGGCACTATTTTTATGCTTTTCAGGGCCTCCTCCATTGTCTCCCTGTTGACACCAATAAATTTGCACATTTTCACATTGCATGTCAGCAGGGAGATTGTCTTCATAGCAATTACATTTATGGCCTCCAGTATGGCTATCAACTCATTCCCATTGATAAATGAGGCATATCTAAGATGCATCTGTTCATAGTAGACTGTGTCTTTCTTTTCCAGTGTTCTGTTCTACACTGACATCACCAGTTCAACATTTGGCTGTGGAGATTCACTCATAGTGGTCTTACCACAGCTGAAAAACAGAGGAGAAACAAAAAATCAAAAAGAATTCACGGGATGAAGACAAATACAAATACACTTACTATGTACAAAAAGCTTCTCACAATAACAATATAACTTGATTCCTCTCATTAAAAACAATTTGTAAGCAAGACTCACTCGTGAAAATGTTTTTGCTCATTTATTCATGATAGACTTAGTCCACCATAGTGTTCATAGGGGGTGATGGGATATTCCATTATAATATGTGTTAAATTAAAATTATCTGTATTATCAATGTATACATTGAATCAAAGGTAGAATATCTCTTGTGGGTAAGAGAGGTGACACTTTTTGGAAAAGTCATCCCTCAATTTCTATTATTTTTGATTGTAGAATGTTTGTTCAGGTTTAATCATTTAAGAACCAAATAATATTTTAAGATGAAGAAAAATGCAAAAGAAAATATGTAGAAAAATTGAAATACCATATCATTTGTTTTGGTGACTTCAAGGTTAGATTCCCAAGGTAAATGTAATAAATGGGATATGACGGATTGAGGTTAATGTCATAGAACTTTCTTTCTCACCTGTATGAAGTCTTTGCAAACTAGTTAGCTTACATTGATGAACATTGTCTGTGAGGACAATGCAGTGGTAGACTTGTATTGCCAGGGTATTTATCATAAATGTCATAAAACTTCAAGGTTTTTGTTAGTGATGTTTTGGTGGGGTAACTTGTGCAAACTAATAATGGAATGGCAACTGGTGATGACATGCTGGTTGTGCTGTTGGTTGTGGCATTCATAGAGGAGACGATGGATTTGAGAATATTATGCAAAAACTATCCAAGTGCCAACTGCAGAAGTGACCACCTTCCAGTTATCTGCAAACTAAGGGTGAAACTTCAGAGACTAAAGAAGCCTAGGGCAGCACTCAGACCGCAATACAAGATGCTCCTGAATGATCTCAACATGCAGAAAAACTACATTGACAGTGTGAGAAACAAATACAAAGAACAAATAGGAAATGGAAATTTGAAATGGGATGCACTTAAAGAAGTGTTAGCAACATCAGGAAACAACATTGTCCAAGAGGAAATCGGCTGCAGAAGAAAAAATGAGTGAATGACTGAAGAGATTCTTGACATGATGCAAAGGAGACAGAAAACTATGCCAAGACATGGAACTGAATACAAGAAACTACAAAAGGAAATAAAGACCAAGTGCATACAGACTAAAGAGGAATGGCTTAACAACAAATGTGCCAAAGTAAAGAGATTGAGCAAAACTAATAAAGGAGAAATGCATAAAAAAAATAAGGGAACTGACAGGACAAAGAACATGCTCCTCAATGGGATGTATAAAATCCAAGGAACGATCATATTAGAGAAAGAGGAAATACTCCAGTGATGAGAAGAATATATAAAAGATTTCTTCTATCACAAGAGAGCAACTGATAATAAACAAAGATGCTGACAGACCAGAAATACTAAAATCTGAAGTCAAAGCTGCAATGGCCAAACTGAATAGGAACAAAGCAGCTGAACCAGATGACATTGTAATAGAGATGCTGACAGCCTTAGAAGATTTCGGCATAGAGAAAATTATAGAAATAATAAATGAAATCTACAACAGTGGTATAATACCAGATGACTTAAGCAGATCAATTTTCATAGCTCTAAGAAGCAATTGAATGCAAACTCCACCAAACAATCAGTTTGAGGAGCCACATAACAAAGCTCATTGTTTGAATCCTGATGAATATAGTGTAAAGTAGAATCAGGCCAGAAATAGGACAAGAACAGTGCGGTTTCATCAAGGAATGCAATATTTATGCTTAGGATGTTATCAGAAATTCCGATACAAATGAAAAAGGATGTTTATCTGTGTTTTGTAGACTATGCCAAGGCGTTGGACAAAGTGCACCTCAAAGAATTGATAGAAAGGCTCAGCAACCTCAACATACTTGGGAAAGACCTAAGAGTAATCAAGAACCTATACTGGCAGTAAACCACATGCATACGGACAGGAAATGAATTCAGCAGATATACAAAGATAGAAAGGGGCGTAACACAACGACGTGTCTTTTCACTTGTACAGCAAGACTATTCTGTGGACTCTAGAAGTTATGCCAGGATTCGTCATTGGCAGTCACAGCCTGAACAGCATAAGATAAGCAGATGATGCAGTGCTGACAGCCGACATGGAAAGAAAACTACAAGACCCCCTCAAAAAGGTAGATGAAGAAATTCAAAAGAAATACAAATAAACTACAAGAAAATCAGAGAAGTTCAAAATGCCAATTACAGGTTGGGGATACTAAAATCAAGTAAGTATAAAAAATTAAGTACTTGGGAAGTATTCTAATGAAAGACCAAAAGTGTAACATTGGGGATCTGAAGGCAAATTAGCATGGCGAAGAATGCATTCCAGAAGCTGAGAAGAGTATTAAGAGACAGGAAAATTTCACTAGAAACAGAGTATTGAATTGCTATGTGATGTCTGTTCTTCAATATGGCAGCGAATACTGGACGATATCATCAAAGATGAAGGAAAAACTTGAAGCAACTGAAATGTGGTTCTACAGAAGGATTCTATGGATATCATGAATCGAGCATGTGAGCAATGATGAGGTTTTGGAAAGGATGGAAACAAAAAGGAAATTAATACTGAGCATAAAGAAAAGACAGCTGAAGTTCATGGGACATGCGGTGAGGAAGGAAGGCTTGGAGAATCTGATACAGATCAGATAGAAGGAAAAAGAGACAGGGGAAAACAGTGGAGAACATATTTGACAGGCCTGAGCAGGTGGATGGCAGAGCAGGGTTTGGGTGGGGTAACAAGAGAAAGTGTGCTAAGAGCCACCAGGGATAGGAAGACATGGAAGGCCATCATCACCTACGTCCTAAAGGGATATGGCACATAGAAGAAGGTCCATTCACAGTTCCTGTATTCATGCTTGCAAAGAGCATTTTTCATTGTGCTTCTGTCTCTATGTTATTCAAGCTTTGTGGGCTCCAATTTTTGTGTGAATGTATTAGTTCAAAAATGTTTGGGTTTCACATGTAGAGGATACAATGCAGAGTATTTCCCCTTGACAAATGAAGACCTGATAGAATCTGTGGGTGGCAGTGATTGCACATGTCTCTGACACATGGTATGGTTCTGAGGTACCAACTGAAGCTGTCCAGAATGGTGAGGATATATTGTTTGCCTTTGGAGATGGACATTGTAACAAATGGTCTTCTGCTTCATTTACAATGACTGGTGAGTCTGTTGCAGTTGTCTTCCTTGCATTTTGTGTAGTTGATGCAGGACTCATTAGCCTTTATGTTGCAGTTTTTGAACTCCCACCAGTATCTGAAAAGATATTTGCATATCCAAGTGACACCAGAGTGGATTGTGCAGTCATATGCTTGGTGCAGAGTTTGGTACAACCGGTTTGGATGTTTTGGCCATTCCTGATCATCAAAATATGGAGATCCCAGATTTCAAATAAAATTGGTGAAAGTGCTTTTAGAAGAGTGTAATACATCAGTCACTAGAGTAGATTGTGTTAGTGTAAGGTGCCTTGCGTAAATCAACTACCTGGTGGGCCTCAGTGATTATTACTAGCATATTATTTGATGTTGCCTAGAGGTGATGTTAAAATGATTGATAATTTCTCTGTAGGAAAAGTTCAGGTGATGTGATAGATGACCTGTTTGTGGTGCTATGTATTCAGTAGTGTGTGTCCCAGGGAGTAGTTGTGCACCTTTGATTTTTATCAAGGTACCAAAATGGAATGTAGATATTTAGGCTTTAGCCTTCTACTTTGAATGATTTGATAGTGGAGTTAGAGCCACAGGTAATAGTTCTTTTTTGACTATATCATTGACTGAATATGTCAGCTCAAATATTTGATTCACCTTTGGTGTATTCCAAGACAAATGTATGACTACAAATTTCTTCCTGCCATTGTTAAATTTGTACTGATTCAAATATGTCAGTGGCCAATAATGCATGATCTATGCTTGGTAGACAACTTTTGCTCTGTTAAGCTGAAAGTAATTGCTATGATTTTTTTTCCATCCATTTTCAGTTTCCTGCATGAGGATAGCTCCACATGCAATGTCAGTTAAGAATCCAGTGAACTCAAGAAATCAGATAATTGGCAGTGAAGAGATGTACTTCTTGACATTTTTGAAGACCTTGTTAGTTATTTTGATTCAAACAAATTGTTTGTTGGCCATATTTTGACAATGGCATGGACATATTTGAGATCAGCTTGGAATTTTTCATTGTTTACGATGTGACCAAAAATTTAGCTTCATCAGTGAGGATAGTGCATTTGCCTGAATTCAATTTCAGTATAAACTTATGAAGAACATGAAGAGTTGTTAAAGTACAATCATATTCTCCTTGAAAGTGTTGGTGGGAACAAGGTTGTTAACAGTGTAGGCAGATATGTTTGCATGTGACATGATGGTAACCGAGGCATTGACTATCCATTGGGAAAAGATCAGACTGGCAGATCAGACTTTTTAATTTAAAATGACAGTTTGTGATTGTAATATTTAAAAAGTCAGTAAGTTTATTACTGTTGCTTATTAAGTTTATAAACTATAATAACTCCTTATAATTTATTGCCCCTTGCAGAATTTTACTCTGCAAAAGGTAATACAAATTTATTTAAGCCATAATTCAATCATTTCACAATAAAATCTAACATAACTGTTTCTCTGTTACATTATTCATTTTTTACATTTTAGTTCCTCTCGATTTGAAGGCTCTTTAAATGTGGATTTAAATGAGATTGCTACAAACCTTATTCCTTACCCAAAACTGCATTATCTTGTGTCCAGCCAAACCCCACTGTATGCTTTATCAGATGTGAATATAGCACCAAGGAGGTAAGTTGTTCTTAATTCTTTCTTTTTTATACAGGATATTGATTTAACCTCAGCAAAAATGATCAAAATAATGTTAATCAGTAATAGAATTTACAGATTTTAACTCAAAATAAAGAACACTTAGAGGTCATATGGGTTTATTCAACTAAATTACAAAACAAAACATGGCCATATTATTATAAAACAGATCACCAGTGTTAGTTCCAGTCTATACTAGGAATGATTTCAAAATACTTAACCCTCCCCAATTTATAGGCAGAAGCACCTCAAATGTATACTGAAATGTTTTCCTAGCCAGAAAATAGGCCAATTCTCAGTTTCATCTCAGTCCCAGTCTGTTTTGTCTAAAAGTCAGCATGCTACATTCACTTCTCCGAATTTGCTTTTGTTGCATCAATTCCCAATTCTTTGTGTTATATCTCACTCCTAATGGTTATAATATTATGTCTTGACTGACTCCAACAGTATTCTAATGAACACTCTGTCAAAATTCACTTGGAACTCTGTCTATGAACTCTCTTTGTATTCTTTTATTAAAGCATCTTATTTAAGGCCTAGTTTATTTGTTACTAGGGGTGTCTACAACCACCCCTCCCTGCTTTTGAAATTTTTATTTTTTTAAACATTTTATTTTATTTCTTAGTATTCACCCCCTCCTATTTCTGGAGAGTTGACAGAGTGTTCATTAGAAAACTGTTGGAGTCAGTCAAGACATAATATTATAACCATTAGTAGGGAGTTATGAGGATGTGCATTGTGGTGCAGTGGATATTTGCTCAAAATGAGAAATTGGAGAGCCAAGTTCAAATTCCAGTTGAATTTGTTGCATTCACTTATGTACAAATACCTTTGGGAAAGGTATGAATCTGTTGCTTCTCCCTCCAGCTGTGGGTTAAATAGCAAGACAGATTGGGATCTGTAGCTTTCTTGGGCAACCAGTCATCCACAAAAAGTAATCGCAAAGTACTGCAGGAAAATCTTCTGCTCAGTCAGTCATGTCTCTTTTGAGATATGATCACCCAAGCGTGTATCACGTATGACACTTAATTGACTGAGTGAGTTATAAAAGTTTGTTGGATAGTTCTGACATTTATTTTGCACTTAACCATGGCTACTCATTCTACAATACATTTACAGGAATTGTCTTGCAGTCTTTGTAATTTCACAGATTTAGTCTGTCAGGGCTACAGTGTATTCAAGAGAATCTCCAAACACTTTAGAAATGAGAAAAATCTTTATTTACAAGACATTATTAGATCATAGAAGAAAACTGCAGATGTTCAGATCTTTCAAAATCACCAGGCCTTGGTGTTATCAATCAGGTGTAATGAAATTCGTTTTAAATTTATAACTCTTATTCATTGTTGTTCACCTTCTAAATGCATTTTAAGCAGATCATATTTTCTGAGAGAATCCATGAGTTCAGCTTTTGTTTTACATTATAGATAGAAGTTATTTGATGCACTCATGAAGGAAGTAACCTAATGACAAAGGAGCATTATTTCAAAAGAAATGAGCCTTTCATAGGTATAAATTCTATAGAGATACAACTGAATAAAGCACACTGAATGAAGTACTTTGAACAAAACCTCACTTCATCTTGTAAGGGGTATATGTTTATAATTAGGTGCACACTGTGACAGACAGTTTTGTCTGTGAACTTTAGAATTGTAGGGAGTCAGCTGTGTTTGCTTGGTTCTGGAAAGATTGTAAAGTTTCCAATGTAAAGAAAACCCTGTATTGTTAAAATAGAACAATTTAAGACAATTTCTGATGAAACTTGCTTGCATTTTGAATGCAGTAAAAAGGAAACACTCATCAGGTAACTGTCCTTTGAAATCCAAATTTTACATTTTTAAAGATTGACTGTATTTACTGTCACAGAGCAATCTTGTAGAAATCTGGTCTAAATCCTGTGTACTTTTTTTATTTTTGTTGTTTTTTTAAATGTTCAGCTTGAAAAACAATCATTTATTGAATCTGGTTAAACCAGGTTCATTGAATTATTCATGCATACATTTTAAACTATGTTTGACTGTATTTACAAAATAAATAGAAGGTTAACAAGACTGTGTCAACTGCAGAATTACTTCCTCCAGGTTTATCACATTAAATTTAGCCATAGTTAGAAATATCAACTTGCATGATGTCTCCAACTATGGATATTATCACATTTAAGTTTTCACCTGAAGATTATATGCCAAAAGACATATGCCAAAACTTTTGTTTGGTTGTAACATTAAAAACCTCACAAAGTTTGTAATATCTAGTTTTTCCTCTAATTGTAATATAATCAACATAAGTAAAAGCATTGTGTAAATCATTATCTCTCATAATTTTGTCCATAGCACATTGAAAGACAGCCAATTCACATGTAACACTTGAATATTTTTACAACTGGTAAATGTTAGCAGCCCCAAACTAGTATAAGGTTTTTCATCTGGTGATATTAAGACTTGATGAGAGGCTAAATGCAAATCTAAGGTAGAAATATATTTATATACACTTGGTTTGTTTACCATATCAGTGCACGGTAATGGATATATATTCAAAAAAGTAAATCTATTGTTTCACTGGAGTTAACAACTAAACATGTCACTTCTGTTTACTACATCAACAGTAGCTGGATAATATTTGAACTTTGAACAAAGTGTCTACGCTTGTCTTCCCTACTTTAAAAACTGACCTAGTGCCACAACTCACTCTTGTGGGGCAGTGGGTAAACATTCATGTCACTTAGAATTACTGCATGCTATGTGTATGCTAGGGAAAGTTTAAATCTTCAGTTATCTTCCTTTAGACAGTAGTCACTAATAATTTCATAGATATAAGCTTTTAGTCTGCTTTGTTAATGTGTATGGATGGTATAGCTGTAGTGTTATTTGGAAGATTTACAAATAGTTCAGAAAGTTCCTTTCATAAGAAATTAGTCACTGTGACAGTAATACTTCTGTATTTAAAGCAGACAATCTGGAATCTTGATTAAAAAGGAGATATGTATGATTACTCAGGTTTAAATCAAGGAATATTTGTTTGATTATAGATTTAGACTCAGCTGATGAGGTGCAAATAATTTTATTCTCTTATAAAAAATTGACACAAAAAATTAAAACTCTTTTCTCCTTACCACTACCTAAAAATGAAAGTTTTAATAATCAATGAAGTATTTGAACAATCTTTACTTGATAAACCTTGATTTTGAAACTGCTAATGGCAACATCAGACTCAGGGCAATAAAAATTGGCTGTTCTGGAAAAAAAGGATTGAGAAGAAAAACTCTTCCTTTGGATTGTTTTCTTCCACTCAGAAGAACTCTGATAATTTAACAAAATAACTGAGTGACCTTGGTGACCTAATTAAAAACAATGTCAGCAGCTGATGAAAATCATTATTCAATCAACAGTGGAAAGTAACAGACATGTAGACAACCTTTGCAAAAAAGATCTCGAAACACAATGTAGTCAGCCAAAAACTTCAGACAGCATTAGCAAAACTAAAAAGTGATAATTCCTTCTGAATCTACTTTCACAGACTAAACCTTTCTGGATGGAACTCACAACACTGCTACTAAAATTCTTCATCAGCATTCCTCATCAATAACATTGTTTACTTCTATTCTGAATGACCTCAAAATTATTGACAGGTCAGAACATTTACAGCTTGTTTCCTGTTTAGGATATGGTTTACAGATTCTTTCTTCCATGGCCATAATGATTTAACTGTCTTATTGTTTTGGTGATCTGTCTGATCAATGGCTACAACTTTTCATTATGAGGGTACCAGGTTGGCAGTCGTCTGTTTTTTTTGACTGGTAGTAAGGAGCTAAAACTCTTCAGTAGCATTTAGAAAGGCTGCTCTGATCAACAGTTACATAATATCTGTATTTGTAGTGCCATGTCATGTATGGTTAGATGGCCCTGCATGTATTTCCAGTGGGAAATCCTGAAGCCACATTATGCTTTAGTCTTTGCCATAGACAATAATGATAATTATTTTGGCCTTTTTCTTAAAACAAATCTTCTTGTGATTGATACAATGAAAAGAAATACATGTAAACCAGTAATCAAAAAACCACCTACCCCACCTCAACTTTTTTTTCTCCAACATTCGTGGCATTCATTCTAATTTCTGTTGTGTTAAATCTTTTTTTTTAAGTGGTCTTCAGATATCTTCACACTTTGTGAAACTAATTTAAATTCTTTTATTGCTACCAATGAATTCTCTATTTCAGGTTATCTTCCTCAAAGCTGAAAAGATTCTAGCTTACATATGCATGGACTTGGTGTTTAGAAAATCTCCCAGTTGCAAGGAAATTGTCTCTTGAGTCTCCAGATGATTCTTTTATGTGCTTTTGGCTTTCATTATTGCACTCTGTTAATTATCTCTTTTTACTTTATTTCATTCATTCTTCTCAGAACTAATATGTTGAACAAAATTTCTGATAGGAATAGCACTTTCTCTAGATCCATCTTTGAAGATTTTTGATTTCGGTGATTTTAATGCTCATTACTTCAAGTGGCTTAATCTTAATGTTACTGATGTTGCTGGTATTCCAGAATTTCATTTTATCCATTGCTTAGTCTCTCAGTCAAATTGTGGATTTCCCTACTTGTTTCTCAAATAAATCTGTTCAACTTTCTTCTTTACTTAATTTAATTTGATTTTGCGATGTGTAAGAGTCTTTCTTTTCTTGTGCACCGAATGACTCAGTATGTTTTTGTTTATTTATCTTTTCTAAGAGTGCAATTGAAATAAGGAAAACTGATATCAACAGGGAAAAGTAACAATTTACACCACATCCCATAAAAAAATTAATATACTCAATCAAAATATAGAAAATTCTAACTTTTTAAACTTGGAAATTGAAAGACTAAAAGAATCATCATCATGCATCTCGATTTAGAGATTCCTCACCTATAACCCAAAGAGGAAGATCTCCAACAAAAAAAGCAAATACAAAAAACAAGAAAAAAAAAAACAACCCAGTCAAAAAGGAAACTATGCAAAGAAAAAAAATTACCTAAAAACAACCTAGAGAAAATGGGAACTTGAGACAACCCAACAAAAAACAACATAATAATCATGGTTAATAAAATTATTCAGTGGAATGCAAGAGGAGTAAAAGCAGTTTGAAACGAATTGCTTTTGCTTATTTATGTTCTTCAGGAAACTTTCTTAAAGTACAATCAAAATATAGATATTAAAAACTATACAGCAGACAATTCTATTAGTAATCCTAATGATCCAAAAGATGGAACCAAATTAGATAAAAAACATAAGCAGCTCCAAAGATCATTTATAATGGAAGATTTTAAATAGCCATAACATCATATGGGGTTGCAAAAATACTGACCAGAAGGGAAGATTAAAAGAAGATGTTATCAATAAAAACAATATATATCTGTACAATAAAAAGTCATGTATTTATTTCCACCCATCAAGCAGTACATATACAGCAATAAATCTAACCTTAAATAATTCTGTGATGAAGACTTACCTTGCTGAAGCTAAAGAAAGCAGATTGTTTTCACATCATAGACCCAAGAGGTGAGCTTCAGTAAGGCAGTGTTAAAATGACACAGTGCAAGCGTTATCGGTGAAAGCAAGGCTGACACAAGCAAGAGATCTTGGTTTCTTGCCTGAGACCAAGGATGAATAAAAGGGGCTGACTTTTGGTTTCAGGCCAGTTGGTTTTGAGACTTGTGGCCTTTGAATTGAGTTGTATTGTTTTTGTGAGAAACCTTTGTGATCGAATAAGTGTATTTGTTTCTACGTCAATTATAGTTTTCATTTAGTTTTGTTGTTTCTGAGCTATTTTTTGTGAACTTTCTTTTTTCTGTTTTTCTTGCTGTGGTGAAATCACAATGGATGAGCCTCCCCAACAAAATGTTGAATCAATGGTGTCTAAAGCACCATTTGTTTGGAGTAAAACTGTTGGAAAAAAAGACGCAGTCTATTATGACCACATGCATGAAAAATACCAAAACATCATTAAGTTAAATGAATTAATTACCATACCAAAGCAGTAGATGTGTTAGTGAAGACAATCTCCCTGTTGTCAGCAGGGAGACCACAGAAGAGGCCCCAAAGAGCCTCAAAATTTCTGTGAAAGTATTGGTGAAGTGTTTGCGTTCCATGTGGTCTGTATTTCTCTTAACAGAAGAGGAGGTAAGGTTCTGGCAGGCAGTATTCTGACAACCAAAAATGTCAGATTACAAACCAAATATATGGGCACACAGCATACCTGGATTGTCGTCCATGGTGTGCCACTTGACATATCCAGCGACCATGTGGGAGGCTTTTTTGCTCAGTTTGAAGAAAGTGAATTGCATTGTCATCAAGGCAGGAGTACCAACAGAGGATTTCAGATTTCAAGTGCTACTAAACTGCCAGGAATTCATAAATATCCCTGACATATTGTTGTGGTGGAGGGAAGAAGGCCCTACTGCTGGATGTGTGGGTCAGTTGGACATTTAGTCAAAATGTGCCTAACGAGGAATCCAGTGCCAATACTGGAAATACCAGTAGCACTGGTGATGGCAACAAAGGAGGTAGAAGTAGTGGCAAAAAAGTCCAGCCAGGAACCATCGAATGAGTAAATTGAGGTAGTGAGGAGGGGCAAAAAAGCAGCTTCACCTCCTCTTCAGTGAGTCATAGAATAAAAAAAGTTGCTATTGATCAAAAAACAATCCCCAAAGAAGAAACATCAACAAGAACCATTAGCGTCTACAAAAACAGTGAAATGGAGTGGGAAGAAATGCCTCCACCGCATTTGTTATCACTAAAAAGTGGGAGAGAAGATGAAGAAGGAAGAGGAAAAAATATTAAAAACGTAAAGAAGGCAGATTGAAGCAGGGCAGAAAGGGCCTTAGTTGCTACCAAGACCAAATCTACCCCTGTTTTGCCTGTAAAAGAAAGTCACACTGCAAAGGTAAGGAGCCTCTTTTCTTCCCCCTCTAGAGCTCCTTCTACTCCCTCCCCAAATAAAAGGGAAAGGAAAAAAATATTTTTAAACTGAAATGGTTTCTGATTGGACAGACAGGCCCTTGAGAGCGATCTTTCTTCTTATGGCAAATCTACAGATGACCTAAGGAACTTCCCTGATGACCCTGGAGGGATTACCCTAATTGGAAGCACTGGGAGTAATCTCAGTGTGGGATCACTTTTCGGGAGCAAAGGATGCATTTTCGGATCTCAGGATGGCTCAGCTTGAGTTTCCTGAGCTAAAGAAACTTTCATTGCTCTGTGCAGGGAAGGTCCCAGTTTTACTCTACCCCTTTTTGTATAAGGCTCTAAAACTTAGGTACCCGACAAATGTTGACAGTATTGTCCACAATGGATGAATTACGTCAGAGATTGGCACAAGCAGTGTGGGATAATCTGTTGGAGTTCTGACTCCAGCAGATTTCTATCTAGTTTGTATCTAAGGACCTAGCTTGAATGCAAGGAGCCTAAGAAATTGGGATAAGGATGACCACCTGCTTCATGATATCTTGTCCTTCAGGGTATATGTGGCTGTGATCCAGGAGACACACTTTGTTTGCAAAGTTGATGCTCATGTCCTGTCTAGTGACTCTGTTGTTTATTCAGTATACGGGAACCAGCAATTTAGAGGTGTTTCCTTGTTGGTTAAACATACCCTGGGTGCAAGAGTGGATCTTTTCCATGTTCATGTGTAGGGCCAGTTGATCGTATCCAATATCGCCATGAACAGTAGTTCATTTCTGATTGTTGGGGTTTATGTGCCCAACAATTGCGAGGAGTGTGTCTTGTTTTTCCATCAGTTGGGGTCGTTCCTGGTGGATTCTTCACGCCTAGTCTTAGTAGGGGACTGGAATGTCATCCTGGACCCCAAGCTAGATAGGGGGCAGGGAGATAGCAGGAGGTTGGGTGATCATAGCCTGGTTGATCTGATCGATGTTCAGTCTCATCGACAGATACTGAGTCGATCACTCTGGAGGGAAGATGTGGATGTGGGCACTTAAGTGGCCATCTACCCAGGTAGCTAGATACCTGGAGAGAATGTTAATGAGAAGGGTCGATCTAAATTTACTAGATTGTTCCACGTTCTACTGGTTAGGCTATTTAGACCACAAACTCATTTGGGCCTGGATGGTGTTAGATCATAGGCTTAGATTAGCTGGAAACTGGAAGTTCAACATGTCTTCACTGGACAAGCTGGATTTCTGGCAACAGCTAACTAAACTAGTGCAGTGGGAATTAATGGAGGTGGTTATTGAGAATAGGTGGTGGGAGAGGCTTAAGGGTAGGTCTTTCACTGCTGACTATAGTTGTGGACTTGCCCTAGCTAAGGCTAACAAGGGGATGACACTTAAAAATAGTCTATCCTGGGTAGAGGTAGGAGAGGTATCCCCTAGAGATAGCATTAGCCCTGCAGGCCCTGGAGCAGCTGGTTAGCAATCGTTATGGGGATCAGGTAATTAGACATAGGTTAAATGAGAGGTCTAACAAAGCTGTGACATGGGCACAGAATTTCACAAGGAGGAGATTCATCAAGGTAGTGAGTGATATATTTGAGAAGTCAAAACCCCAGAGCAACATACTCTGAGGTCGACTGACAATATGTGTGAGATGTTTTGGCAGCACTTAAAGAGCTGCTTTACCAAGGAGCCTGGTCTCTATGAAAACAAGTTTTGCAGCTACTGTAATTCCAATCTAAAAACCTTGAAGGGACTTAGAAAATCCCTCAAATTATCATTCAATTGCACTTAGGAGTTGCAAAATGTTTGAAAGAATTGTTAATAATATGTTTACTTGATTTCTTGAAGTTATTGATAAAATTACAAATTTCCAGTCTGGCTTCATAAAGAACAAAAGCTCAATTGACTATTTGGTTTGACTAGATTCTTTTATCAGAAATTCTTTCATTAGAAAGAATCATTTAACAACAGTTTTCTTTGACTTAGAAAAAGCTTATGAGAACTCATGGAGATATGGGTATCATGAAAGACTTAAATGAAATGAGTCTTAAAGGAAAATTACCAATAACTTCCTCAAATAATGACCTTTAATATCTGCATTGGTAACACACTCTCAGACCTATATGAGCAAGAAATGGGTGTCTATCAAGGAAGCATATTATTGGTAACACTCTTCAACGTCAAAATAAATGGCATTATTAAATGCTTGAACTCTGGAATTGACTGTTCACTGTATGTAGATGACTTTATAGTATAGTACAGAACTCCATGTCAGTAATCAGAGCACTGAAAAACAAAAAAATGTCAAAACCATTTACCATTAAACTACTTAACAGGATCAATATCTTGAATAGAGATATTGTCTTCTGTTGGATACCAAGCGATATTGGCATCACAGGGAATGATTGAACGGATTCCACTGCAAGAAAACATTTACTATTAAAAACACATCAGACACCTTATATACCAAAATCCCTTGTAGAGGTATTTTTCAGCTCACTCACATCATTACCAAATGTGACACAAGGTTGATATTTAGGGTAGCTTTGATGTTAATACTATAGAAAAATTGTTCAAACCTCCTTTTAGAGACACCTCAGGCAATAAACTCACCCCTCTCCTGAGGGAGTGGTAAAGCCTTGGGGGATGGCTCTTGGAGGCTTGGACTAATTTAAGAATGTTAGGAAATTCCTGATACAGATCTGAAACCAACAATCAATAAATACATTAGAGAGAAGTAGCAGAACCTATGGAACACATGGTCAAACAATAAACTGTACAAAATTAAACCTTCTATAGGAGAATGGTATCAGAAAAAACAAACTAGAAGTGTAGTGGTGATTATGTCCAGGCTCCATATTGGGCATACTACCATAGGCATTCTTATATTCTTAAAAAAAAAAAAAGAACCTCTGATATGTGTTTCTTGCCAAAAGCTAATTACTATAAAAACATACTGACAAACTGCAAAAAAATGATTCAGAAATTGAAGTAGAATGTGATACATTATTCATGTTGATATTTGTTTATATATCTCTGAACATAAAAATTAAAGCAAGTATTTGCAAAAATAACATACATGCACATGATTCTGATGCACACACTGGTTGATATTTGATTGAATAGACATATGAGAACATGACAAAATTATAGTTTTTTTTCATTATAATTTGAAAGCATAGAAATTTATATCTGGTCACTGAGTTTGTGATTAAGTTAATAAAACCTATAAAAATGAATGATTATTATAAAAACCAATTGCCTAAATCACTTTCATTTTCCTTATTTTTTAATCTGTATAAAACTTTCTAAAGCTCTGAAATATTCTGGAATTATCCTTAATGGCATAAATCAGTCTTAAGTAAAACTGAAATCAAACATGTTAAATTGCATCTATATTTCATGTGAATTTTTGAAGTAATTTTTGAATTTAATAGAGGAAAAGTAATTGGATATAGCTGAAATTTTCTATTTAAAGAGTATATTCATTTTCACCTAAAATAAATTTTCTTGAATATGTAATCTAATACTGACTGAAGAGTTCTTCAACAAAATCTGCACATCTGTTATTTGTTTGAGACTAAATATAATTATTTGAATATAATATTTCTATACGGTTTAATGTCTCTTTTTTTATTCCAAGATTTGTTAGGATAATTCAGTGTGACTCTGTGTGTCTGTATTTTATAATGTATTTATTTTGACATTTTCTATTTAGAGCTGCTGCAAACAAAGAATTTAACATTATTATAAACAAGCAAAATAACCTCTCATCAAATGTCATTTACTTCATTGTCAACAATATTATCATTATATATTTATGTTGCATAGTTTTGATGTTAGCAAGAAGTTAAATTTTGAAGCAACACTAAACATTCTATTTCCATTTTTAATGTTATTAAATATGAGTTTCAATTTAGCTTATGGTATGGATGTTATGGCTATTACTGCTGGGTTGGTTCTTTCAACTAAACATCCAAGACTTGTTGAATAGCTTTCGTCGGTGAAATAAATAGGCAAAGAGACACTAGAGGGACAGTTTGGACACTGATTTTATTTTTTGATTCCAACGACCTGTTGTCGGGGAATTCCTTCTTGAACAGTCGGCACGTCTTTACCAGTCAAAGTCCAACAGAAAAAAAGATAGTTTATTTTTGGTGCCAGGAAGCCTCTCTTTTTGCACATGCGTAAATTGTCTTTCCTGTCAGAGGACTCCTGGGAAATTTTTATGTTTATTTTATTTTGTACTTTTATTTTATTTAGTGTTTTTTTATTTTATTTCATATTTTTATTCAATCCCTACAACACATCCCTACCTGATGTAGCAGAGCTACAGTAAGGATGCATTGAAGGCAAAGTTAGTCTTTTATAAGGTGCATGTGTGTATGTTACTCTTTTCAATGTACATATAATTTTGTTTATGTGTGTATTTTTATGTGTAGTAAATTTTCTGGACATGGGCGAATATTGCTGGTTTTAATTGCTCAATTGAAACTGTTTGCTCATCACCCACCAATGTCTCTATGATAAAATATTTTTCTTTTGTTTTATTATTTTGTATGGCCCTGAATATGGAGCTTCCAGAGGTTTCCTAATCCTGTCAGTTCGCAGCTATACATGTGTTGCTGATTTTAGTTCTTTAGGTATAAAGGATTTTTGAGTTGTATGTGGCTGTCCTTCTAAAAGGAGGGTTATATCCAACTCTTGCATCTCTTTGGCAATTTTTTTATGTCATGTTTTGTCGGGTAGGGATATTCCTGGTCAATTATTGGTCTTGGAAGTAATAACTGGGTTCCTGTGACAGCAGTGGCCGAGGAGAAACCTTGCTTATTAGGCATATTCCTAATACCAAGCAATATAATTGGCAATGCAAACCAACCATCTGCTGCTGTGTGCATAAAGACTGGGATTTTGACTGATATAACTGATGTGCTTTCTTCCATTTTAGTGACTTATGATAAAGCAACAAAAGGGAGGAAGATAAAAGAAAAAAGCCAGATGATAAAGCAAATCTCTGTTGGACGGAACGTGTTTGTGTTAATAATTTTTTTTTTTTTTTTTTTTTTTTTTTTTGTGGTGTGTATGAATGCGATATAAGGGTGAAAGTAAAAGCAGTTATTCACGTCTTTTTTTTTTAGTTTTACACACCACATGCATGGTTATAGTAGTCAACTTGACTTATTGTGGTGGTGGAGGGATGGTAAGCTGAAGCTTGGTAGTGGGGGAAGCAGGCAAAGTCACAAGGGGTTAAAAGATTGCGACAATTAATGTATACTCATTGTAGGAAAGTTGTTAACAATTTTTTTTTTTTAGTGCAAGAAACTTTGTGTGTTCATATCACCTCTTGTGGTTGTCACTATTATAGTTGTGGTCAAGAAATGAATTTCTCTTCTTGTTTTTTTTCTTTTTGGTCCCAAAAAACTTGAGTATAGGTATCATGTTGGGGTGGTCACCAATATGGATGTTATGGCTATTACTGTTGGGTTGGTTCTTTCACCTAAACATCCAAGACTTGTTGAACAGCTTTTGTTGCTGAAATAAATAGGCAAAGAGAAAAGGAAAGATACAGAGACACGACAGGGACAGTCTGGACACTGATTTTATTTTTGATTCCAACAACCTCTCGTTGGGGAAATTCCTTCCCAAACAGTCGGCACATCTTTACCAGTCAAAGTCCAACAGAAAAAGAGAGTTTATTTTTGGTGCCAGGACGCCTCTCTTTTTGCACATGCGTAAATTGTCTTTCCTGTCAGAGGACTCCTGGGAGATTTTTATGTTTATTTTATTTTGTATTTTTACTTTATTTCGTAGTTTTTATTTTATTTTGTAGTTTTCATTTTATTTTGTATTTTTATTTTATTTCATATTTTTATTTAATCACTCCTTGGGAAAGGTATTAATCTGTCTCTTCCTTCCAGTTATGGGTTAAATAGCAGGACAGATTAGGTTCTATAGCATTGGTCGGCAACCAGTCTACTGCAGAAAGCAATGGCAACCTACTACGGGATAATCTTCTGCCCAGTCAGTCATGTCTCTTTTGAGACATGATCGCCCAAGCGTGTATCACATATGGCACTTGACTGACTGACAATGGCTATGTATTTAATGGTAGCAGATGTACCTTAATTAATTTTGTAAAGAAAAGTAATTCACAAAAGAGAATGATTTCCAAATGTATCTGTTTTCAAGTAGTTTTCTTTCTTTTGCTATACTATTTTACTTTCATAAATGATTACCAAATTTTGGTTAAAAATTTGGTCAAGACCTTTACATTAAGAATGTTTAATGTTAACAATATTCAGAAAAATCACTTTTGATTCTGTTGTCATATCAGTGTGCTTTCTTTTAACAAAATTTGTCAAAATTTGTTTTTGTTTATTGATTCTTATATTTAAGATGGAAAAAAGTGATATTTTGGGTAAATTTTGCTTTTTACTTTTTACTTTTTAAGAAAGTAAAAAATGTGACTCAAATGCCAGAATGATTTGTGCAGTTTACATAGAAGGTGCCAAAAGTGGTTTGTAAAATTTTCTCATATATTTTTCTTTCTGAAAAATCTTTCATGGCCAGGTAGACTAAATAAGATTGATATCAAAGTCAAAAGAAGACATTACTTGGGAATAATCAACATTAGATGATGTCTGAGATTGTCAAAATATTCAAATCAACTATTGAAAATTGTTTGTTTTCATCACTTTGAACATTGTTTTTAGAGTCTACTCATATTTGAGTAAACACTGTATTTATTTATTAAATAATACATTTATTTATTTTTATCTACTGACCTGAATATTCAAGAAAGCTTATGAAAGAGTGTATATTTTTCTTCAATAAGATTTCTCAAATATTCAGGCCACTAGACTAAAATAAATAAATATACTGTTTAATAAATAAATCGAGTGCTTACTCAAATATGAGTATTGACTGAAAATAACTTTTAAAGTGATAAAAATCTGTTGGATTGATAAACAAAATTCATTACCTTAGCAAATCATTTGTACAAACTTGGTTATGTTAGTCTCTTTCAGGTGTGGCATCCAGATGTTATGCAAAAAAAAAAAAAAAAAATACTGGACAGTATTTCTTGTGAAGTTCATGTTATTATAAGTCAGCTTACAAAAAAATTTAGATTGTTTCAGAAACCAAAATTATTTTATGCACTTAATTAACAAGAAAACTTCCAAAAAATGTTTTTTCTTAATTTCTGCTCAATCTATCAATTTGAATGTTTTTCTGACACATGATAAATAGTATACATACTAAAATTCAATTTTGTTGTTTACCAGATACAGGAAACAATTTTTTTATCAAAACTATTAAAGTGATTATGCTAAATATTTATTTAAATAATCAAATGAGACAGATTTTGTTGGCATTTTGATAATTATTCCTATTATTTTTAGAATATTATTGAGAACTTTTCAGCACCCACTCATAAAAATGTACTACTCCTTTGTTTATTAAACATTATTCATAATGTTGTATTTTTATTTTTTGTTTTTTTTAATTTAATCTGCTGAATAAAAGTAAAATTTTATTTGTCTCTATGGATAAAAACTTCATTTTTTTTTACATTAAACACAACATCTCTCATAAATCCATTTTAAACTAATGTTGATTAAGAATAAAAGTCAATTGAAATATAAGAATACTAAAATTGAAATTCTTGATAATTGTTGAATGATTCTCTTTGTGCTGCTTTCTGCATTTCACTTCAATGAATAAAACAAATTTAAATGTATCCCACTTTATAAACATACATTCAGTTTTACTTTCTTCTTTTTCTGTTTGTTAATTTGCAAAATTTTGTCCATTTCAGATTGGATCAAATGTTTTCTGATGCATTTTCCAAAGATAACCAGTTAATGAAAGTTGACCCCAAACGCAGTCTTTACTTGGCTTGTGCTCTTATGGTTCGAGGAAAGGTTGGAATTTCAGATATCCGAAGAAATATAGAAAGGTAATCTAGTATGTTTTGTTTTGGAAAAATAAGCAAAATATTTTTTTGGATGTATATGTGACACAAAGATACCTGGTCATGTTTTGAACAATCACAAAGTCAAGTACGTTGTAAATAATTCAATCTGGGAACAAGAGTAAAGTCTAGACATAAGATTTTCAAAACAGGCATCCACTGTCCCCAAATAGAAATTAAGGAAGTGATACAAATAAGTTAAAACTTTCAAAAACAAATATTCACTCAGGTAGAGAGTTAAGAGTTTCAATCACAGGCTTGTATGATCAGGTCACAAAATAGAATGGTTAGTTGCAAGCCACCTGTAGAGAGTGATAATATGGCAGTCAAAAAGAAACTGATCAGTAAAGGGTGACAAGCAGTCAGTCATAGGGGCAGTCAGGGAGATGTCATCAGGCAGAAACAGTTGCAGTCAGAAATTAAAAAGTGTGTGAAAAAATTTTGTTGACAAAGCACCTCTTGCTAAAAAATAAATATATATAAAAACTGATTTAAAACATTGCAAATACTTTTCTATTCTGTATATTCAATTAAATGTATAAGCAAATCAGTAGTAAATTGATGCTTTTCTTAATATCTTATATATATGCAACATTTTGCTAATTTAATATGTTTGTTTATCTGAGATTAAATTCTTGCCCAACAACATGGCCTGGATTTTTAGACTTTAACCATTGAACATTGCAGCAGACAAGTTCTTTGGCAAGATGATTAAGGTACTATTTTAAAAAAAGAATAAAAGGACCTTATAAAAAGTTACTTGCCTCACTGTGGGGCAATATTTAATCAGCTAGTCTTATAAAATATCGCTATCTATGATGATTTTCTATATGTAGCTTAGATATAGCACACGGCCAGAAACATTCAGTTGCAATTGACTTAGTGAGATAAGCTTGCTGACCATTACACCACATTGAAGTGCCCAAATGTTGATATCTATGTAGTGATTTCCATCCTTTTTTTTTCTTTTTTTTTACTCAAAGGTGGTGCTGAAAAGTTTTTAACCCAAAATGATTTTTAAAATATTGTGTGAATTTTTTGGAAAATGGGTTGGGCTAAAAACTTGTAATGTGGTGTAAGTTTTTTTTTTTTGGTTCTTGTTACCATAATGTTTTTGTCTGTTGATTGATATCTAAAAATTTATGCATCTTTAAAAGCTTACTTCTGTAATTTTATTTTTTCATTGTTAATATATGCTAGTAAATTCCCAAATTTTCTCATTTCATTTAATTCAAATTAAAGTAATCTACATTTTGAAATACTTTAAAGCTCAAAACTATATAAAATTCATGTTCGTTGTACAGTTTCAAATATACATGATAAGAAAATATTTTTAAAAATTCAAAAAATACTTTAAAACTCTTAACAACCTGCTTCACATGAAACTGGGTCATTTAATGTAAGGGAGAAAACTAACCTATTCCACTACAATTCTTTCCTTGTGTTTTCTACCTTGCATTTATTCACTATTCATGTTGTTTGTAACACTCCCGAATTGTAACAGTTTTTATGTTAACCTTTCGTATGAAATGGCTTTAAAAAAAAGGCCAGGTGGTAAAATCACTAAAAGCAATGATGAAAAGATATAGATGTTTGCTTTGTAGAATTATAGAAGCATACGGTACTATTTAGAAGAATGCATGACTGAAGCATATTGTAATCACTTGTGGCAGGACTACCAGACCACCTCAAACAGTTACTATGAGTGTTATCTAGTATAACCAAATGAACCAAGGTCATGATATATTGATGGTGTTAATGTTGTAACTTTTAACGGTCCTGCTGTGGCTGTCAAATGATCCTGCTGGTGTTGGCCTGCTTGATTCTTGCTGTCATATTTCTTAATGGTTATAGTTGCAACCTGTATGGATGCAATCCACTTTACTGCATATCATCCCCATATCACTGTATACTCAGTTAAGTGCCTTACATGATACACGCTTGGGCAATCATGTCTCAAAAGAGACATAACCAAATGGGCAGAAAATTTTCCTGCAGTAGGTTACTATTACTTCATGTGGTAGACTGGTTGCTATTACTTTCTGCAAATTACTGGTTGGCAGCCAAGGCTATAGAACCCAATATGTCCTGCTGTTTAACCCATGGCTGGAGGGAGAATAGACAGATTAATACTGACTGTATACTCACTAACATTATGATACATTTCAGAGCAGATATGGTTATTGCGATAAATCAAAAACTGTGTCATATAGGCTTGATTAAAATCTTGTTTAGACTAATGGTCATTCGTGGTCGAGTGGTCTAAGACGTGCCAGATCACATGGTAGCTTCCCCTATGTGGATAGGGGTTGCAGGTTCGAATCCTGCCGAATGACACACATTTTCATAATAAAAATTTATTGTAAATAATCAGGCCAGTAGATATAAATATATAATACTGTTTAATTAAAATCAGAATATCTACTTAAATATGAGTATTGATAAAAAATAATGTTCAAACAAATCATTTCATATATATATATATATATATAGTCATCCACAAACAGATTTGTTTCATTGTATCATAGCTCATCAGTACTGTCAGACATTCGATTGCTTCTATCCAAGATTGAAATCCCCATACAAGCCTGTTTCACTGTATCATAGCTCATCATTGTGGCTAGAGATCCACTTGCTTCCATCTGGGATTGAAACTCAACTGATTTGGTGTCAGTCAGAGTCCTTACCCCCAGGCTATTGGTGCATTTTATATATATATTAGAACCTTGAATAAGTTCTCTCTGATTTTTCATGAAAAGTAATTTTTTATTTAAAGAAACTAGTAAGAAACATGTCACTGAAAGTATTGTCCATCATTAGCCACTACTTTTTCCCATCTTTTTGGTAGCATTTGAATTCCACATCAAGAAAGCAACACATCTTTTGAGGTTAACGATGAATTGACCCATTTGTTCACATCTTCATAAGAATGAAAGTGCTGCTCAGTCAGGCCATGTGTCATTGATTGGAACAAGTAATAATTGGATAGGGCAATGTCTGGTGAATACAGCCTAATGTTGTCATGTTGCAAAATCATTTTGTTGTATCTCTGCTCATATAATGTCTATTTTTTTCTTTAATGTTTGGCTCAAATACATCAATTGTAGTTGATAGCAATCTCTCATGATGGTTTTGGTTAGTTTGAGAAGCTCATAATAAACTACACCCAGCTGATCCCACCAAATGCAGAGTGGAAGCTTCAAACCATGGATATTTGGCTTTGTTGCCAATATTGATGCATGGCTAGACTTACCCCACAATCTTCTGCACTTAGAGTTATTGTAGTGTATTCACTTTTCATCACTATTCATGATATGATGCAAAAAAACTTTCCTCTTCTGCCACTGAAGCAGCTGTTCACGCATGACAAGATGCCATTCGATGTCTCTTGGCTTCAACTCATACAGCACCCAATGTCATTACTTTTGAATATACCAATACTTTCAAACATTTTAAAACTGTTGAGTGATCAACTCATAATGATTCTGCAAGTTCAACTTGTGCCTGACATGAGTCTTCATGAAGTAATGCCTCCAATTCTTTGTTGTCAAACTTTTTCAGTGCACCAGAGTGTTCTTTATCTTCAACATCAAAATCATTATATTTGAAGCATTTAAATCAATCTCTGCATGTTGTTTCTGACAGAGCATGGTCACCATAAATCTCAACAAGAATTCTATGGGCTTCAGTTGCAAATTTCTTTTGAATAAAGTAGTGCAGTTAAATTTCCCACAAATACATTTTCTTGTATGCACTTCAGCAAAATAACATACACTGAATTTCAGCTTGCTTATAATACTTCCTCATAGATGCATTACCATCTGAAACTACAGGCACGCAGTTCTGGGAACATCATCTTTTGGAGAACAAAAAGAACTTATTGAAGGTCCTTATATATATATATATATATATATATATATATATATATATATATATATATAAACTTTTGACTTAGTTAAAGTTCTAAACACTATTTTTTAAACATTCAAAATAACTTCTTAACTTGATTTGCCAAGTAAATAATGAGAAGGGAAAATATCTCTCAATTCAATTGAGAAGAAAAAATTTCATTGCTAATAACTGATTAAACTTAAATTTATAAATAAAAATATTCAATGTTTGTTATCTATTAACCCCTTGTGTGGTGCAGAGAAATGGAAGATGTGAATTGAAGCTGATAAATGTAAATTTATAACATAATATGATGGAACAAAGTCACTTGCAAAGAAAATTCAAGACAGTATTTCCTTTAAAATTCAAAGTAACTCTTCTATAAATGATGGTAGCTAAACTTAGATAATAAATGAGATATCTTATTTATTCAACACAGTACATTTTTATTGTCTGGCAACAGTCTAATACTCCATAATACATCATTCATTAGTGTCAAACTTTGAAGACCATGTAATAAGCATTATATGTAGTTTATCATGAACAGAATAAATAAGAAAAGCTTGTTTCCTTTTTCTACCAATTTGAAAAACCAGCACCCATAATGAAGAAAAGGAAACATAAATGAGAGAAGTAGCAAAAGAAAAGTGAGCAATTTTCTGTTAGATTTCATTATGTTAGGGATTTTTATATATTATCTATGGTTAGTTACTTTGTTGTCATGTACAAGAATTACAAGTCGAGTGTATTATTAGCTTAATTTAATTACATGTTAATACAGTGGTTATATCAAAGATATATATATATATATATATATATATATATATATAGATTTTGTAAGCAATTTTTTCATGAAAACAAACATTTTCCTCATGATTCAAATGTCACAGTATTGTAGACTTTACAAATACATACAACTCAGCATGTGGTGACCTTAAGCACATAGTTCATTGGTTTAACAAAAGTTTGATTGTGAAATGCTCTTAGATTCTAGTTTAAGTATGGGGTAGGTGAAGTTTGTTACTATTCACTTGACTAGGAAGGGGAATGTTACTTTCAATCATAACTAAAGTAGCTTTGCTTCCTGGTTGTAAGCCTTATATTTATAAAATTTGTGATTTGCCCAGATATTTTCCTCAAACTCTACTCGTTACCCCTCCAGAATATCCCTGCCTAATTTCCCAATTAGAACTTAGTTTTTCTGAGTAATATGCATATAACCCCTTTCATGTTTTATGCTATTATACATTGAGTATTGTCTTTGGTTGTAAGTAAAAAAATAATAAAGAAAATTAAAAACAAGAGAATAGGTCAGAGTATTGACAAAACTTTTTAGAAGTAAAAAGAAACTATTCAGTTAGAATCGGATAGGACTTTCATTCCATTGTGTATATTATAAATGAAAAGAACGATTCTTTCTTTATCCTATCATACACTCAACATGATTTTCTTTGGATGAATTTCTCCACACAGTTGCTGGTCAGGTATATTTCTTTGACGGATCCGCTGATCCAGCACTTAATGGTAAAGAACACATTTCTCATCACAAGTAATAAGCCTATCCAAAAAGGGTACTTGAAGCTGTTGTGTGAGCAATAATTTGAAACAGTCAACAAATTGTTGGTGATTCTCTGGTAACAGGTCATGCAGAACCAATTTTCCAACTACTGAAATCCTTTCATTTTTTTCTATTTATGTAGGACTCTTGTATAACTTACGTTAGACTTCTCAGTAAGGCCCCTAGTCGTAGTAGCACTATTTGCTGTAGCTTCCAAATCCCCTGAATCAAGTTCTTTTAAACAAGTTTCTTTTTGCTTGTTCTCTAGATTAAAATTTCTAGTTTTGAAAAAAAAATAACCCCCAGCAACTGGGGCTGGTGCTAGAGCTTCATACTCACAACTGAATTTATGATACAGGGCTCCTATTCTACTACATCTCAACAAAAAGTAGTATTCATATAAAATATAAATTTTATTTTAACCTAATTATATGCAATAACAGACCATCCTAGATATATGAACAATTCAATTAGAAAAACTGAAAATAAATGCAATGATGTGCGTTGTGGCGCAGTGGATATCGGCTCGGAATGAGAAATCGGGGAACCGAGTTCAAATTCTAGTTGAATTCCTTGCATTCACTTACGCGCAAATACCCTTGGGAAAGGTATTAATCCGTCTCTTCCCTCCAGTTATGGATTAAATAATAGGACAGATTGGGTTCTGTAGCCTTGGCCGGCAACCAGTCTACCGCAGAAAGCAATGGCAACCTACTGCGGGATAATCTTCTGCCCAGTCAGTCATGTCTCTTTCAAGACATGATCGCCCAAGCGTGTATCGCGCATGGCACTTAACTGACTGACTGATCTAAATACAAATTAGAGACATGTCATAATGGATTATTCCATCATAAATCAACAATATTTTGCAATAATTCTTAACACCAGCATGGAATTTCTTTTTGATAAAACATTGAATAACTAGCAGTATAGCCCAGTGTTGCTTGGGTGTAATGGAAGCTTTAAAACTAATCAATGGTCCTGGAGCTCAGACTCTTTGGATGTTGTCATGATAGACTAAAAAGCAATAGTTGTTTCCAGTTAAAGCGAAACCATAGACTGAAAGAAAAATGAATGGATGTAAGTCAAATTTTGATTTCCTGGTATCGATATCAAATTTTCTGCACTATTGTAAGAACTGCAACCTTGAAACTTCTGAATATCGTTTCTTATGTCTTTGTCTATGAGTGTATCAAATTTGATTAAAATCGGACCACTCCTTCTATAACCCAATTTTTTCGATTATTGATTTTCAATATTTATCGGGGGTACCTCAACACAAAACCTAGCTAAGAACACTCGCAGACGCTTATAGTACAACTGTGTAAATTTTTAAGAAAATCGGTTCAACCGTTTCAGAGTCTATAGGTAACGGATACACACACACACAGACAGACACAGACATAGTTCTACACAGTTGATCAAAAACAACAACATGTTGATGATTCAGAAGGTTGTTTGCAACTGTTTTAATGCAACAAGGCAGAGTTTTGCGTAAATATGTGACAATGGATGAAACATGGATCCTCCACTTCATTCTGAAGTTCAACTGTCATTCAACTGAGTGGACAGCAGCAAGTGAAAGCCATCCAAAGTGACCAAAGTCACAAACATCAGCAGGCAAGGTTTTCATTACCTTGAGAAAGGAAGAACCATCAATAGCAAATATCATATAGCATTATTGATGTATTTGAAGGAAGAAATTACCAAAAAACAGCCACAAATGAAGAAGAAAAACGTGATCTTTCACTACGACAACACATCAAGTCACAAGTCAATCACAGTGATGGCAAAACAACATGAATTTCACTTCAAATTGCTTCTGCATCCACACTATTCTCAGATCTGACCCCCAATGACTACTGGTTGTTTGCAGACCTCAAAAGAATGCTCCAGGAAAAGAGATTTGACTCCAATGAAAAAGTGAGGCGTATTTTGAGGCCAAAGACAAATTATTCTACAAAAAAGGCACTGAATTGTTAAAGAAGCATTGGAATTAGTGTATCACCCTAGAAGGGGACTATGTTGATGAATAAAGTCAAATTTTGCCTAAAAGTTGTTTTATTAGTTAGGCCTGGGACTTATTGAGTGATGTGTTACACAGATCTTTCATTTAGTTTATAAACAAAATAGAAATTTCCTCTAATTTAGGATTAGGGAATTATATAGACTATACAAATACAGGAACTTTTTGAAGCAGAAGTATTTTTTGGTCAAGTTTGTAAATATGAGTGTGTGCAGAAAAGTTCTTGGCCTAACTTAATTCCCAATATTTAATGAAATAATCAAACATCAAATTTTTGAATATCTCTTGTTAGTGAGACCAAAAACCAAACAATATCAATGAATTAGAAATTCAAATATACTTTTATATAAGTTCATAAAGTAAGAATTATTTAGTCATGGTTAAAAACTGTTTATCATTTAAGATTTTGCAGATGTACATCAACTATTATTTTTATCAACTTGATTTTTGTTAAGTTTGGTGGTTAAGAAAAACAGAAAATATGAAAACATACTACAAATATGTCAGTATAATTTTGGGCTATTATAAGTTGTTTGACAAACTACTCAGAAATATTACAGTGAAAATAATCTAATTTTGTTATCTTCTCTCACAGAAAATATCTATTCTGTGAATTAGCAAAGTTACTTGTAGAATTAAATTAAAGCAGATAGTTAACTTCATTTTCTGCAGTAAATAAGAAATTATGCTGCTGGCAAAGTTCTTTTAATTTCTTTGCAGAAATTTTTTAATTTCTTCAAATTGCACAAAATAAATATATACACAAAATAATTAGTTCAATGAATACTGTTACAATTACTTGGAATTTTTAAGCTAAAAATAAATAAGCCATTTTTTAACATTTTTCACTAAATCTTAAAACCAAATAAAACTAGAAACCTATTAGAATTATTACTGTTATGAGGGTTAAAGATAGCCAAAGTTTTTATAACTTGCTTATTATGTATATACTCTCCATATATAAACAATTAAGATTACCCCCAAGAAGGAACCAATAAGATCACTTGTGTGAGAGGTTGTGTGTATGTATGAAGAAGAGTGAATAAAATGTTTTTTATACTTTTGTTAAGACAATACACGACATAAGAGTCACTCAAGTTGGGGGGTTATAAGAATGATATAGTTGTAAGGGTGTAAACTTACCAAATGAATATGAATTGAATGAGGATTCAGTGTACATGGCATGGTGGGTCTTAGCTATGAAGATCTGAACTAGTGAACCTAAGAAATATAGATTGTTTGAACATTTGCCATAGGATTAGCGAGAGGCTAGCTTCTGCTGTATAGTGTTTTACGATATGTAATCGGTAGTCAACTTACGTCTGTCTGGCACTTTACTCTATACTTTATTTCACCTATAATCAACATATGCAAATAGGTAAAATACTATTTGTCAAACTCATTACAGCTTCATCTGTGTGAATGTACACCTGCATTCCATCTCCATCATCTTAACAAAGCTGAAAGTGGTTCAAGACAGTAACATGTCCTCAGACTGGACAGAGAAATTGGCAACAGACTGGGTAAGGCTAATCAAGCTTTTGGTAGGCTGCACAAACATGTATAGAGCAACAAAAATAACTCACCAGTCTACAAAGCAATCACTTGTCTAGATGGTGTCTAATCCCAGGTCTTCATTGCAAGCAACCAAGATTCTTCAGTCAACAAGAGCCACAAACATTGAAGCTTTGATAAAATAAATTACAATGGACAGGTCACATGACAAGGATAAAAAATGATGATTCTCTAAAGGTCTTCTTGGCTTACAGAAAATTAAACCCCCTACTGAAGAGAAACCTTATTCCTTATAAATTCTACCAAATGTAGAAAACAATCAGCTGAGTGACATAGAATTTATCAGGCAAGCTCCTTCATTGAAACAAACTTCAGAAAAGAGCAAAAGAAAAGAAACAGCTTTACAAAAGTGGAGTCAATGCAGAAAGGCATACCTCATCTTCATAAACCTCATTAACCATCTGAGAGACAATGGCAGGTAAAGAAAGCCCCACCAAATTTTTGTTCTTAAAACTATGGTCTTATAAATATTTGGGCAATTTTCTCTTGTATTTGTCTGTGTTTTTGAGATGAGATAGTATTTACATTATTTATACTGCTGGGACTGTTGTCCTCATCTTTACTGCCATGTTTATGACATTTCAGCCGTTGTACACTCCAACTTTTTTCAGTTGCTAGGAATTTTGAGCCAAACTCTTTATTTCAATCACTGGGGTATATCATTCTTATTTCATGTGTGATGCCACTTCTAGATAGCATGTAGTTATTTCCCTTTAACTCAACTCTAAGTTATTTGTTCACCACTGCTGTAGCCCATGAAGGGCTTGGTTCAAAATTCCTAGCATCTGAAGAAGGCTGCAGTGTACAATGGCCGAAACGTTGTAAACATGTCAATAAAGATGAGGACAACTGTCTGGACAGTGTAAATAATGCAATTTTCTCTTATTTAAAAGGTCTTGGGTATGTCGATAAACTGCATCCAGCAGCAAAGCTTCTGATTAGGAGGTTGGGAGGAATATAGAACCACCTTTTAATTGCTGTTGTTCCTAGGTCCACTCTGACCTGGGGTGGTAGCACTTGTTAGTGTCCTAGCTATGGGCAAATAGTTAACCCCCAAACTGGAGTCAAAACACTATGGAAATATAAAAATAGTCTTTTATAGTAAAAATTCCAGGAATACAGTTTTGAAGAAAAATTAATATTACCAGCAATAAATCTTTGAAGAAAAATGAATATTACCAGCAATACATTTTTGAAGGAAAAAAATATTACCAGCAATATATTTTGGAAAGAAAAAAAACGTTACCAACAATACATTTCTGAAGCAAAAATATTAACAACAATAAATTTTTGAAGGTAAAAAAAATATCAGACATGCAACTTGAAGGACTTTTTCAAAAATACAAAACCAGAAGACAAAAAAAAAAACAACAACTTTTTCATTAAAGTTTGACTAAATCAATCTTATTATGATAACCAAGCATTTAAAAAAAAAAAAACTCTACCTTTTTGGCATTAAATAACCCACAGAGGTTGATATGCTGTTAAACAAAACTCAAACTTAATTATTTAAAAGTTCAGCTTTTGTACTAACAATTATAATGCTGTTCAAGACATTTTTGGTATCAAATATGTAAGGCCTGTGTGCTAATCATTAATTTCATATTATTTACATCATTTTTATAGATATATTATTCCTTTCTTTCTTATCACCTACAACCTTAGGTCACTGACACGGGATCCCCCCTACTGTTCAAGATAATACTTAAAATGTTTCTTTTAAACTGATAAAAACCTAAAACCTTTTTGTAATGCTGTATATGTCGGCAATGTCATTTACAGTTACTCTCCATGCATCAAACAAATAAAATTCTCTATTGTTCAACAGACTAAAGTGAATTTGATTTCTTGCCTTTTATAACAACAAGTATTTATTGTTTACCCTTTGTTATGATATTCCAACTATGGATTGTAGTTGCATGCAGTTAGTATCAGTTCAACAATCCAACTACCATTGCCCCGCTTATGTAGCAAGCCTATACTTAACGTCAACTCATAAAATATATGCTAACTGGTAATAGCAATATCCAACCACTACTATATCTCCCTGAAGTAAATAGGCTTTATGCCCCTCATTGATCTCAAACATTTTGTCTATTTGTATCGCCATTTTGACTTCTCTCTCTCTCTCTCTCTAGAGATCTGCGTGTATTTTTCCCTGTAGCGAAAGAAGAGACTTACCATGTGGAGTGAAGTGGACTTGTCTCACATGTAAGTCCATGATTTAGGTGAGGTGTTGCCAAGATGACAGTAAAAAATGTTCATGAGAGAATATCCTAATTATATGATTAGTGGTCATGCTGATTGGTCTGACCAACCAATCAGAAACAAGCCACAGTGATATAAACTGTATTGCTTGGGACAGTCTGATTTTGGAAACAAAATGGTGCTAGAGAAAAGTTAAGTGAATACTCTCAAGGAAAGAAAGAATTCTGCTGCTCCCATTATTTACAAGCTAGATCACCATTTACTAGTTGCCACAATGGCACAAGTACGGATTAGCTGTGACATGATAAAGCCATTTCCTGGTGAGGGTGATGTGGTGGCGTGGCTGAAGAAGGTGAAGCTGATGGCAAAACTTCAAATAGTGGATGATGTGTTAAGCTTGTTGCCATTGCACCTGGAGAGGAACACACTTGCCCTCTACATGGAGATGAAGAAAAAAGACCAGCAGGATGTGGATCAAATAGCTGAAGGAGGCATTTACTGATGGTGCCTTTGCAGCATACAGAAATCTAACTCTGGTCAGGTGGGAAGGGGAATGAGTAGATGAGTACACAAACATGATAAGGCAGTTGGATTGGCAGGGCTTGAGGGAATTGGGATGGAGAGGCTTGCAAAGCTGACTTTTGTCACAAGGTTCTCAGCCGATATCTCTATTGAACACCAACAGGTGCCAAACATTGAAACCCTAACAATGGAAAACCTGATAGCAAGAGCCAGAGTGCTAACTACTAGGGACCAAAGTCGGGATGTAGCAGCAGCTGTGAAAATGGACACAGTGACATCTCAACCAGAGGGAAGTACTATGGGTGATTCACAAGTGCCATGGACGATTCACAAGTGTGGAGGCCTTGTATGTTATACATGTGGTGGTCCCAAACATTTTTCCAAGGAATACTGGTCAACATAATCCAGGATTTATAGATAGGAGAGCACAGGGAAAAATGTGTTGCTGCTGCTGTAATAAGCTAAGCCACATATCACAAAACTGAGAAATGGAGTCAGGGGCAAGGTATCATCACCACCCTTTCCCTCTTTTAGTCAGTAAATACAGCATTACTGGTTGTTGGTGTCCAGGTAGATGACCTGAAGTGTTCAGTACTTGTCAATATAGGATGTTCTTGATCAATAGTTAGCACAAACTACTGCCAGGCATAGAGTAAGCGTGATGTGGACATCTTCACTAGGCTAGAGAAATGGGGGTAGTTTACTAACCTACTGATCGGCTACGGGAATGTCCTAGCATAGTTACAGAAACCACTAAATCTCTACTGTTTCCACGATTTTAAATCAGTAGATGATTTATGAGTGATGATCCAAAAATGGAAAGTAAGAATATGATCTTATATAATTTTTAACTCAATGGAATGGAGGTTAAGTTCAATATCAGCAAGATGCAGATGAAAATTCAATTTAAATCAAAATGCTGAACGGCTGGTTATTTTGGTAATTCAAAAACGTTCTTTTTTTTCTTTTATTGCCATAACAATAGAAACATAAACGCTGGCGATAAAACAAGAAACTTAAAAAAAATAACAACGGAAAGTCTTTGGAGATCTCTGAAGGTCCTTCAAATTAATATATATATATATATATATATATATATTCTTATATCTCAATTTTTTTTATCCAATTTCAAATTGGATCTACTTTCATTAAATCGAGAGTCTCTCTTTCTTATTCCTTTTTTTTTTCTCTTTCAAGTTTCCAATACAATCAAGAATGTTCATGTTCCTCAAAAAAAATAAAAAAGGCATTTTTGTTTTGGAAATGATCTTTGAGTTAACAGAATTAAAGGGAGTGTGTGATAAAGACAAATACCAAAGAAAACACTTACTTGGGAATTTTGAAGGTAGATTATAATTTTGTTTGTCCATTGATTGCCTTCGGTGATACTTTTCCCATTCTCATATATTTCTTTTTTTTCCCTTTTCCTTTCTTCCTCTGCATTACATTTTTTATTTTTAATGAGGTTGTCTTTCCTCGGAGTATTTTGGCATTAACTTTTCTTACATCTTCTCCATTAGACATTTAAGCTGCAACTAATTTTCCAAATTCTAATTACAAACAGAGCGTCTTTAGTGGTTTATTCCTTTCAGCCAATCAAATGATGTCTTTTCTTTCTCTTTCCCTCTCTCTCTCTCTCTCTCTCTCTCTCTGTGTTCTTTAGCATTTCTTTTTTGCTGTTAATCTGTTTGCCTTCGCATACAAGTTTATAGAGAGAGTTATTTTCTCTCCACATGTCCATATATGTTTATAAGGAGGGGGACAGAGAGAGTTCTTTCTCCCGTCTCCACAATATATACATCATCACAGTGTGTGTACCACTAGTTGACTGACACACTGACTGGCAAATTCAGAGTAAAAACCAAAGCTGAAACTGAAATGTTAGTGCAGAGGAGATTGGCAATCTTAAAGCAGCTGATCAAAAAATACAGCTTGAGGGTTGATGTCACTTTGATTCCGTCAAAGCAAAATCTGTCAGATGAACTAACTAGAGTGCCGAAGAGGTGGCTTGATGTGATGAGACAAAGATCTAACCCCACACTGTTGTTGTGTGCTGTTGTAACTGATCAACTGACACCTGATTATATCTGGGCCATACATTGACAAAGTAGGCATTCTGGCATTTGATGTACAACCTACTTCGTTCAAAGGGTGTGTCTCTCAACTATGATGGCAGTTGTTAAGTCAGCCATACAAGCTTGTGAGGAGTGCCAGATGGTAGACCAGTCCCAGTTTGTTGGCAAAGAAGAAAGCTCAAAGTAAATGGTAAATTAGACATAACCCATTACAAGGGTGGCAATATTTTGACATTGACAGATTGTGGCCTAACACGTTTCACCGTATGGCACCCATTGACATGCCAAGATGTATTGACCATCATACGACAATTGAAATTTGTCCACCAGTCAAAATATTGACAGACAGTGCCTCCACATTTTGTGGGCACAGCTTTTACACCTTTGCAGGCAAATGAAGCTGCGAATGTGATATCAGTGTGCCTACATTCCAGAGGGTAATGGTATAGTGGAACGGTGTCACTGCACCATTAAAAGAATTGTGACCAGAATGCAGTGCACTATTCAAGAGGCTGTGTACTGGTACAACATGATGCCTAAGGATGAGAAAAGAAGAAAAATTGTTCTGCTCCCACTCAAAGGGAGACCTAGATATGTCTTGTTTGTTGATGAAGTCCTGTTCTTCACAATCAATACTTGAATTGTCCAAACTGTCTTGATCTTCCATTGACTCCTCATCACTCATTTCCTGTTCGTTTATATTGTTCAAGTTGGATTCACTTCCTGGCTCATTGTTTTGTTGATTTTGTTTTATTGTCTTCTAATCTGTGACATAGAAGTTCTACTTTTGTGTTGAGTGATGACTGACATTAGTTGTCACTTGACAACTAATTGCAGAATAGGGCAAGTTCATTTTGCCTATGTTACTACACCTCCCAGAAACGAAGAGGTTTTACGCCCTTTGTTGATGTGACTTCTTTGAACTGTAGTAAAAGATCTTATCTCTCTCTTTTTTCTGGTTCTTTTCATTAGATCTAGATCTGGACTAATCTTCATTATGATCTTCCAACTCCATATCAGACTCATGAAAACTATCATCCATAGTTTCTTTACTACTATGTTTGCTTTCTTCATCAGAAGCACTCATGCTTTCTTCCTTTCAGGTTCCTCCTTCTCTTCTTTTTTTACCATTAATTCTAGATTTCTATTGTGCAGGGGGTTACTTAGGTGAAAGTGATTAGAAAGAATAGTTAGATATAGTAAATGTCAGAAGGAGGGTGATAGATGGGTAAGGATAGCGAGGATGGGGGTTGGGTAGATGGGAAGAGTGTTTGAGAGAATGGATGAGAGTTAGTGTGATAAGAGGTGTCTATTGACCTTACATTTAAACTCCTGGAGATTGTAGCTGTCAGGGAAGCAAGTGTATGGAAGGGAATTCCATAGCGGATTTAGCAATGGGTTCGATATAGTCATTCCACTTGAGGTCCGCTGAGAGTGTGAGACCAAGGAGGCAAAATGTTTTACTCTCTGGGAGGCAAGCCTGTTCCATGCTAATGGGAGGTAGGAGTGATTGTTTATGATGATTAATTGATAGCAGCTTCATTTTGGAAGCATTAAAATTTACGAGCCATTTCTTGCCCCAGTCCACGACAGATTGGAGGTTCTTCTCAAGCTTGGCAGCGAGGTTTGCTTTGTCACCTACACCAGATTTTTGATCGAGGCAAGAGTAAACGGTGGTGTCATCGGCATACATGCCTACTTGGAATCTTATGGCATCGGGGAGATCATTAATGTAGATCAGAAAGAGCGTAGGACCTAGGATAGAGCCTTGAGGGACATCTGCGTTCGTAAGGTAGTTTTGGGAGGCATGTCCGTTTAATACCACCTTCAATGTGCAGTTAGAAAGGAATGATTGGATTAGTTCAAACAAGTGTCCAGTTATACCATAGCTCCACAGTTTGCATAGAAGGCCAGCATGCCAAACACTGTCGAACGCTTTGGAGATATCCAAGACAATGGTACGAGCTTCGCCATTCTTGTCGAGAGCCTGGTATATATACTCGGTGATGGTCGTTAGCATATCAGCAGTAGATCTGGTGAAGCGGAAACCATACTGTTTGTCCAAGAGGAGCCTGTGGGATGTGAGATGTTGAACCACCTTGGCATTGATAATGGTTTCGAACACTTTGTCAAAGATCAAAAGAAGGCTGTTCGGGCGGTAATTTGTGGGGTCCGAGGGTTCTCCAGTAGTCTTAAATATAGGAACTACAGAGGAAGACTTCCAACAGGCAGGAAAGCAGGAAGCAGATAGGTAGAAGTTGAAGAGCTTAGAGAGGACAGAGGAGAGTTCAGGGGCACATTTCTTCAAGACTATGCTTGGGATTCCGTCCCCTCCACTTGCTTTGTGAGGGTCAAGCTTTGAGATTATTTTAGTGAACAGCGAGGGTGTAATGTGGACGTCATTCAGTTGAGCCTCAGTTCTAGGTGGGAAGTCAGGTGGAGAGACTCCAGACGAATCCAGCCTCGAATTTGTGGAGAATCTGCGAGCAAAGCATTCAGCCTTGTCTGCTGAGGAGGTGAGGACCTTGAATTCATTGATTAGTGTGGGTATTGAGGTTTTACTCTTGTTGAGCACACTTTTACAGAGTCGCCAGTAGTCTTTGGCGCCGAACTTACAGGATCCTATGCGTTGCTTCATTCTGGCAGCAAACAACATCTTAGCTTTGTCAAGTATCTTTTTACACTTATTGCAAGCTGAGGCGAAAAGATGCCTGTTTTGGTCCGACGTGTAGCTTCGATAGAGCGGGAAAAATGATTCCAGTGGGCAATAGCAGCCAAGCAAGTGGGCGAGAACCAGGGGGATGAGTGGGATTTAAGCTGAAATTTCTTGGCTGGGATGAAAGCATCGATGCCAGCCTTAACCCAAGAGGAGACTTCGGATGCGCAGTCTTCAACGGGAAGACTAAAAACATTGTTCCAAGGGACGTCACACAGGAAGTCGCAGAACGAGTCCCAGTCTGCTCTTTGGTAGCAGTAGGATATTCTGCTGGTCTAGGTTTCTTGGATTGAGTGGGGGTGGAATGAGATGTTAACGGAAACTACGACATGGTTAGAGTTTCCGAGAGGGCAGAGCTGCTTGGTGGTGCAAGAGTCTGGGATGGAAGTGAAGCAGAGGTCTTTAACCATGCTTAGAAGTGAGATGGAAGCACATAAAAGAATGATCCAGGGATTCAAGAGATGTCACCCTAACTAGAGGGAGGTGTTCGCTGATATAGACATATGGACATTGGAGTCCTTCCTGAAGAGGAGAAGGTAACCAGGAACATAAAACTCAGAAGAGAGGATAGAAGGATCAAGGTTAGTTTCACAGAGAGCTAAGATATCAGGTGAGTTAGTCTGAAGAAATGATTTTAAGCTATAAAAGTTAGTGCGGAGATCACATATGTTTGCAAAGGAGATGCAGACAGGATTGGGCATTTTCTGATGAGCTGGTTTAGTTTTCCTATTTTGTTTGCTTGTATTCATATTGGTTTATTTATAGTGAGAGGTCTAGATTAGCATCAGATGGTCACTGTATGCAGCATGTGTAGGATGGAGACTGGTGCAGCCTGCAGCATAATGTGGCCTCGGGGTTGCCCACTGGAGGTTCATGCAGGGATACTCGTCCATGCGCGATATGGCACTACAGGAACCCTGATATTATTCGACTGTTGATCAGAGCAGCCTCTCAAGGCTCTACGCAAGAGTTCGGGCTCCTGTCTACCAGTCGGAAGCAGCAACCAGGAAACTGCCAACCCGGTACCCTCAGAATGAAGAGGCATTGCCACCATACTCAAATACTGCAAAGAGACTGTATTAACAATAAGACCGAAGGAGGAGGGAAGAGAACCGGGAACCCCTTCCTAAACAAAAAACAAGGCGATCACCTCTACTCTTGTTCAAAAGAAGAGGGTGGAGTGTAAAACCGGGCGATAACAGGTACTATCTACTGCAATTAAAAAAAAATAAAATAAAAAATAAAGAAATAATACTGAGTTTTAACTTAGAAGTAGAAACTTCCTACCTAATAAAAATTGATGAGTTCTATCTGTGCTCCATAAGATAGATCAGGCTTCTTTTTTTTTTTCAATATTTGAATAGTTAGCCTTGTCTAATATTAAACTTCAAGAAAGTTACATTAGAGGATGACCTTGAGGTAAAATTGCTGGTATGGCATACTCACTTGTGTCCACAGTTAAAGTTCTTTTTAGGGTAAAAAATTTTACCAACAGGTTCTTTTATAATTTTTTTCTTTAAATTTTCAAATTCTGTATGCTGCCATTGAGTCCGTTTAAAGTCATTGCTCTTTTTCATAACTTCGCGAAGGATTCTATCAGTTCATTGTACTTTGACAAATATCTGATTAAAAATTTGCTAATGTTAAAAAGATTCCAATCCTTTTTTTATTTGTAGGTGTAGACCTCAAGAGCGTCATTAATTGGGGCAAAATATAACTTGTCACTTTTAATAACTCCAAGAGTTAATTTCTCTCCATTAATCATCTGAGAGGCACCTTTCTTTCTTCCATCAACATGACTGATACTAACCCCCCAGGAGAGTGACTCATTACGCCTTCTCGGTCTAATGTTTTCAGCTGACATGAAGTGGAAAGACTATATTGAATTTATTGCTAGTTAAGCTGTTAAGAAAGTTGATCCATTGTGTCAAGTGAGCAATTTTTTCTCTCCAGAAACTATCTTGTATATCTATAAGTCTACCATTTATCCAGGCTTAGTATATTACTGCCACATATGGTCTTGTGCCTCTGCTATTTACCTTGATCCCCTTGATAAGATCCAAAGAAGCAATATTGTTGGTCCTGAGCTGGCAACTCAGCTTCAGTCAGTCACCCACTACCTAGGGTTGCCTTTATATGCCTTTTTATAAATACCTTCATGGTAATTGATCAGATGAGTCAAGTTTGTGTCTGGTGAAATTCTCTCTTTTGAAATTTGGTATCCCATATATGTTATTGTGTTGCAATTTAACACACATTTATTCTTGTTTATAGTCATCCCAGCAATTTTTTAATTTGTTTAAAACATAATTGTTTTTTTGTTTTAGCTCTTTTCTACTAGTAGCACTAATACATATATCTATGATATAGACGAGATTGTGATAATAAATGAGTAAAGGCCAAGTTTTATAAACTTTACTACCATTTTATTTGTTTTGTTGACTCCATAAGGTTATATCTTTTGTTATATGTGAATAATTATCATTTCTGTCCTTTTTGTATTTTTGATGTTTATTGTATAAGTCATTGTGGTATTTATGTGGATGTTCATTATGATATATATGTATTTCTGTGTTCAGGTTATAAAAAGTTTTTCTTCCATGTATATCTATATGCATGTAAATATAGCCTGTTTGTGCCTCCATGTGTGTGTCAGGTGGAATGTAGTATCAGGTTACTGTTTGTGCTATGTTATATTATGTTCTGAGTATTTGAGTGTGTGGATTGTAATCTTAAATTAATTCCTTGGTTTTCTGCATATTCTTTTTGTGAATATTATTTGAGTACATCTCTGGCTTGCATGGAGTTAGTCTTGGCTGGTTGGTGTGTTTATTGAATCTCTGATGACTGCTGCAAACTTCACATGCTCAGTGGGTGAACTGAGTCCAACTAAAGAGGCTATGCTTGTGTTCACTGTTCTTTTTGTATTTTCTCAACACCTGCATGTTTCTGATTTGATTTTGGCAGGAGCATTAGTCATTGGTTGATTTTTGCATGATGTCAATTGACAACATAAGCTATGCCTGGGTTATATCTACATGACCAGAAATATAGAAAAAAGGTAAGAAGGAAGGTTGTATATGTTGAGAGAAAGAGAGAGTTTCTCTGGCACTTTATTAGTAAAGAGAATAGGGTATATTACAATATGCTTTACTGCTACATATCTGCTCACCACATATCAGTTTGATAGGTGATCATATTCTTAACATCACCCATTAGTACATTTTCAATAGCTCTTTGAAAAATACTGTTTTTACACCATAAAATATGCTTCCATCTGAGTAACACTATTGGAGAATTAATTGTAGTGACCTCTTCATATTTTTCATCAGTTATATTTTTATGCAAATTTGAGTTCAATTTTAGCAAAGTATTTAATTTCTGACAACTTATGAATAGCAGTTTCTTTCATTTGGGTTTGTCCATTCATTCCTAGAAATTTGTTGTATTAGATTAGTGTCACTCTGAGTATCAAATTTCATTGGAAATGTTATAGCATTTAATTTAATTTTTTTCTGGCACTTTTCTTCTTATGTCTTTGTATCACAAATACAGGTGTATTTTCCTGAAAGGGGTTTAAATTTTTTTACCCTTTCTATTTTCCTTTTATACTTGCACACAGACTGGAAATATTTTTTCTTTTCATAATTTCAGCATACTTCTTCTAAAGCTGGACATTTTTTCTTGTTTGGTTCATGCTTTTTAGTACAATATTTGCATCATACAAGGTGATATGGTATGATGTATGCTTTGGCATTACCTTGGTTGTATTGAATTTCTCAGTTAACTCTAATTGCTGCAGAAACTATAGATGCATACATTTTAGTCAATTGTAACCATTCTAAAATTTTATGTTTTCAATTATCTCATCTGTATCAACTCATCTCCAATGGTCATTTCTTCAGTGCCAAGTTTTTCAAACTCACAGAATTTGAAAGCCTTTTATAGCTTGTGTACATATGGCATTATTGTTTTGTTCAGCTCTTGTTTGCTTGCAAAAAAATTTGTCTCCTCTATAATAAGTGTAGTTAAAGAGTAAATTTCTGTTTGGTTTCGGTTCCACTGCTCGCTTCACTCGTGGGTTTGAAGCTTCCAGACAAAATATAAACAGAGTCTTAACTCAATGCTCTCTCTCAGTTGTGCACGTCACCAGGGTTGCAACAAAAAAAAATCTCCCAACCATTGTCTCAAACCCTTTTTATGGACAAAAAGCCATTGCCGATGCACCAATCATCGCCGTCGGTCTCATTCTCACTCACCATAAAACAACAGGTCGAAGAATATTCCTTTCTTTGACCAAACTTGCGAGGACACAGCTGACGAGACGACGAACTCTCTGGCGTGGGTTTACGCATGCATTCATCACAACACAGCAACCCGACAAGCAAAACACCTTGGACGCTTTGGCTCTGGTAAGTGTGAATGTTTATTGTCACACTCCCCCATGGTCTCCTGATCACACAAATAACAGTGCGGATGTGGTCTTTTGTTTTGGGTGCTTCTCCGAAGGGGCATTATCTGAACTTCTTCAGGTGAGCTTTCAGACGAACTGTCAGAGCTATCAGGGCCACTTGATGGACCCTCGTGTGAATCACTAACTACAGGCTCGATTAGCACTTCGCCTTCCAATGAATCCCTCTCACCGTCACTTACGGAGGGGCTTGTCTTGAGGACAGGGCGCAGATCCCTCACAGGTTGTGGGATTCCATTGACCAATATGGTGTGGTCACTTACTATACCGGTGACATGACCTTTTTTGAATTGGGTTTGCACCGACTATTGGGAGGCTTTACTCAGACGGCCTCTCCTGTTTCGTACAATCTACGCACTTCTCATCTATCAGGCACGTACTCGCTGTCGATCTCTTTGACTCGTACCTGGTATCTATATATTACATTAGTGGGGGCACTTAAAGCAGATATGTTGTCCTTTGGCATCGTGTTGTATCTGTATACAGCTTCCATGACTGTGCACTGCTTTCTGGCAGCGATTCTTTTTATACTCCGGTGGCACCTTTCCACTATGCCATTACCACTTGGCACATGTGCACATCGTAGTTGAATCTGAATCCCCATTCATCCAGGAAGTGCAAGGATTTGTCTGCTGCAGAAGGCAGTGTCATTATCAGTGAGGATTTCTTCTGGAGGTCCTCGTTCATAGAACACCAACTCCAATTGGTGGATCACGCTTGACGAATCTTGTCATGGCAATGGGTGCCATACTGTGAATCTAGTGGGCCCGCAATCTATCAGCATGAGAAAATTCTGGCCGCCGTAATGGGTTACGTCCATTCCCAGCCTGCTTCATGTGCGTTTTACTCCCAGCTTTCATTTCGCCATTTAACTAGTGCAGGGTCTATTGACTGGCATGTTTGGTATCCCTTGACCACTGTCCTTACGGTATTTGTAGATACTGACGGATTGGTCAGCTGTACAAAATAGCACGTTCTTCTTACACCGGGGTGCCCACTAATGATGTATTCTAATTATTTCGTCCGGCTCCTCCACAGACACAGCACACATCGGTGGTACAAGTTCGACGTCCTTCTTTACAGCGTCAAACCATCTTTGTGGTATCCTAGTTAATTTGTCAGTAAGGTTGCAGCTAGATGTTACCAGTGTTACATCCATAGATAGGTAGTACTCGATGACAAGGTTTTTAACAGTAGTCAGCCATCTTCTAATGAGCATCTTGCTGACTGCCTTGGTGCGAACCCTGGCCTTGCCTGTCAATGTGTTTCCAACACTTAATGGTATATGCATAAGGAGTTGGTTTGCAGATGCAACTTTGTTACCCTCCAATGGAGTGCCAAATTAACTCCTTTTAGTACGACATCCAGTTCTGCCAGCATCGTTCATTGGTCGCAACCAGCATGCATCCTTGATTACCACTCCATCCCTCTCCAGTAAGACTCCAATTGATAGGGAACCAGTTAAGCTACACAACGACATAGATGAATACCATGTACCCAACCAATTGCGACCTGCCTATGAAGAATATTTCAGTAAAATGGGAGACAAATTCGACCTAAAACTAATCCCAGAGTTCGACGGTACCACTTCTGTTTTGGAATTGGTGGAGAAGGTCGAATTAATTTGTCATTTGTGTGGAGTGAAGTACATTGAAAAAGTGATTCCATTATGGTTGACGAGTGGTGCTTTTGCGGAGAATCTGCAACTAAGTGACAAGGAAAAAGAAGATCCAGCTAGAATCGAAGCCGTACTTTACAAAGCGTTTGCCATTGACCTGTGTACCACGTATGAGCAATTCGTGGCTCGAAGTTTACATCCTGGTGAAATGGTGGACATTTATTTAGCTGCATTAAAGAAGCTGGCAACCCGGTTTGGCGGACTGCTCGAATGAGCATTGGCATGTGCATTTATAGCAGGGTTTCTGGACAGAGTGAAAAAACTATTGCGGGCAACCTCCAGAGTGAACACGCTGGTGCCTGATGAACTACTGGTCAGCACATTTCATTTTTTTAGCTTTAGTCAATCAGTATGAATATAATAAAAGTTAACTAATGTGTTACATATCTGTTTTGTATGCTCATTTCTAGATCCTGTGTTGTTACATTACACTAATATAGTCTTTTTACCATCTTTATTGAATTTACAAAACAGAAGTAAATATAAATTATTGAACAATACAAATTTAAATTATTTCTAATGGGAAACTGAAATTTGTAATATTTTGATTGACAAATTTCCAATAAGTTTTGGCTATGCAAAACTTACATTCAGAAATCCACAAAGAAAATCATGAAGATATCTAAACTTCCTATTTATATTTAAATTACAACGAAATGAGTGCTGTTTGTAGCATAAAATCTTAATTTTCCTCTTTCTACCTTGAACTACAGGCTGATACATCATTATACTTTTTCATTAAATAATTTTCTGTTCCCTGAACAAACATTGATAAATCCTGCTTAAAATTAGGGTTTATGATGAAAATTTTGATTGAAAGTTAATGAAGAATAGAAACTTAAATAAAATGCATTTTATACAGACTTAGCCTTATTAAAGTTAAACTCAGATTCTGATTCTATCTCTTTGTTAGGATTATGTCTCTGATAATGCATTACCAATCAATATAGAATTAATAACTTGAGTAGAAACCATTTACAAGAGTCAAGAACTAATTAAAGCCATAAATATTAGATTATAAAGTTTGCTTGAGCTGAAAGGAAAATAATCATTCATCAAGTGAGTGCATAATTAAATTAACAACTAAAGAGAGCATTATTTACATATAGACTATTATCCACATTTTTGTTCTTGTTATCATAACAATTCAGCCTTCATATGTTGATATGGGTAACCTACAGGGAATTTCAAACTGAACCTTTTATTCAATCTATGAGGGTAGATTGTCGTCATTCCACTGTTGATGTCACAACTAGTTCTTTTTTAGTACTGCTCACAGAACAATAGACCAGTAGATTAAGCATGGGTTCATGAATTCAGTCACATAGTAATTGTGAGTTCAAGTTACTGAATGTGGTGTGTTATATTAATGTAAGAGGAGAAAGTAGGAGGTGAAAATTATGAAAATAAGGAGGATAGATAACAGGTGAGTTGTAGGTTACATGAATTTACATATACCTGATGAAAGCTGGAAGGTACAAAAGCCAAAAACTTTGACAACAAGAGGAGGACAATAGTAAAAATAATGATAATTTGTCATCTCAGAAATTCAGACAGAAATATTTTCCTTGTCTATCAGATTCAACTAAACCTTTATAAAAGAAAGTTTGCTACTCAATTAAATGTGCATATAAAAGTGGACACTGTGGTCCACACACAGTGGTAACAGGCTGTTTCATACTTGAATTCAATTTTCAGGCCTGAAGATTGCATTCAAGCATGAAACTGCTAAGTGTCTACTTTTATATTTACATATGCTCTATCCTTGATGTTAAGCATTTTTACTCATAAATATAGCATACTTTGAAACTATATATATATATATATATATATATATAGGTCATCCGCAGACAGATCTGTTTCGCTGTATCACAGCTCATCAGTACGGTTAGACTCAGATTGCTTTTAACCCAGGATTGAAACCCGACCAAATTGGCATCAGTCGGCGATTCTACCTCTGAGCTATGGGCACTCGGTAGAAGAAGGCAGACTTTTTAGCATGCATATTATCAGTATACACGCCCAATAGCCAGAGTGCTCCAATTTATTACTGAATGAGCAATACGTACAAGCCAGAGTAGCTACTGTTTTTCAAAGTCAACCATTCTTCCAGAGTGCTCAATCAGTGTGTGAGAGCATTATATGTATATATATTAGGTTATTACAAAAATAATGGAGGATTTCAGAAACACAATTTTATTCTTAAAGATTTAACTGTAGAAATGTTGAAATTAGTTAAAATATGACCCTCAGTCAACGAGATTATTCATTCCTCAGTGATCAAAATTTTGGCTGTGATGCAAAAAAATCTTTGAAAGCTGATTCTTCCTGGTTTGGACATAAAAGTTTTACCGTTTAAAAATGTGCTTAAGTGCTTAAATAAATGATAACCAGTGGGTGAAAGATCTGGAGAATATGGATAATGTGGTAAACTCTTGTATCCCAGGTCTGTGAGTTCTTGCAACATGTGGCCATGCATTATCGTGGAGCAGAATTGGACCATGTTAATTCATCAATGTAGGTCTCAGCTTTTGCAGGCATGCATGGATTTCAGCAAGTTGATTGCAGTAAAGCTCTGCATTAATGCTCTGATTGGCTTCCAGAAGTTGTAGTGGATAACACCAATTGCAGACCACCAAACAGTCACCATAATCTTTTGCTGAGACAACTTTGGCTTTGAGAAATGTTTGTGGGCACTCATCACGATCAAGCCATTGAACCGTTCATTTACGGTTACCATAAAGGATCCACTTTTCATCACAAGTGGCTATTTGGTCAAGAAAGGGATCATTGGTATTACACAGAAAGAGCATCGAGCACATTTCAAATGCCTAAATTTTTTATTTCCATTAAGATAATGAAGAACCCATTTATCACACTTTTTCACTTTACCAATACTCTACAAATGCCATGTGACTGTTGTAGTACTGATACTGACATTTCTCTGACACTTTGACATATGCACGCATGTATATGAAAATAAGGAGATGAAGTGAAACAGTTATTGTTGTAACTCTAATAGGTTACTACATATGTAATCACCAAAATGGAGGTTGGGAATAATAGTAAAATCAACAAGTACAAGACTTGCATTTTGCATGAAATAGATACACTGCTATACAGCAGTTATAAACAAAGCTTTCAACAAAGGACATCTGCTGTGTTCAACAACTTATTCAGGTTAGAATTAATGATAAAAACTGTATATAAGGAAAATGCATTGTGATCTCTGAAGATAAAGGGTTGTCATAAATCAAATTATCTTATCACATTTGTTGACTGAAAAGTGTCTGTTTGTTTTTATATATATATATATATATATATATATATATATATATAAACATTGGTGTATGGTAAATTTTAAATCAGCCACCGAAACCAGAGAGAGTTCTTTTACTTTTTTTTATATATGTGTACACTAACATACACACACACACACACACACACATATATTAGAGCTGCTTTGTGGCTTTTTTTAGTTTGTGGAGCATGCTGTTTGTCCCTGATATTATAGAGTATATTGGAATACCTAGTTTGTTTTCTTATATATATATATATAAACTTCAAAATAGAATTAAATGAATATCCCAGAGATATTCTGCATAACAACTATCTGAATATCTCTGAATTTTTTCCAATTGAGTATATATTTTAAGTATGTTTGTAATATAATTACCAATGTATCAACTTTATACTATAATCTAATGATTTTCTGCTGTTTATATTTCAATTTCTTTGTTAGGCTTAAAGAACAGTTGGAATTCATTCATTGGAATAAAGAAGGCTGGAAAACTGGGTTGTGTGCAGTGCCTCCTGTCGGTCATTCGTATTCATTACTGACATTGGCTAATAATACATGTGTCCAACATACTTTCACAAAACTCATGGATAGATTTATGAAATTATACAAAAGAAAGGTAAGATACAAAACAAAAGTTGATTAAAGAATAAAACTTTGAATTTTTGTTAAGTAATTTAAATCTTATCAATCATGCATGAATAATAATCATTAAACATTTAGTAACAGCTGTATCAAGAAGTCCAAAGCCTAATCATGATAAAAATTATTTTACACAAAAAAGTATTTATTTTCAACATAATCTTCTTCATTGTCCATGCACTAAACTCAACATTTTTTCATTTAATCATTCAAAAATAAAAAATTATACAGTAAAATTATGTGAAGCACACTCAATTATCATATCCTCTTAATATCTCCTGGATTATTCTCCCTTTTGTATGTGTGCTTTCACTATAATTTTACCTTTACAGGTAGGTGTTCACTTGTAACAGTTCTCATTTACTGCCTGGGCTACACTCAAATTCTTATCTGGTTTAGTCTCTACTTCTTTATTATTCCACAACACTTTCTTTTTAGAAACTTGATATTTCTCTCTCCTCCTCCTCCTCCTCCTCCTCAACAATACCAGCTCTTCAGTTTTTGGATTAAATTTGCCATCTGATATACCCTACCTCTCTATTCTCACTATTTCATCTATAACACATTTTAGTTTTAAACCTTTTATTCTGGCATTTTCTTTCTTCAGAGTTATTTCAATTTCTTCTCATGTGCACTTCCTTACCACAATTCTAACACACAAATTGTCTACAATTCCTCCTGTAGTGCCCTGACTTTTCACAAAACAACATCTACATGTTCAGTTTTTTTCAGGTTTCAGTTCACTATTCATTCCATATTCCACACCCTGAAATATGTTTTATCAGGTCACTCTCCTTTTCACTTCACACTTTTCACACATAGAACTCAAGTCAGACTGTTCTGCCTTTTTTAATAGTACAATCTTTTTCCTTGTGTCATTTTTTTTTTGTTACATTCCCAACATTACCCTGTCAGCGGGGCATCAGAATACACTGACTGTTCCCCTGTAGAGGGTAGAAGTCCTTCAATGGGGCCACCTGTTGGCTGTGGGTGGCAACCTGTCATGCCTGGGGATGGGATCCTGGTGGTTGAGCAGATCATGATCCGGGTGCAAAGAGGTCATGATACTGCAACACACCAGTTTGGCCTTTACCTTGGCTAGACAGGAGGTCGAAGAGGCCCGATCCAATCAATCGGCTGGTCAGGTCTAGCCCTAACGTCTACTTCCAAATGAACTTCCAAGAAATCAAAAATAAAACTAAAAATATGAAACAAACACTAAAATAAAAGTGACTTCCCACCCAAAAAATAAAATTATAGAATATTTCAACTAAAAAAGTAGACATTAGAAGGCGCTGGCTGAGGGTCAATCATCACATGAAGAACATGAGCCCAGACATGGCTGCAAACCAAGCTATTTATTCACTAAAATTTTTGGTAGCGTAATGAACACAGTGACAGATGTTTTGGATGTCTCAGGTGAATGAGTATACTGTTCTGTGTAGCCCTGACCAGTCAAGTTGTTTGGGTTTCCCCCTTGACAGGTCCCAATAATGGGTTTCGAGGTGGGTGGGGAGCACAGACAGCGAAGAAACAAAACATGATACATGATGAATCAAAACAAAAAGCCCAAACGTGCCCTATCTGACTCGGTGAAAAAGAAATCAACACGAAATTCCCTAGATTCTAAGCCCATGTCAAAACTATACTCTTTCCTTATAAAAAAAATATTATCCAATACGATAAATCCAAAAACAGTAAAGAAAACAAGAGATGGAAACCTAATGGTAGAAACTGAAACAAAAAATCAAAGCAAGAAAATAGACAAAATGAAAACCTTTCACAACATCAACATCAAAGTCAATCTGCATAAAAAATTAAATCAATCAAAAGTAGTAGTCAGAAGCAGAGAATTATCGCTCGCCACCCCAGAAGAAATCTCAAACTCAATGAGCACTCAGGGAGTTATCGACCACAAAAGAATATTTATAAAGAAAAATAATGAAAAGATACCCACAAACACATATATACTCACTTTTAATACACCTCAAATCCCTCCAAAAATCAAAATAGGATACAATATAGAACCTATAGAAATATACATTCCAGATCCCCTAAGATGCTTCAAATGTCATAAATTTGGGCATCATAAAGACATCTGTAGAGGACACTCCACATGCGTCAAATGTGGCTAAAAAGAAATAATGATGAAGAAGAACGTCAGGAAATTAAATGTATAAATTGCCAAGGGAACCACCCAGCTTTCTCCAAAGCATGTGAACGCTGGAAGAAAGAAAAGGAAATCCTAGGAATAAAATATAAAAGAAATATTCCTTTCCCAGAGGCAAAAAGATAGTCGAAGGATATATGAAGAATAAATTTTATGCAAGAGTAGTAGAAAAGACAAATACAAATATTACCCATCAGATAGACAAGTACAATGAACTCATAGAAAAACATTTGGAACCGAACGAATGGCCAAATTTTTAAAAAAAACCCAACAAAATATTAACTTCTTCCCAAACCCAAACTTCCCCTTATAAAAACAAACCTTTTGAAGAACAAAGTTCACAACCAAATATCCAATCAGTAAAATATATAACCACATCTCCAAAGAAAACAGAATCACCTAAACAAAAATGGGAAATACCTATTAAAAATAAATTTGAACTTTTTGATGAAATGAAGATAGAAAGTCCAAATCAACAAACAGAAACAATGAATTCAGAAATTAGTCACCGATCACAGACAAAACAAGAGAAAAAACAAAATAAAAACAAAACAGATAACAAGTCTTGATCAAACTCAAAAACCAGAAACTCAAACAATAAAACTACCACAAAAGATCCAGTAAAAGATAATCCAAGAACAGGAGAAAAAACGAAAAAATCAGAACTAGATAAATGCACTTAACCCCCACACACACACAAATAATTAAAACTTTACACCAAAAACAAGAATCCAAATTGAAAAAAAAAAAAATTTAAACACGAAGAGGAAATAGATATAGATAATAAAAATCATAACACAAAATGATTTATAAAACTGTAATGACAAAGTCATAAAACAGAACAGGATAGCCATAATGATAACTTGAACAATAAAGAACAAAACTAATGTCTGTCTAAATTAAAGCCAAACTAAAACCAAATGACAAACAAAATCCTCCAGTGGAACATCAAGGGTGAAAAGGTTAATCTTGCTGAATTAACATTCCTAATCGACTCATTCCACCCAGCAGTTGTATGCCTCCAAGAAGCATACAAAAATCAATTTACACATTCCGCATTAAACAACACACGACATACGATTACATATACAAACAAGGGAACAAAGCTTCTGGTGGCTCATCAATTATAATCAATAACAATATTATTCAAAGTGAAATCAACCTGAATACAACACTACAAACAGTTGCAGCAGATGTAACACTCAGAAAACCATTAACTATCTGCTCACTATACCTCCCACCTAACGAGAATCTAAATAAGACACAATTAAACGAACTGATTCAACAACTACCCAAACCCTTTATCTTAATGGGAGATTTTAATAGAGACAAATTAAAGAGAAAAAATAATAGAAGATTTTTTAAATGAAAACCACTTATGCCTGTTCAACAATGGAGCATATACATATTTACACCCAGCTACTGGAACATACTCAGCTATTGATTTAACAATATGCAAACCCAATATCTACATGGATTATCATTGGAAATTATATCACGATACCTGCAGAAGTGACCACTTTCCAATCATACTAGAAAGTCAAGAACTGGAAAAAGACATCAAAGTACCTCGATGGAACCTTCAAAAGGCAAACTGGCAAAACTTCAAAAACACTTGTCAAATGAAATTGACATCAGAAGCCAATATAAGAATTGAAGATGATATCATATATTTTACCAACACTCTAAAAACAATTGCAGAACAAAATATCTCTGAAAGTTCACCATCACCAAAATTTAATAACCCCTGGTTCAATAAAGAATGCAAAGAAGCTGTCAGAGCCAGACGAGCAGCTCTAAGAAAATTTAAAAACCAACCAACTAAAGAAAACCTAGAAAATTCTAAAAGAATTAGAGCTAAATAGCAGAGCCATTAAAGAAGACAAGCAGACAACATGGCAAGCATACGTCAACAAATTAAATTCAAATACTAAAACAAAAAAAATATGAGATATGATTAATAAAATTTCAGGGAAAAACATCAAACAAGCTTATAAGCATATCATCCATAATAACATTAAAATCACAAACCAAAAAGACATAACTGAAATTTTAGCTGAAAATTTTGCTAAAAATTCCTCTTCAACCAACCGAAAAAAAGAATTTCAAGCCATCAAAAATCGTGAAGAAAAACAAAAAATCAACTTTAATTCAGATAACCCCAAAACTACAATAAAATCTTTACAATATCCGAATTAGAAGAGTCACTTAAAAACGCATATAACTCAACTGTTGGACCAGATGAAATCCATAATACTTTAATAAAGGAATTGCCTAGAAAATCAAAAGAATACTTACTCAAAATATATAACAGTATCTGGACTAATGAAAGATTCCCGAATGTATGGAGACAAGCCACGATAGTACCCATTCCCAAACCTACAAAAGACCTCACAGACGCAACGAATTACCGTCCGATTGCACTCACAAGTTGTATATGCAAGACCCTTGAGAGAATGATTAATAAAAGATTAATCTGGTATTTAGAAACCAATAATCTAATTACCAAACTCCAGGCAGGTTTTAGAGAAAATAGGAGCCCCATCTACCACATTATGAAGCTGGAAACTTACATATGAGAAGCATTCATCCAAAAAGAACATGTAACTGTATTTTTTGATTTAGAAAAAGCTTATGATATGACGTGGAAATTCAAAATGCTAAAAGATTTAAAAGGACTAGGTCTAAAAGGCAGGATGCCAATATTCATTAAAAGTTATATGCGCAACAGGAGTTTCTGATTAAAGCTCGGAAATGTTTTTTCAAGCTTCAAAAAACAAGAAATGGGAGTCCCACAGAGAAGCATATTATCAGTTACACTGTTTAATATAAAAATTAACAATATAGCCAAAAATATTAATACTGGAATGGAATGTGCCATCTATGTGGATGACCTCATGATAAGTTTCAAGGCCAAATACTTGGACATCATAGAATGACACCTGCAAATATGCTTAAATAAAATAAATGACTGGGCCACTATAAACGGTTTCAACTTCTCTCAAACAAAAACAAAATGCATTCACTTTTGTCAAAAAAGGAAAATGCACCATGATCCTGAACTAAAACTTGGCAATAACAAACTAACAGTAACAGACCAATGCAAATATCTTGGAGTCATATTTGATAAAAAAAAAACTCACCTTCATACCCCATATAAAATAGTGAAAAAAAAAATACATTTTTCAAAGAATGCAACTATTGAGAACCATATCCCACACAAATTGAGGAGCTGACCGCAAAACCCTTTTTAAAGCTCTACCAATCACTCATAAGATCTAAACTTGACTACGATTGTTTCATCTTTGGTGCATCTAGAAAGTTCTACATCAAGGAACTTGACACAATACATCACCAAGGACTTGGACTAGCACTGGGAGCTTTTACCACCACGCCCATAGAAAGTTTATATGCAGAGGCAAATGAACCATCACTAACAATGAGATAAGAAAAACTTTGCTCTCCAATATTACACAAAATTAGCATCCTATACCTCAAACCTTACACATCAGTGTGTTTTTCAACCCAAACCCAAAAATTTATTCAAAAGAGAAAAAGAAAAGGTGATTAAGCCATTTGGACCATATAAAAGCCATATGGAACAAATAAAAGATGAAGCCGAAGTGAACATTGCTTTAATTCATAAAGCTATCCGACTAAAGCACTCACCTTGGCTATCCTTAATTTCAGAAAACCCACCCTGGCAAATAAATCAACCATATTGTTCTGTTAATGGTACAACTATATCATCCCAAGTTATATTTATTACTAAACCTCTCCAAACATCCCAAAACCAGCACAATCAAACCTACTTATATGGAAGAAATATATGACATCCTCCAAGAGTACCCAAACTATGAACATATCTATACCAATGACTTTAAAATCAACACAAAGGTTGGATGTTCAGCTATACTAAAAAACAAAATTATCTTAAAATGCCTACCTGATAAATCTTCAATCTTTAGTGCCAAAGCCACACCTGGCCCTAAATATCATAACAGCCGATAAAGCAAATAAATTCATCATTTTTGCTGACTCTCTATCAGTATTAATATCACTGAAAAGAAAGAATATGAACAATCCTCTAATAAATGATCTATTAAACAGAATCAACAACATCAGAAAAAAAAACATCATCTTATGTTGGATTCGCAGTCATATTGGCATCCGTGGAAATACAAAAGCCGACACTGCAGCAAAAAAATCACTAAGCATAAAAAACTCTAAATTAAAAGTCCCTTATACTGATTTCAAACCAATCATAAATTCATACATTGAAAACAAATGGCAGCTACAATGAAGCGTATACAAGAAAACAAATTGCAAGAAATCAAACCCATTCTTGGAAAATGGAGGCCCAATTTCAAACTAACTTGAAAAGAAGAGGTGGTCATAACAAGAACAAAGATTGGCCACGCAAATATCACCTACTCATTTCTTTCGAAGGAAGAAAATTCACCTGAGTGTATAACATGTCAAAAGGCATACACAGTAAAACATTTTCTAATAGACTGCCCTGCCTTAAAAACCCAAGCAAACTCTTTCAGATGTAGAAAATTAAATTGACCTAAATCTGATTCCAACTTCCTAAGATTCTATGTAATAGAATCAACAGAGGACATTCCTTTATCAAAACTATCTTCATTCCTCATAACGAAAATAATCTCTGCTAGAACTACACCAAAGACTATTAAAAAATTAAAAAATTGGACTTTATTAATAGAGATAGAAAAAAACAACAAATGGAAACACTGCTAAAAATGAATACTTTCCATAATATAAAAGTCAAGGTATACCCCCATGAGAGACTAAACACCTCAAAAGGGGTGATACGAAATAGAGAACTATCCCTATGTATAACAGAAGAGCCGAAATGTGCCTTAAAACCCCAGGGGGTAATTGACATCAAAAGAATCACAATTAAAAAAAAAATGAAAATATAATAGAAACGAATACATATATTTTAACATTTAATAGCCCCCCAGATACCAAAAGACTTAAAGATTGGCTACATGATGGAAAAAGTGGAGCAATATATCCCCAACCCATTAAGATGCTTCAAATGTCAAAAATACAGACATCATCAAAATAGATGTAGGGGCTGCCCTACATGCGCAAAGTGTGGAACAATGAACCCAGACCACACAGAAGAAAAATGCACCGGAGAATACAACTGCATAAACTGCAAGGAAAATCATCCAGCGTACTCCAAAACATGCCATTACTGGAAGAAAGAAAAAAGAAATACTAGAAATTAAACACAAAAGAAGTATATTTTTCCCTGAGGCTAGAAAAATAGTAGAGGGACTACACAAGAACCAATCATATGCCAGTGTAACATCCGTATCAAATCAAAACCAAACTAACCAACATGATAAATACAAAAAACTTATAGGGAAAATAATTAAACTAGGACCTGAAGACTGGCCAAAGTTTCTAGCAGAGATAAAATCAATATACACAAATGAAACAAAACCAAAGAATTCAGAACAGCAATTATCAACACCCACAAAACAAACACTAATAAAAGAAACAAATGCCACATCTCCACACAAAAACTCTAACGAAAACCAGACAAATATGAAAAAACAAAACAAAGAACCTAATGCTAACAATGCAAAGGCAGAAAGCAAACTTCTACCCCTCAATAAACCAGAACAAGAATATCCTGAAAATAGCTATGGAAAAAATAAAAATCAAAAAGACTCAGAAACTCGTGGAAGAAGCTGGTTAAGTAAGCAAACAACCACCAAAAATAGATTCAAGAGCAGAGTAAAATCCTCCACAGAGAAAAAAGAAACAAATTGAGAATCACACACAAGCAACAACAGAGAACAAACATCCATCTATGGAAAAGATGAAAACCTAAAATTAACTGAAGAGAGAAATCTAATCATGCAAAACCCCACAAAACACAGCAAAACAACACTCCTACAATGGAATTGTAGAGGACCAAACTACGAAGAAGTATTAGAAATCATCAACAAACAAAACCCCTCAGCAATCTGTCTACAAGAAATACTACTCAAAGAAAGTCATAAGTACAAATTCAAAGAGTACAATATGTATGACAAAATCTACACATCGACAACAAACAATAAATCAAATGGAGGAGTCTCCATATTGATAAAAAAAACTATACCTCACATAACCTTCCAGTTAAATACTACACTTCAAGCAATAACACTAACAGCTACCCTACATCCCAAAATAACAATATGCTCCATATATATCCCACCAAATCAACAAATAAAGAAAAACAAAATAGAAATACTGATTAATCAACTCCCACCCCCTTTCATAATATGGGAGACTTCAATGCACACAGCAACCGTTAGGAAATAATCAAAACAATAACAAGAGTAATATAATAAATGAAATACTATCAACAACAAATTTATGTGTATTAAATAATGGCAAGAGTACCTACATACACCCAGCCAATGGGTCTATATCTGCAATAGACCTATCAATATGTACTCTATCCATCTATATGGACTTTCACTGGGATGTACTAGAAGACCAACATGGAAGTGACCATTACCCTATTATACTTAAAAGTAATCAAAAAATACCAGAGGAAAAAGCCCCAAAATGGAAACTACACAAAGCTGACTGGGTAGCATTTGCCAACCTTTGCAAAACAGAGATTGATGTGAATATTCTAAAAAAAAGAACCACTAAAACATTTCACACAAACATTAAACAATATTGCTGCCAAAACAATACCAAAAACTTCAATAAACCCTGCTAAATAAACAAATCCTTGATTTAATGAAACATGCAAAGAAGCTATCAAAGTAAGAAAAAAAACACTTAGAATATTCAAACAAAACCCTACAGTAATAAACTTACAAAAATATAGAGAAGCACATGCCAAAGCAAGGCACACTATAAAACAAAATAAGAAAGCATCCTGGAAAGCCTACATTTCACAACTAAATAACCAAACCCCAATTAAAAAAACAAGGAATATAATAAGAAAAATAGCAGGAAAAGAAACACAAAGCACCGTAAATTATTTAACCAAAACTGATGGAACAAAATGCATAGAGAAAAAACAAATAACTAATCTACTAGCTGAAGAATTCTACAAAAATTCATCAAATAAACAATATTCAGCAACATTTCAAATATACAAAGAAGCAGCAGAAAAAGAAAAACTCAATTTTACATCCAACAACAAGGAAATATATAACACACCATTTAATATAGAAGAACTGAAAAGGGCAATAAAAAAAAAGTAGAAATACTACTCCAAACCCAGATAATATACATTATCAATTCCTAAAACAATTACCAGAATCATTTCTAAAAGTACTACTAGACATATTCAATCAAATATGGAATACAAAAGAAATACCAAAATCCTGGTTGGAATCAATTATTATACCAGTTGTTAAAACAAATAAAGATTCAACTAACCTAACCAGCTGCCTTTCCAAAACTATGGAAAAAATGGTAAACTGGTTAATGTGGTACCTGGAAAAAAACAACCTCCTATCTAAATACCAGAGTGGCTTTAGACATAAGCGAAGTACAAACAATCAGATAATACGACTTGAATCATTCATCTGAGACGGTTTTGTACATGGACACCATGTGGTGGCGGTATTTTTTTGACATCCAAAAGGCATATGATGCAGCATGGAGATATGGGATCTCAAAAGATATACACAATATAGGAATAAGAGGAAATATGGCAATGTTCCTACATAACTTCTTATCTCACAGATATTACAGAGTATGACAAGGAAACACACTCTCAGATCAATATGAACAAGAAGCAGGAGTACCGCAAGGGAGTGTACTATCCATTACCTTATTCCTAATAAAAATGAACGACATAATAAAAATGGTTGCCACAGGATTTGAAAAGTCACTATTTGTAGATGACTTTTCAATTGCCTACTCACCACCAAACATGCCAACAATAGAAAGGCAGATACAACACTGTCTGAACAAAATAGAGAATTGGACCAACAAAAATGAATTCAAACTGTTTGTATCCATTTTTGTAGAAAACAAAAATACCACCTTAACAACTCAAAATACATGGAGAACTGATTCCAATAGTACAATTTACAAAATTTCTAGGAGTTACACTAGAGAGCAAGCTCAACTTTAAAGCGCATATCAATAACTTGAAAAAAAATGCCTAAAAGCAATAAAAATCTTGAAAGTAATATCAAAACTGGATTGGGGAGCAGACCAGGATACAATGTTAAAAATATATCATGCACACATCAGATCAAAATTAGACTATGGATGCATCATATATAGCTCCACTTGTAAATCTTATCTCAAAAAATTAACAACTATACAAAACCAAGGATTAAGGCTTAGTCCGGGAGCATACCTAACCTCACGCATGGAGAGCTTATATATAGAAGCCAATGAACCCCCTCTATACACTTAAGATGGGAAAAATTAGCAATACAATATGCAATAAAACTACAAAGTAATCCAAACAACCCAACACATAAGAAAACCTTTAACTTACAATATACAAACTTTTACACCAGCAAACCAAAAAGCATACCCTCTTTTGGGCATTGAATCAAAGAAATAATAACTCAAATCAATGAAAACCCTAATAGCATAGCATGATAACAACAGACCACTATGGACATTGAAAAAGCCAAGCACTGATCTAACTCTTGCTAAACATAAGAAAAACAATACAAACAACCTAATAAATAGAAACAACTTTGGAGAACTCAGGGAAAGAAGATAAAATACAATACAAAAAGAGATACACACGGATGGAGCTAAAACAACAAAAAGAACAAGTGCAGCATGTACAGATGGACAAAATTACCATCAAATAAGACTTCCTATCGACACATCAATATACACAGCAGAACTACAGGCCATCAAAATGGCGCTTGAACTAATTAAAAACAACAATGGGAAAAAAGTTTATTATATACACTGATTCTCTATCATGCATCTTAGCCCTGAGAGGAGAAGAACTCGAACAACCCTACATAATAGACGTAATGAACAAATACAATAAAATGAATGAAAAAGGGAAAGTGATCATCCTAGCCTGAATACCAAGTCATGTTGGTATACCAGGCAACGAAAAAGTAGACAAACTAGCCAAGGAAGCTATATGCAGGAATATAACGAACATTAAAATTCCATACACAGATTTCAATAGAAAAATAAAGGAGCACAACAGAAGTGACAAGCAGAATGAGACACATGCACCCAAAATAACCTACAATTAAAAGAGAAAACAAAAAAGTAATAAAAGGATGAAGAGAAAACATTGTTCTGAACAGAATTAGAATTGGACACACTAAACTAATGCACTCACACTTGCTTGAGGCTACTTTCTGTAAACAGCCAAATTTTAATTATTGTCCAAAATCCTTCTATGCCCCTGTGTGTGGTTGTTTGGCACCTGGGATTTTTGTATTTCCTTTTGCCAACAAGTGACAAAAAAGAGACACTTCTTTGATTTGAGATGTTTTCAATTATCTAGGCCTTCTAGCTTCATCACAAGAAATTATCTAGCTTCAGTAAAAACAAAAGACAACATATGTTTCTTTTTTAATTATCAGCATCGCAAAATTTCCTAAAAACAAAGAAACTTTATTTCTGAGAATCCAATCCCTCTTTCTGACCATAGGTCACCTGTCATTAACGGTCACAAAATTCTTTAAACAATTTTTTATGCAAGGGAAAGATTCTGTTTTAAATCAAATTATAGTCAGCTGTTATTTTATCAATGGTTGTTAAATTTTCCCAATAACAGGGAAAGTGACTCTTTTCATGATAACGGCTGTCCTGAATTTGGTGACAAGAAACTATACAGAATTTTTATCTTTCTGCCCAAATTTTGTGGCCAGTATCCAAGAGTTGTAAAAAGTTGTATCATAAGTGGTTGTTCATTTTCGATGACCGTAAATCTTGGGTGGTCTTTTTAGGAATCCCTCTTTTATCCTTTAGCAGATGAAGAAGAAAAAGTATTCAATTATTATATTTTCTCTTTTTTGATCAGTCTATCCAAATAACTGTTTCTTTTTTGGGGGTACCAGAAATAGTGTTGCATACTGACAAAAGAAATTGACAGAATAATTTTTGATATTCAGCAAAGAAAAACAAACCTGGTTTTAATTTTTACCTTACATTGTTAAATAAAGAACAAACAATAAATAGATTAAAAATCTTTTCTATGATTATTCTATAAAGTTACTTTATTGACATAGAATAAATTTTTATATTACATTAGAAAAGAAAGAAACCAAACGATTTTTACCTTAAACTTTATTCAATAATATCTTCTAAAAAAAAATTATTCAAATTTTTACATTGGTTGCTATGTTAAAGTAAACAGCATAGGTTTCATTATTGAATTTAAAGACTAAAATTGCTTTTCCTTATTTTGATTGTATAAAATTATTTGAAAACTATTTTTGAATAAAAAATTGACATGGTTTTAATTTGCATGCTTTATTTTATTTTAATTATTCTGTAATAGTAAATTTACTATATTGACATTTTTTTTCTGTAGAAAATAAGACAAGTTTTAAATAATTGTAGGGAAAATGTTACATAGCTCTATGGAAAATTTAACTGAAGGTTTGAAGTTTTCTTGTTTCTAGTAATATTATTTTTCCTAGCACAAAAAATATTCAAAAGAACATTTGAAAAACCCCAGACAAGCATTCTTTCTAACTTTTCAATACTGCAACTAATCCACATGAAAAAGTTGATTATCATCTGCCAAAACATTCAAGGTTATGTACATGGCTCATTTCCTTTGATTTACTGAATGAAGAAAAGAAGAATTTTTTATCAGTTTACCTATAACTATAATTATAGAGAACAGCATTTGTAACAGTATCATTAGGATATAGCAGAAAACATTTATTAATACCCTGAAAAGAGCTGTTTATTTCAGGTATTTTGTCCTCATTATCACTTACAGATATTAAATTCTTGCAACTGTTGCATTTCATTTTTTTAATAACAGCATAACAGCAAGAACCTAGTAAGTATAATAAAACATGAACAACTTCATTGCTTTCATAAATATCCTCATCTCTTACTTTTATGCTAAATTTATCAATATCTCAATTTTGCCCCCTTGCTATTTCATCCCAGTTTGTAAATTCTTCATATCTCTGATGTATAGAGACATTATATTGATCTTCACCCATTTGCCTGTGCTGGCCAAATCAATCCTCAAGGTGATCAGTTTGAAATTTACCAGGTAATATATATGTCATTTTCAATTCTTCTATGCACTATTTGGTCAGTACTAGAATTGCATGAGTAATATGAGGCTGTGCGTTGTGATGCAGTGGATATCGGCTCGGAATGAGAAATCAGGGAGCCAAGTTTGAATTCCAGTTGAATTCATTGCATTCACTTACGTGCAAATACCCTTGGGAAAGGTATTAATCCATCTCTTCCCTCCAGTTATGGGTTAAATAATAGGACAGATTGGGTTTTATAGCCTTGGCTGGCAACCAATCTACCGCAGAAAGCAATGGCAACCTACTGTGGAAAAATCTTCTGCCCAATCAGTCATGTCTCTTTCGAGACATGATTGCCCAAGCGTGTTTCACGTATGGCACTTAAGTGACTGAATATGGGGCAAAACTGTGAAGGTTTCGTTTATTACTGCTTGGGGATGCTTATTTACTTTCCCTATAAAGGTCAATAACTCAGAGTTACTTCCCTTGCCTGCTAGTCAGCACTTTTGAATTCCACATGTGTGTCAGCTTGTCTGCAAGCTGACACACATGTGGAATTCATGCTTTAAAAACAAACAAATCCTTGCTGTTCTCAGACATTAATAAATAAAAGTAGTTTTATTATGTGTTAAAATACTTTTATTTTATTTTTATTTGTTTTTCTTAATCCGAACAAGCTTGGATATAGCAGTTAGCTTCCCATTATTTCCAGGAATGCTATTCCAAGATTCTAACCACTTTCAGAATACATTGACAAAGATATAATTGTCATCATTTACTTTAAGTGGATTAGCATATTTATTGCTATGCTACCAAAATTTATATGGTGTTTTAACATTCAGTATTGTTCACCAAGTATAAAATATGTTTATGTATTCTGTAATTTCTGCAAAGCTAGGCAAACATTTCTGTTTCTATAAGGTCAGCAATCCCTGAATAGTGACTTACTTAAAAATTTTCAAAAGTAACGAAACATTTTCCCTTTAAAGATTAGTGAGAGAAAGAGCTTTTGAGGTCAATTTGTAGCAATATTTAAAAATTGATTGAGATTTCAAAGCATGAAGCTTCTGTAAAGTACAAAATATAAAACACTTTGGATATAATCTAAATCATGATTTCCATTATGACAAAAGTTTGGGAGCATCATGCATTTATTTGCATGTTTTGACCAAGACAGTTGTTTCTAATGCATTTTAGTATAAAAAACTGAATTGAATATGAAGAAAAATGGTTTAAATTTCATAACTAAATGTGGATATTCAATTGAAAGTTTTGCTGAACTACAAAAGAAAGCTATAGCTTTCTTATTTATTGCATCATTATCTATTATGATTGATATTACTCTAAAGCCTATCTCTTCTCGACCAATTACTACACATTTAACTATGTCAAATAAATTCTTATCTTTAAGACATTTGGTTATATTGTGAGAATACACTGCTAAGCATAAAAGCAAAGGCTCCTTGATGTTGTCAGCTAATCAATAGCATTATCACCTTTATAATTAAAAGAAGGTTTTAGGTGAATTTCATCTTCAAATAAAGATACTTGCTGTAATGTCCTTTTCCTCTAGTAATTTTAACTTATTTTTTAATATGCATAAGAAAATTGTTGTCATATTGCTCAACTATAAGATTCATAAAGTTTTTTTTTTTAATAATTATTTCATCACAAGCAAGGCAGTACTGCCACTGGTATGCAGGGGGTTACATAAGAGGAGAGTGAAGAGAAAGAGGAAGAGGTCACAAGTGATGTTGGAAAATGAGTAAGAAAAGGCTGGGAGCACTAGTGTGAAGAGAGCTGTGTGAGATTAGTGTGGAAAGGGTGAAGAACAAGGTACAGGAGGTATCAAGGAAAGGATGAGAGTCAAAGAGATAAGAGATGGCAATTGATGTTGCATTTAAACTCTTAGATTTTGCAGCTATTAGGGAAGCAAGTATATGAAAGGGAGTTCCACATGTGAGAAGTGCAAGAAAAGAAGCTAGAGTAAAAGTTGCAGTTACCTTTTATTGTTTTCACTGTAAGGAGAGACCTAGCTGCCAGTCTAGTAACCTGAGTAAATTCATGTAGAGAGGGTACCAGAGAGCTAAGCTCATTGGTGCAGAATCTGTGAAAGTATTTGTAGAAGAGACGGAAGCCACATCTCGTCAGTGAAAAAGTGACTGGAGACTAGCTGCCAGGTCAAGATTGTTGCATTGCAGATTTTCCTTTAGATTTTTGAGAACCCCAAGATGAATAGCAGAAGCACCCAACCAGATGTGATAGCAGTATTCAATGCACAGGCAGATGGTAGATTTGTATATCTGCAAGATGGACTCAGACAAGAAAAACTTCCTGGCCCAACACAGTGACTCAATATTCCTAACAGTAGATTTAGCTATTCATTCAATGTAGTCATTCCACTTGAGGTCAGCTGAGAGAGTTAGGCTGAGGTGCAGTGTATTGCTTTCAGGGAGATTAGCATGATTCATGCTGATGGGAGGTAGGAGAGAGTGTCTATGATGGTTACAGGATAGCATCTTAGTTTCGGAAGCATTGAAATTTTCAAGCCATTTCTTACCCCAGTCCACCACAGATTGGAGTTCATTTTCAAGATCAGCAGCATGGTTTACTTTGTTAGTCTCGGCAGATTTCTTATTTAGATGGGAGTAAATAGTGGTGTCATTAGCATAGACAACTACTTGGGATCTAATTATGTCAAAGATATTGTTGAAGATCAGAAAAAGTGTAGGACCTAGGATAGGTTCATATAACAGGATCTGGAAGTATACCCGTTTAGTACAACCTTCATTACACGATTTGATAGCAACAACTGGATTAAATCAAACAAGTGTCCAGTTATACCATAGCCCTTTAGCTTGAACAGAAGGCCAGTGTGCCAGACTCTGTCAAATGTTTTGCCATTCTTATTCTGGTATATATACTCTGTGACAGTCGTTAGCATATCAGCTGTAGACCTGGTAAATTGGAAGCCATACTGTTTGTTGGAGAATAGGCTGTGAGCTGTAAGATGTTGAACCACTTCAGCATTGATAATAGCTTTGAATACTTCGCCAAAAATCAGTAATAAGCTGATAGGGCAATAATTAGAGGGGCTTGAGGGTTCTCCAGAGTTCATAAAAGCAGGAACAACAGAGGATGACTTCCAGCAGGCAGAAAAGCAAGAAGCAGAGAGGCAGTAGTTTTAGAGTTTGGAGAGGACAGAGGAGATTTCAGGGACACATTTCTTCATGACGATGACTTGGATTTTGTTATCTCTGCTCACTTTATGGGGGTCAAGCTTTGAAATTATGTTAGAGACCAGCAAGGGGGTAATGTAAACATCACTCAGTTGAGCCTCAGTTCTAGGTTGATATGGTTAGTCTTCTGATGGTTGAATAACCAAGTAAAATATTTTTGGTGCCTCTTAACCTCTAGGAGAGAAGTCATACTTTAATGAAGAAAAAAAATAATTTCTGCTGAATAATCAAACTTACTGTGTCATTAATTTTAGGTGCTCGTATCTAAATTTCGCTTTACAAAAATATCTAAATAACTCATCTTGCACTAACAGAAATGACAATACCAAATGTAATAAAGTAATTACAATTTGGAGTTTGGTTTGACATTCTTCTACGTCTATTTTATTTTTTTTTTTTATTTTTTTTTTTCATGTTTTCAATAAGAATTTTCAAAGTATTTGTTTCACATGATCAGGAATATCATACGCCCCTATACTATTAGTTTCCACATCACCACAGAATGCATGTACTGCAAAATCAATTTCAGTTATAACTGACTGATTTTTGGATATGGAGACATGATGATGCAACATAAGGTTCTCATGCTGTCTCTCCACTAATTTCTGTTGAGAAAATTTAATTTTTCCTCTGTATCATTAATGCTGGTGAATTTCCATTGCTATGTGTATTCCAAGTCATCAGCAATATTTTGATCTAAATGGCAGTATTCTCCAGTTGAATTTTCCTGAACTCTGTTGACTCTCTTGAAGGGTTAGTGAAGATAAATATGCGGGACAGTTTGGTAAAATTCTAGGAATTGCATGAAGAATTGCTTTCTTAATTGTGGTACAATTTTTGTTATTGAATGCTGATGTTTATAGCTTTGTCTTCAAGTTGAAAATGCAGTTCACATACTTGAAAAAATTGAATTAAAAGAGCAACTACACCCTATTTTAAAATGTTTGTCAAAATCTAAGATAGTAAAACAAAAAATACAATAATATTGTGACACTTAGTTGGGCTGTCATTGTTGGTTTCAGTCCAGATAGCTGGTCGTAGGTTGACTCTGCTCGTGATGATCTCCCTTGCCCCATGTTATGTTGATTGATCACAAGGCAGTCACATGAGTTTTCCAATAGCTGTCACTCTGCCAAACCAAACCGAACCAGAAAGTGTGCACACAATTGGATAATAAAAAAAAGAAATATAGCACCAAAAATAAATGGACTGACGCCTGAATTGTTATAAAAGAAAGTCTTTATATACAGAAAATAATTCACAGTAGTATAATGGTCATAAGGATATTTCCCAATCCCTGCTTCTATCAAGCTGGTGGTAGAACGGAAGTCTCTTGAGTAATTCAAAGTATAACGTTTCAAATGTCTATCCTTCTAAGTAATAATCAAGTAGTCTAGTTAGGCATGGCGCTTTGCTCCGAATAGAGTTCACAGCAAGTCTAGTCGACTTTGGTTCTTTCTCTCTGGAATTTTACAGAAACTGCTGGGTTGTGGGTAGGTTGGCATTGTTCATCTTTGGTGTCGGAATTGAAGTGGATTTCTTGTTCCAGGCTGGATCACTCTTGTCTTTAACTCTGTTCGGCTGGCAATTTTTAAAATCTTGTCTGCAAAATCACTTCTTGTTTGTTTTTTAACTCTGGTTGGTCAGTTGTCGGCAGGTTTTTCTATAGTTGGCAGCCAACTGCGTGGTAATTATCTGTCATGTTACATCTTTGGCTGGGAACTGTCTTTGGCAGGTGGCGGGCCCTATGGTTGGCTCCCAACGGCGTGGCACCTATCTCTGTCGTTACATCTCTGGGCCGGGAACTCGAACTGGAACTAACTTTGATCCCTCGGGGCTCTGTATTTATGCTTATGCCATGGTGTGGGGCTGACGGACGCTGGGTGTCTAACCCCTCATTTCGGCAACCAATAGAATGCTGAGGTGGCTGCTGTTTGTTATTGTCTTCGGTTTATCCAATGGGATTATTAGTCTTATTTCCATGATGTCAATTGTAGGTTGTCTCCCCCTTTTGGGGCGCTGGTTCGCAGGACTAATGAGATACTACCCTGTCTTATGATGTCATTTTACATATACCCCTTTTTGAGCTGAACTTATCCGGTGAATTTTCTTTTTCATGAAATAATTTTGGGTTCTAATCATTTTTCATCAATTATTATTAACCCTTGAACTTGTCATAAAAGCCTGTATGACTAAGATTTTCCTTTCTTTGTTTGAAGCAAAAAGACAGGTTACAGATGGTTAATGTTTACATTGTCACCTACATAAGAATTTCCGCATATGTGTTCTCAATATCTCTACTTTCGGTCACAGATATTTTAAAGCTTTCTTTAATGACAGAAAGTTATTTTTGTTATCAATTTTACTGAGTCAAAGGAATTTTCATCCACTTAATTTCAGATACGACACCTAAATGTCTCTTTGCTGAATCACCAATCCAGCCTTAGACTCTGAATTAGATATTTGTTATCTATTTCTTCTTACAATTCATGCGAGCAAGACAATGCCTTTGAGTACTATAGTATAAAGTAAAATTTCCTTTCGGTTTTGGACTTCTCTTCTCACTTCAACAGTTGTCTAACCAAACTTGTTACTTTTCGTTTCTTTTACCTTCGCTCATATTTGAAGAATTAAAAATTCTTCTCGGTACGTTTCCTTCCGATCTATAATAATAATTTCTTCTGTTAAAAAAATTTTTTCAATTATAATTAATATTCAATTAATAAAATTAATTACTTTTGTTCCATTAAATATTGTTATAATATGAGGGAAAGTTCCAGATGCATTTGGGAAATTTTCATTTCAAAAATGCTTTCCATATTTTTATTAAAAATTTCATTAAATTGATAAATAATGAATTTTGTATATGTTCTAAAATTCAGTAACAAAATTTAAAACCATTTAGAAATACTAAACACATAGGCAAAATCATATTTAAGCTTAAAGCAAATTTTAATTTTGTACAGGCATATTTATGGACGTTTTATGAAAATATTTTTTTGTAAAAACAATAAATTAAATAAAACATTTGTTTTTAAATGTTTAATAGAAATTATTATGAACTTTTTTTTTTCTGTATTTGTATTTGTAGCAAACATTTTATTTAAAAAATGATAAGTTTAATTTCATCCACAGAGTTCAATATATCTCTTAAGGGTGGAGGCCACCTCATTACTTTGTAATTCAATGTATCATGAATTATAAGGTAATGAAATTAATTTAATCATTAAATTTTAATGCTTTTTACAAATGATATAAAAGAAATAATTCATTTTACTAATTTTGTTTTGTTTTGAATTTTTATAGCATGTATTTGATAAATCTTTATCTTCTGGAAATGAAAATGCATTAACTTTTGGTTTATTTTTATAATTTCCTTTGCATTTTGGGACAGCATAACCATACAGCATTTTTTTGTAAATCATTTCAGTGGAAATATTTACAAAATAAAAGATCAAGCTGAGTGAATAAAATTCAGACAGTAACAAAATAAAGTATTTATCCTAGTTTACCCTAAGTATAGTGATGTCAGCTGATCTATAGTGTCACCTGAATACTGTGAACAAATCATCAAGTGTCTATGCTGGTTGTTGGTGGTTCCATAATGATGTAATGTGTGTGTTTAATATGGCATGATTTGAGTCTGTTGTTCTGCTTAAATATGACCGCTGACCATTATTTTACACTGCTTTGTGACCATTTGCACCAATTCATCGATTTCATGCCCCTAAACAATGATGGGTTATTCCATCTGATGAATGGTGCAGGGACCTTGTTTACCAAAAATGAGCTCAATCAAGCATTTATCGAACATGGTACAAGTTTCTGTGCCTTTAAATAATCATGGTGCTATAGACTTCATTGTTCAACATTTCTCCAGAGGTAATACTTGTCATTTGGTGTGTGTGTGTGTATATATATATATATATATATATATATATATATATATATATATATATAGGTAATGAAAATATGAAAATTAACTTAAATCCACTTTCAAAGATATCAACAAAATTACAAACATCAGAATTTACTTTTGGAATCCATTCTTGGTTGAGACAAAAATCTTTACAGCATTCCCTCCCCCCCTCTCTCTCTCATATATGTTTAATAATTATAATTCTCCTATCATTGTACAAATTTGTCTTTTGCTTTGCTATGTTACAGAAATAATTTAATAATCAGTCATTATTTAACAATATTATGTCTATCATTATTGTATTATTTATTGTGATACAAATTTTATATCATACAGGCTCATATCCATCACTACACTTGTGTAGATGGCATGGAACTTTCTGAATTTTCAAGCAGTCTACACAGTCTGCAAGACATTATCAAAGAATACAACAGTTTGGAAGTACAAATGGGGAATCCACCACCACCACTTCCTCGATTACATGTTGCAAGATAGTGAATAATACTGTATTAATGCCATTACATCTACTAAGAAAATTAAATTCCTCAATCTAATCTGTTTGCTAAAGAATTGCACTGTCATAGCAAATTACCTTTTTATGAATTCACTATACTATTTATAATGATTGATTAGATTACTGTTTGAATTCTGATATGTATTTGGTTGGAAGCATTTATAATGAAAATAGTTAAGTTGTTCATTCTTTTTCTCTCAGTGGAAAACTTTACTATTGTAGTCTTTATAAAATACTGATTTTCATGATTTATTCTTGTTATGGGAAATATTGTTATTTCATTATTTTTTTCCCAAAACTCTTCTTACACTTTTTTCCTTTTTTCCTTTTCCTTATACTCTCTCACTATTGTCTCTGATAAGTGAGCAGATTGTTGGTCAGGAGTGACGAGGAAAAGCTCACTGTATTTTGCAAACATCAAGATTTATTTGTATATTTAAAATCAACAGATAATCTGCCCCTCAACACTTTTGGTTGCAAAGTTTGTAATTCTCATTAGAGCCAGAATATTAAGTGCAGTGCTTGGAAAAATAAATATGAGTAGAAAACTATAAGAAATTGAGGAAAAATAAACAAGTATAAAAACATGTTTTCTTATTAAAGAAACAATCTCTTGAAATGTTGAGGATTTCAAGAGTGTATCTTTCAGAATGTGCTCATTTAAAAAGTATTCAAAAATTCAATAACACTTAAATCAGTTAGCTTGTAATTCTGGTTAAAGCATTTTTTCTTTTCTATGTTTATAAGGAAGCATTTCTGAACATTTACATTTCTAAAATTCATGAATCACACCTTTTAAAATAAATGTTCATGTAAAATGATGTAATGTACATATTTGTCAAGAAAAAAAGCAATAAAATATTTATTTTCAGTTTTCATTGTTTTTTCATTTTATCTTTTTACATTGTAATTGTATTCAATTCATTCTTTTTTTTATTAAAACAACTTTAAAAGTTAAAAATAATGAGATACAACTGTTACTTTAATAAGAAATCTTTCAATAACAATAATGTAATTGGAGGAAGTGAAACATTTTAAACTATAAAATCAGTAGCAAAATGGATCTGTAAAGGATTTCGATGAGTTGAGATAATAATAATAATAATAATAATAATAATAATAATAATAATAATTTACACATGTATCAGAATGCTTGAGTGTGTATGAAAAATAGTTGAATAGGCTGCGTTGTGTTCTTTCCCAAATCCTTTATGAACAAATGAACAATGAACGAAGCAAGAGTTTGAAATAACCAAGATGAACAAATGAGATGCAATAAAGTAACAATAAATTTTATGCAAATAAGCAAACAATGTTGATTGTTGAAAGTGATACACAAAAATTATATTGGCAAGAAGTGTCAAAAAAGATGAAGATCGAACTGATTAATGTACACAAAGATTAGTCGACTATGGAATGTCAACAGAAAAGGTGTAATCATAAGAAAGTTCTATTAAAAAAAAAGGTCTCAGTGAGAAAGTTCCAATAAAGAAAGTGTACGTAATGAAAGATGTAATATTAACAGAAATGTTAATAACAGAATATTGTAGGTAAAATATGGAGTTACGCACCTTGGTATAGAATTACTATGAACATATTTTTACTTTTTAACTTGTGTTGTAAGTTTGTTTAAAATTCACTTTTTAAGAAATACAAGAAGCTAATTCATACAAGTAGTGAATGATTTAATGAATCTTATATCCATTAAAAGATATCAACCAACAAGAAGGTATAAGTGTTCGTAATATAAGTGATTACGAGAAATTAAACTGAAACTATGAAAGTCAGCGATTTGCTTGTTTGGAGAAATAGACGAAGTTCTCGCTTTTTGAGTTCTTGTTGTTGGGTTGTCGAAATGAGTGAACAAAGAATCCAGATAGACACTGTAGAAAATAGTAACTTAGTGTTTGTGATGCGCGCGAAAGTGAAATCGGGCTAGTAAAATGTTCAGATGAAAAACTAGCATGGATTCGTTAGGCAGTTGAAGGTTCAATTATTTCTGTAAAGAATACAAAACTTGTGGCACAAGGCCGAAAAGGGGAGGGGATAGAGGGTGGTACTCAGTTGACTATTCTATCAGTTAAGTACCATACATGATACACGCTTTGGGTGATCATGTCTCTTTTAAGACAGAAGATTATCCTGCAGTAGGTTGCCATTGCTTTCTGCGGTAGACTGGTTGCCAGCCAAGGCTATAGAACCCAATCTGTCCTATTATTTAACCCATATCTGGAGGGAAGAGACGGATTAATACCTTTCCCAAGGGTATTTGTGCGTAAGTGAATGCAAGGAATTCAACTAGAATTCGAATTATCCTATACCTAGTTAAATACTATCACGACCCAATCACACATGAAAATTTACACATTCACCAAAAGAACCCATCAACTCCCAATCCTTCATACACCACAATACCACAAATTTACAAGGGGCACCTAAAAAGGGGGAAAAACCCATGACAATAAAAATTCATTTATATACAATATAAAATATAATTTAAAACATTTAATGAAAGATGAAATGATGGGAGGGGGATGAACCCAAAAACAAACTAAAAATTTGTTGTATAAAAAATAATAAAATAAAATAATAAACAATGTTAGTAAGACCTTTCTATCCCAGAAAAAAGAGTGGCCACTGTATTCCGCCAAACATTGAAATCAAGAAGCACACTCGCTAAGGGATTGGGGGGGGGGGGTAAAATAATTAATGAAATGAGATAATAAAAGGCTGAACCAGCCGAGATAAAAGGAGGCCAAAACAAACTGGGGAGGTTGGGAATCTCGTCTTGGATCATAACAAAAGAGAAAGCCGGGTACAGACTTGGAACACATTCATTCACATTAACTAGGTACACAAAAGAAAGCTACCTTAACCAGGGGAGGGTTCCAAAAGAATCCACCCTGATGTAACCAGCAGATCTAAAAGAGAAAATCAAGACTAGCCTCACTCATGCGAACCAGGCTTGCCACATTTACCCACCTTTTGCTGAAGTCTGTTGAAGTCAAACGTTTCCAATCAGTTCTAATCCTTATTTTGAGCTGATGCTCAAAATATCAGATCAGATCCTGATGTGAAAGACGCTGACCTTGCAAGATTTCCTCTTTTCACATCGTCCAAATCACCATTCGAGCCGTGGCTAGCAGCAACAGAAACACCATACGCTTCATCCCAGAAAACGGGCGACACATTGTCGCAGGCAAATGCACGATCAATGAGCACAAGCTCCTGCAGTGCAATACGAGCAGTCAACCCCGCAAACAATGGTAGTAGTAGTTGCAGTGTTCACAATCTGGCAAATCTGCCAGGGCCCATATGAAGGACTTGTCATTGAGAGGCAACCGATTCTGAGCCAATCGCCAGGTGAGTGAAAACTCAGAGTTGCTGAGATAATTGGTACCTGGCGCCCAAGACCAGAACAAGCAGAACCCATCCTCCAATAAGCGGAGCACATCACATAATGAATCCTTTGCGACACCCTCCACTAACCCACGATAGAAGACTCTCCTAGGCCGTGAAAGGACACTGGACTGTGGAATGGCCTGTAAGGCCGCCAGACATTCAAGGAGAAAACTCGATCACCTTCGAGGCTTACAGCACCACCTCGAGATTAGGGGAGTGATAGTAAGGCTAGGGAACATGTCCCTCACTATCCCCCTCAGCAATGAGTCTTCCAAAATCACTCACCTGAGAAAAACCAACCTTGACACAACCTTGTGGCCCACCAGGTATGTCATTCCCAGACCCCCATGACAAGGAAGTTGGTAACAGACACGTTTGTTGATGTAGTGTTTGCGTCCTCTCCACAGAATGGAGAATTGCAAACGCTCGATCACCTCCCTACGCCATTTACAAAGTGGAAGTACTGACAACCAGTAAAGGATAATGGGAAAGATGTATGTAGCACATGCCTCAACCAAACCCTTTAAGGACAAATTCCTTCGATGCTAAATCTCAGCCGACGCACCAACCTTTGCCAGTACTTCAGACCAATTTTTCTTCAACTGTAGGTCAGGCCCAAACCACACTTCAAGTATGCGGACTTCAAGTATGCGGACAGGGCCATCCATCCAGTCAAAGGGCCCCGGGAGGGTAACACCCTTCCAGGCACCTAACCGCAAGCTGGATGATTTGTTGTGGTTAATCTTGGCCCCTGTCACCTGTTCGTACCATTCAAGCGCCTTCTGTACCACCTCGATGTCATTCCAGGAGGACACGAAAGTAGTGGCATTATCGGTGTACACGGAAACCCTGGCTCGAGCACCACCAAGGACAGCGATTCCACGTAGGGCCGGACTGCATGCCCTGTCCCTTAGCCAGCGAAGGAAGGGCTCCAACACCAAAGCATAAAGATGGGGTGACAGTGGAAATCCCTGTCAGACTGACCTAGACAGCACCAGGACGCCCGACAACTTTCCATTCACCTGTACCACAGCCATGGGGGATTGATGCAGGAGACTAATCTAGTGGCAGAAGTTGGTTTTGAATCCAGCGGCCTGCAGGACAACTGCCAAGTAACGATGGTCAACCCTATCAAATGCCTTGGACTGATCCAAATTGATCAGCACAGCTTCTTCGTCATCTTTTATCCCCTCTATGATCGTGCGTATCAGATGCAGGTTGCTCTGAATTGTTTGGCCCTTCACAGCACAAGTCTGCTCAGGTCCCAACAGAGACTTGGCAACTAATTGCAAACGATTTTGCAAGATCTTGGCCAAAATTTTTAACGCTGTGTTTAACAGAGTTATGGGCCGGTAACCCTCTAACACCTTCCTCACATCCTTGCCTTTTCTCAACAGCGTGATCACATCCCTGGTGAACTGTTTGGGGATGGACCCTGCCGGAACCAGTTGTTGAACATGACAGTCAAAATCGGGACAAAGATGTGCGACAGTACAATTCATAGGGCAAACCATCAAGACCCAGCAATTTGCCTCTGCCGACCTTCTTCAAAGCTGCGTAGACTTCACGTTCTGTAATCTCTCCCTCGCAGCTAGCTGCATCAGCCGGCAAAAGCCAGGGGAGTCAGCCAAATAGCTGCAAAACTCCTCATCACAGAGACCAGGCTCCTTGGTAAACAGAATCTCGAAAATGCCGCCGAAACGCCTCGCACATGTCGTCAGTCAACCCTCCGAGTTGCGAATCTCTCGAATGTACCGGTCGCCACCTCGGCAAATCTCTTCCTTGCACAGTTCTGCACCTATGTTCACAGCTTCGGAAGACATCTTGCTTAACCTATGTCTAATTACCTGGCCCATGTAACGATCGCTATTTGACCGCTCCATGGCCTCCTTAGCTATGGCTATCTTTAGGGGATCCCCACCAGCCACCGCCTGGGAGTAATTAGCTCTAAGTATCTTCACCTTGTCAGCCTTATCTAGTTTGAGCCATTTGCTGAAGTTGGTGGTGAAAGACCTAATACTATTCTTAAGATTCTCCCACCACTTATTCCCAATGACTCCCCCAGTTAACGCCTGCTGCACTGTTAATTAGCTGGCACTGGAAGTCCCACCTGTCCAGTAAAGACATGTTGAACTTCCAATAACCAGCCATTCTAGGCCTATTTTCTAAATTTACCCGGGCACAAGACCCAATCAGCCCCTGCATCACCGGTCAGAAATGCCTCCACTTTTGAGGGGAAGAGTAAATCTGCCTCCCCAGATAGACACACTTCATCTCCTTCCCACATACCCTCCTCCAGTCTAGAAACACCCTTCTCTACAACCTCCCCCAATGCAGATAAGCCCTCCCTGAAACTGAAAAAAGAAAAGAAGAGAAACATTTATAAACACACAGACGTGTGTAAAATAGAGAGCTATTGGAAAGAGACCTTTCTTCACAGAAGAAGGCCCTTCTTAAGACCTTATTTAAATTGTCATCAATTGATAGAAAGTCAATCGAGGACCCTGCAAACTTCTCAGATGCCCCTGGGGTACTTACACTGATAAGAAATACCGAGGGTAACTTAAAAGCCTGGGATTTTGTGCAGGGGGCCATGGAGGCATTTCCTCAAATAAAAATGGCCCAAATGGGCACTACTTATTTAAAAAAGTTAACCAATTTTTGTGCTGGGATGGTCTCTGTCATCCTCCACTCCTCATTGTATAGGGCTATAAAACTAACGTTCCCTACAGACGTCTGCAGCATTGTCCAGGATGGACGAATTACGTCCGATATTGGTACTGGTAGCCCAGGGCAATCTGTTGAGGTCCCTACTGCCATTGATTTCCGCCCTGTATGTGACCAGAAGAAATTTTTTTGCTTTCTCATTTCAGGTTTAAAAAATGTCAATTAAGTTAGCCAGCTTGAATGTGAAGGGCCTTAGGGATCGGAGTAAGGCTGCCCGCCTGCTTCGAGACCTCTTGTCCTTCGGTGTGGATGTCACTGCAATCCAAGAGACTCACTTTGTTTGCAAGGCCGATACCTGTGTGATGTCTAACGACTTTGTCGTCTATTCAGCATATGGGAACCGGCTGGCCAGAGGAGTGTCTTTGCTGGTTAAGCATACCCTGGACGCGAAGGTGGATCTTGTCCATGTCGGTGCCGAGGGCTGGCTGATCGTGGCCGATATTGCAGTGAAAAGCAATGTGTTTTGACTGGTTGCGGTTTATGCGCTCAACGACCGGGAAGAGCACGTTTTGTTTTTTTGGCAGTTATAGCCCTTCCTGGTGGATTCAACACAACTCTTCTTAGTGGAGGACTGGAATGCCATCCTGGACCCCAAGCTGGATAGAGGGTGGGGAGCTAGAGGGAAGGCACGTGATCGTAGCTTGGTCGATCTCATTGAAGATTTCGGTCTTGTCGATAGATACCAGGTCAATCACAAGGGTGGGAAGATGTGGACGTGGGCTAATAGTTGGCCTTCTACCAAGGTAGCTAGCTACCTGGATAGAATGTTAGTTTGTGAAGCCGACATAGAGCTTTTAGATTGTCCCACGTTCCACTGGTTAGGTTCCGCTCTGCCATGTTCTTCTTTCTTCCCTTTTCTTTTTTAGAAACATATACTTTCTCCTCCTCTCTTCCTCTTTTCAATGATGAAGCTTGAGGAGGGGGCATTTCTTCGCATTCCATTTGTTGCTGTTTTTGTTGCAGTTGTTTCCGCCTCTGCTCCTGCTGCTGTTTTTGTTGTTGTTGCTGTTGCAGTTGTTGTTGTTCTTCTTCCTTCGCTTCCTTTTTGGAGGGGGAACCTGCCTTCTTTGTTGGGAAGTTCCGCTTTGAAGGAGTGGAAACCCCCTTTCTCCTCCTTTCCACCACTTCTGTCTTTTTGAACTTATTAGCAGCAGTTGTTTTTCCATCTTGCACTGCCAGGGCCTCTTTCGTTGCCGGTGTTGCTGACATTTCTGGAGTTTTTCCCTCTACTTCTTTTTGTCCTTCCAGCTTTCTAGAGGGGCACACTTTTGCTAGGTGGCCAGCCACTCCACACAACCAACAATGCAGCCTACACCCCTCCACTGCGACAAACAACTTTTTCCCACTGCACAGGAGAATATCCGGCACACATAGAAAGTTGGTCCTATCCACTACAACATATGAACTGACATCGTCGGTTGGAACACCAGCTTTGCTTTTAACTCTGTTTACTTCTTCCACTGTGCCAAACTGGGTCAAAAACGTTCCCACATGGTCACAACTGATCTTGAGGTGCACTCCATGGATCATGATGTGAGTACGCCTTGTGCCCATGTACTCCGTTTGTAGTCTCACTCCCTTGGTCTGTAAACAAGATCCTGCTAGTTTTTTCGCATCCTCCTCCGAACCGAGAAGGACATCCCACATGGCACGGGATCTCCTGGCTAGTATTTTTGGGCAAATGCCCAAACTCTTTAGAGTTTCCTCCATGTTTTCCCTGTTGACGCCCACAAACTTTCGTGTTTTCAGGTCTGATGTCAGCAGGGAAATTGTCCTCATGGCTATCTCTTCCCACTTCTGGGATGACGATTAGCTTGTTTTCTTTGAAGTAGTCCTTGTATCTTTCCTGCATCTGCAGGTAATAATTTGAATCCCTCTTCATGGGGGTATTCTTCCACACAGATGGTGAAGGAGTCACCATTGGCACAACCACCAAAGAAGTAGATGGCTGGGGAGACGAAGCCATAATTGGGCTTGCCCCCCCCCCCAAAAAAAAACAAAAATTTCACAAAAGTTCGGAAATAAACCAAACGAGCAACATAGACAAACAACAATATTTAACAAAATGACGTACTCACAGGTAACATAAAATTCAATGTGCAAGAGGTTAAAAAAGGCAGTACTCTGTGACACAAATTCAAAGAAAAGACTAGCGTGGACTCCTGGTGGTTGAAGGTTCACTGGCGTTGAATGAAAATCTGCTCCTTTTATACTTCCTGAGAATCAGAAAGTGGCTCCAGATTGACTTGTTGAATTTAGGCACGAAATATATCTTAGCCAATGGAATGTTAGAAAACATTATTAGACCGTGATTGGTCAATATATTATTATTGGACTGTTCCAATAGATATTTAACTGAAAATAGGGTGGTTTGCTGTTAGGCTAATCCAACAGATCACTCCTAAAGAACAAATTTTAAATTTGCTATAAGCTTCTAAAGAAACTTCCAGTTAAAAATGGATTTTAAAAGGCGAAATCCTGATGATAAAGCATTTTTAAAGAAAATAATTGATATTTTGAATGAGTACTTTTGATTTTGTTTAAAAAAATTATATTAGTCACAAAATAATGGTTTTTAATGAAGCCATAATTTTTTTTAAAAATTAAATTCTAGTCTGCTGATAAAGATATCAATTGCAAATATGATATTCATTTATTTTCAGCTAAGATATTCTTTCGTTTTGTTGATCTGTCATTCCCTGTCCCCAAAAATGTAGTATTGTTGGCATCACCACTTGGTGGTGTTTTCAGTCTTTATAGTAATTGCATGTAAACATCAGCAAGCTGAGAGGTAACCAGATTTTATGAGGATTTTACCCAATGGTTGTTGTGATTCCATTAGGATTTCAGGTGTGAAAACTTTACAGCTGTGATAAGTTCTTTGTATCTGCTGAAAACTAGATTCACAGAACAAACCAACAAAATCTGTTGATATATTGATATTGATAACTACCAAAAGATTTAATGAAAAGAAATTGAGAATTTAAACATACATAATGAGTAAAGAATTATATATGTTTCTATGTAACATCATTGAGGGAATTTTCAGAAGGAAAATTATTCTAGTTTTAAATTGTAATAAATTAAGGATTCTTGGTCCTGGCACTGTATTCTTGTCTATCTGTGCTTGTGTCTGTGGGTTCTTTAGTGATAGAAGCAGTAGAAGTGAGATAGGTAATGGTTTATAACAGACTCCTGCTATCCTCTTTGTCTTTTGGCTGGTCCTGTCTGCCTCTTGCTTGTTTTGTCTATATAAGGAAGTTTGTGCCTCTGGCATTGATGTATTGCGTGTTATTTTCATAAGAGATTCATGGTCTTTCTTTGCTCACTGATAAATGGCACATTTTGAAATACTGATCTGAATTTTGGTAACACTACTGGTCTGAATTTGGGTATCAGCATTTCAGGACTAATAGTGTTTTAGATCAACACAACAAGAATTCTTATCTGGAATTTGGGAAATTTCAGAAGATCATAAATCTTTGCTATATTGCCTTGGAGACAACGTACATTGAGGAAGATCTAGTCTTATTAAACCTTAATGAATTCGACTTAGTTTATTTGAGATTAAAATCTCCAAAGAGCCTTTCACTGAACTCATTTTATGATATCTGATCATTATTTTTAACTGGTTTTTTCTTTCCTTATTCTCCTAAACAATTATATGTTGTTGTTTTTTTATCATTTCACTCCAAGCAAACCAATAAAATCACCATGATGCAAGAGGCTACTGAGAAAAAGAAAACATTAAGGCAAGAGAACAATAAAAGAACAGGAATTAAGAAAACAGAATATAATGATTGACATTTCATTTAAATTTTTGAAGATCAAACTTGACTGGAAAGCAAGAAGCCAGAAAAGAGTTCCACAAGGGAGAAGTGCAAGAGAAGAACCTGTTAGCATAGAGATTATGGTTAGATTTTGTCATTTCAGCAGTAAAATGATGAAACCTTGCCACTAACCTAGTATTGTGTCTAAATTCATAAAGTCTAGGTAACAAAGCAGAAAGCTCAACAGAACAATTACCATGAAAATATTTATAGAAAAGGCACAAGCAACCTACATTTTGGCAGTGGGAAAGTGACTGAAGCCAAAATGCCAGGCCAGGGCCAATGAGATCGCAGATTATTTTTTTTATTTTATCAAGGATCTCTAGATATATAGCAGAAACATCAGACCAGATGTGGCAGCAATATTCAATGCATAGATGAATAGTAAACTTATAAATGTGTTATATATGTTCTGATGAGAAAACTTGTGTGACACACTGAACTTTCCTTATAGCAAACCTAGCTATTGAGGTATTATAGTATTTCCATGTTGTGTTAGTGGAAAATGTTAGTCTAAGAAGGTGCAATGAGTCACTCTTGTGGAGGTTAGCAACAACCATGCTGATTAAAGGCAAAAATGGTTATACTTAGAAATTACCGATGAGTTCAATGTTCATTTCAGCAAAATCTCTTGAGAAAGGTGAAATATACAAAAGTTCAATCAGTTCAAGTGTATGCAGTGTAATCTCAAATGAAACTAAATGTTAAAAGTACATTTGGAATATTTCTGAATGCAGGTTGGCTCCAAAAAAAATTTTCATGTTTGATGATTAAATATTGGTATTTTTCTTTTCTGATTGGTTGAAAAAGATAACTGACAAAATTCAAATTTCTGTAAGCTTTGATAATTCTTCTGCACAGAATTGATGCTCAAGCTAAAAATAGAATAATATTACCTGTACCTTATTAAATGTTTTCCTTTAGTCCGTAGACTTGGTTTTGAAAAACAGCAGAAATTAAATACTGAAAACATTTTGTCTCATCAAAACTGGATGAACCCAAATATTTGCAATCACTTATTGCATTTTTCATAAGAATTCAAAAATTTTCAGACACAAACATGAATTTTTCATTTGTTTCTTTGATGTAAAGATAGGAATGCAATTCCCTCTCTGGCCATTACAGAGTCTATTTTAGAAATTAATTTATAATTGTTTTAACAAAATAATGGTTAAATTTCCGATAATGGTTGTGACCTGATGAGGTGGTGGTAACCGACTCATTCAGGGTGAGTAGAACCCCAGGGAGATTTCATAGTGGTTGACAAACAGATTTAAATGTCAAAAGGCCTGTATTCATGATGTATAACTGAGAAAATAACTTGAGTGAAGGCTTGATTGTGTTTAATGATTATTGGGATTAGATGTATAAGATTATGCATTAGATTTATAAGTCCAAGAAATTCACATGCTATTGTCCTCAACATCTGTTAATGCTGTCGTCAGTTGATATAGATGTTGGTTAGTTCCAAGGACCCAAAGAGTTCAATACCAGACTACAGCAGTGGTGAACAAATAACTTAGAGAGTTAAGTTAAAGGGAGATAACTCATGGCTATAAGAAGTGGCTTTGCACAAGGAATGAGAATGCTATACCCCAGTGATCGTGATTAAGAGTTTGTTTTGAAATTCCTAGCACCTGAAGAAAGCCAAAGCATACAACATCTGAAACATCATAAATATGCAACGAAGATGAGGACACTTGTTCGGATAATGTAAATAGTATAAATACTACCTCATCTCAGAAGTATAGACAAGTACTGTTTTGTTGCCTATAGCATACTATTAAATTTGGTATCTTAATTCTTTATTCTATAAATTTGGGTGTCAAGTCATAGGTTTGAATTGGATTGCTATGATTCAGATTCCCTTAAAAATGAAGGGGTCACTTTTTGAGCAATACTAAAACAACTTTTCCCTTGTTTTTATAAATACATTAAAAAATGTTTTTATTGTTTCCAATAAAATAATTTACTCAATACACCATGTAATATGTACATTTCAAAGTATCATTTATATCTTTTAAACTTGATTTATACCTTAAAGAAGCAGTTTTAAAATAATCTTAGCTATTTGGCAACCTTTATATATGTATTTTGTAGTTAACATTTTATTTCTGCTTTTTATGCCTTCACTCAATTCTATAGAAAATTTAAAGATTGTTATAGTTTTCTCTGTAAATATTACCTCCTTTTAGCTATCACAATATTTCTTTACTTCTATCATAAATGGTTTCAGTGACCTTCTGCAAAGGATAAACCTAAAAAAATAAAATTAGAAAGCTTAATGCTATAAAAATGCATTTTGTTTTACCAGCTAGGGCTACATCAAGCAAGAACGCTCAATTATCAGCCAACCATAATGTAAATAAAAAATTCAACCTTCCCATCCTATCTAGGAATAGTGTCTATTGATGAATTTGTTATGTTATACAAAAAAAACTATCAATGAATTTATCAAAGACTTTCAAAGCAGCAGACACTCTATACAATTCACCCACACAGAAGTATGAAACGATGTTCTTTCATTGTTTCAAGGAAGATCCTGTACTTGTTGTTTTACTAGGTAACTAGAGTTTTAGACTCTTTTTTTTATTATAGTAGGAAATAAAGGGAGCTTTTTATTTTTTAATTGAAAATGAACATACACTTCACAAAACTTGTGACGATTATCAGACACATTTTACTGGTATAATTTAAAGAACATGGATTATTCACAGTATGGCATTGTTTAGAACCATCAAGGAATGGTTCAGAGAAGATAAAAATGAGAGAAATTCGGTCAAAAAATTGAAGTTTTATTTCACTGTTAATGATGTCAAAGATTAGGATAAACAATTTGTGATTTTATTTGTGATGAGTGCAAAGAATTACACTATTTGAATGAGTCTTGCTGATAACAGAACAACATTTAATGATTTATGCCACTTGATGAAAAAGTATATTCACTCTGCTCCCAATGAAATACATGACTATTTTCTCTTCTATTTGAGAGACAAGAGAAATGGTGAATTGTAATTTTTGAAGACAAACTCAATGTACATTTAAGAATTAGGCTGATAGTTGAGGTGAAAAATGAGAAAATTCAACAGTGACTATTCAATGAAATAGGATTCCATCAAGAATGAACAGTCTTTCATATGAGGGTGGACATACTTGTCAGAAGTATAGGCGGGATAGCAGAAGTAGGGTAAGGAAAAGGTGAAAGATATACTACAGTAAACTTCATTGACGAGTGTAATGATAGTAGCTATGATGGAACAACAATAAACATGGAGACAGTAATCAGTGTGTCAGGTTCAATATTGCTGCAAGTAGGTTTCTTAGTAAATACACAAAACATGACAATGAGCCTGTTTTGTTTAGTGATAAGTTTGGGATAATTGAAAAAATGTATGCATTGTAAAAGATTTTTAAATGCCTTCAGTGAAGTTGAGAACACATACCAGACAGTTGGTGACATTGTGGTGTTGCAGAGGTGGGGTTAAGGTTCATGGTGTAGAAAACTAATGGACCAAAATTTGTTGAAAAGAATTCATTTGGATTAGAGGGATATGCTTTGCTTGGTTAGGAAAGAGGTTTATATGAAATTGAGGAAAATTTTGGATGAGTATGAATCAGTGTTCAGTAAAGAGCTGTGATATTTAAAATACATAAAAGTGAAATTGTTAGCTGATAAAATTGAAACCTCATAGTTTAACAGGACACATCCAGTATTTCATACATTAAAATTGAATTAAAATAAATGAATTTATCAGACCAGGGCATCTTTTAAGAAAAATTTGTATACAAATTGGGCTCTGCTTATAATCCTTATTTATAGTACCCAAAGAAGAAAATAAAAAGAATATATCAATATGTGGGGACTACAAGCAAGCCATAAATGCATCTGTACTTTGTCACATATCCTGTTCCATGAATTGAAGGCTTATTTGCCACCTTAATAAGTAATGAGAAATGTAGTAAACTTTACTTAAATCCATTACCTGGAAATGGATAAAAAAACATGAGCTATTCACACTTAATACCTGTTGTGGTTTGTATCAGCACACATATCTGTAGTTTAGATTACATAGCACTACTGGAATCTTTCATAGAGAATTAGATAAGAGGTTAAAGGATGCATGCATTGATGACATTTTAGATTCAGGGAATAATGATACAAATTATCTAATGAATCTGCAGAAGGTATTTTTTTCTGCACTGGACAAAGCTGATGCTAAAAAGGCCATACAAGAGGTACGTGCTCCAAAAAATATTACAGATGTGTAAGTATATTTGGGAAACTTAAGAGTCAGATGTCTCAACTATGATGGAATTGATTCATTATTTATGGAAAAAGGAAGTATCTTGGGTGTTAGGATATGTCTTCAAAGAGATTAAGAAAACATCTCTCTGACACACTTTCAAGCATCAAAACATCTGACACACTTTCAACCCATTCAAGCAAATTCTAGTGGATGTATCACCCTATGGAATCTGAGCAGTTATGACCACTAAAATGAAGGATGGAAGAGAGATACTGAGAAGCAGACTGAGGTTGAATGCCCTGAAAGAAGGAGGGAGAGGGAGAATTTATCTCCGTCTATTGGTGTGAGATATAAGTAAAGCAGGTGGGAGTTGAAAGGAGGAGCAACAGTTGTGACTACTCTCAAGAAAAGTGGATAATTCTCTTAATTTGGAAAGTTAATTAAAATTGTTGAAATAGGGAACAAAGAACCTTTGTTGGGATTAATGCAAAAATTGGGGAATCACTGAATCATTTATGTATATAAACAAACAACTTTGGAGACACAGGGACTTGCATGGTGAATTCCTGTATCAAGTGACACTAATCTTCATGTTGGCTGCCATCAAATCTTCTGACTTCAAAGAACACTGCTTCAGAATTTTTGACATGGCCCAGTGTTACTATAGAGATTAATATGGAGAAGGATTAACTTTTGTTATACCAAGAACTATAAAAACTAAGATTAACCCAATGAACGATTTCTTTGTGTATTTTTCTTAAGTTGTGAGAATATTTCATCCCTTAATATAGCTTCTACTATTGCTCAATCCAGCATTTTGATTACCAGTGACATTTGATCTTTCACTACTCTGAGATCAAGAACAGAGTAGGTGTGGATCAAAGCAGCCAGCAACCACCAACAACTTTGGACCACTGTCAGTATTGACCAGCACAGGGTAGGTCCTATGGTTAATGCATCACCCTAAGACCCTGAGGATCAGGCCACTAAGTGTGGTTACACCGTCAGGTGTAAGCAGTGTGTAGAGATGTTATATTATCTGATTACTGTTGGCCAGGATTTGACCTTGGATCAAATGCTTATAAAGCAGGTATCTATGAACCAACAACTGTTGAGCAAATTGAGGCTGGAAAACACATGAAGAGGCAGCCATTATATAAATGAATATAAAGAATGATATTCACAAAAGCAACTTTAATATTGCTAATTCTTTGAAAAAACTGTTGAAATATGGATAAAGCTAACGTATAAAAATATTTTTAATAAAAACTATTAAAATTGTATGAGAAAAAATAATTGAAATGTTGGAATTGTGTAAAAATTATTATAGAAAACTATTTTCATAAAAATAGATAATATCAAAATTGTATGAAAAATTAAGAAAATGTTGAAATATGTAAAAATTAATATAAAATTATTTTTAATAAAACATATTAAATTGCTTGAAAAAGAAACCATCATAGTGAAACCAGACATAAGAAAAACATGAATAAAAATTGATGTAAAGACTAAAAAAACATAGGCTCCTAATTGATGTTATAAAAAAAATGAAGACATGATTTATTGAAAAAAATGTCAAAATGAAGCCAGACAGTTTAAACATTTTGTGGTAAATACTTCCTGTAAGTCTAAGATACTTTACTTAACCCCCAGCATCTCACACCATATTAGTCTTTCTTGATATTTAGCAGAATGCATCAGAACCATATCCATGATAAGTTAATATTATTGAGTTAATTGATATTGATAGTTGTTGAGGCCAGAAATAAAGACACAAAGAAGGAATAGAATTAAACAAATATATTTAACAAAAGCAGTAGTACAAACATATACCAATGAGAGATTATTAGCGTGACTGTTAGTCCGGTTGTCAGAGTTATCTGCTGGAATAGATTCCATTGCTTGTATAGTTTGGAAGAGTTTATGTGTCATATAGGTAAGTCACCATAACTCCCTCCTCCTAAATATCAAATCTGCAGGACTTTTAATACTTTTTTCTTTTTGGATTCACGACCAGAAAATCCGTAATTTTCTTTTCCACAGAAAAAAAGCATTTCTTTGTTGATTGGTTTTAGAGTGAGAAATATATTGTTTTCTATTTTTACGTACTTTTCTTATGTGAGCTATGCCAGATTCCTCAATATTTTTTGAATCTTGGCATACACTTACGAATCTCTGACAGTCTTCAGCTATTTGTTGGAGAGCAAGGTTTGCTTTTCTTGCCATTTAAATTTCTGTTGGTTTTGCTTCTCTTGCCATTTAAGCTCTTTATTGGTTTTGCTGTTCAAGTTGGAATTTAAGAAATTCGAGCATGGTGGATTTAAATTCATCCATGTTTATCCATGTCTTTTTTTTTGATTACCCAAATACAAATTAAATTCAAATGAAAACTTTTCTTTTCTTTGACTAACAAATAAAAAAAATTTAGCTTCTTACTCACTCAGTAACGAAATAAAAGGTAATTGAAAGTGAATAACTTTAATTTCTTACTCACTCAGAGAATCATGAGTGCTTTTTTTTCTCAAAAAACATGAATTCTTGTAGTTTAGTGGCTTGCATCCAAGTTCAGTGTAAGTTAGTTACACTTTTTTTTTTTGTTTGATTTCCTTTTCTGGATTACCAAGTACTGTTGAGTAGAACAAAGTGTGACAAAAAATAGAATTTTTCTTTTTCTTTTGATTTCTTTTTCTGGATTACCAAGTACTGTTGAATAGAACAAAATGTCATTAAAAAGAAAGTTCCATGCTTACAATGTTGAAACATTATTGACAATTTCCATGCAATCCTTTTGTGGTTCTCAAGGGTCCTTAAGTATCCTTGTCGTCAAGGTGTTGAGGTTTTCTTTTTGTCAGAAATAAAGACACAAATAAGGAATAGAATTAAACAAATATATTTAACAAAAGCAGTAGTACAAACATATACCAATGAGAGATTATTAGCGTGACTATTAGTCCTGCTGTCAGAGTCTATAAAGTCTACAAAGCAAAACTGTTGCTTATATATTGTTTGGAAGAGTTTATGTGTCATATGGGTAATTCAACATAACAATAGTGATGCCTGGAATTTTAAACGCAGAGTCTTTTGGTCAGAAAGCAGCAAACTAATCATGTCAGATTTACTTGTAATGCCAGAAATTGATACTACTTTATTTGTAGATACACAACAGGATATGCAAAGATATGGCGCAAATATTAAAAAAAATATTCATATTTTTGCATTGTCTGTTCTAACAGAGAAATGGGGATGGAAGGTGACAATTCAGATATAAAGATGATTGCAATTTATGATTCTGCTAAAGTTTTTTTTAATTTTACATTACTTCAATTATTTTCCTGTGCTCAAAATTTTATCCTTTTATGAAAATTAATCAGAAATATTTTACATTGAATTCCTTCAGTCCAACTCAGGCTCATATGAGGTCAGGACTAAAAGATAGATGTTTTCATAAGCTGACTTTTGTGGCTCAATTTTAAAGTTTATATCACTTAAAAATGAACATACTATCAACAATGAATGTGGTCACAGTAAATAAAGCTTATATTAAAAGAGTTTAATATATTTTGTCCTCATTTTTTGGCCTCAAAATCTTAATTAAATTCTTAACCATAAACAATGACAATTTTGTGCAAAAGATCATTCACAGTGTCTTTTGCTCCTTTTTAGACCCCAAAACCCTTGCAAGAACTTTTCAGAAAATTTACAAAGATTTTTTTTCCCAATTTCAAATCTTCTCCTTTGCCATGTTAAAAAATAATAATAAAGTCCCAACATAAATATTGATAAAAATTCAAAACTATTTTGAGTATTTCTAAGAATAGTTGTGATAAAATTTACTTTAACATTAATTTTTCTACCTTTAGTATCACATTTGTAGATTAATGGTAGGTATCATTATTTTTACTGATATTTTTTTACTGAGAAGCAAATATGCCAAATTTAACTTTTCTACTTGCAAAGCTGATATTACCTGCACTCATGTGAAACAAAACAAAATATCTCACTTGAAAGTCTTAAAGCTGATTGGTTAGTTTGAAATAAACTCAGTACTGTTGGGAGCTGCCAGAAAAAGTTTTATTTTCTGCAACCAACTCTGTCTTTAAGCCAAAAAACAACTTGGGAAACATGTATACATTCTTCTTTCAGCCAAAATTTCTCATTTTTCTGTCAACTTTATAGTCTTCAACGTCCTAAGAATATCCTTCTTAGGAAGTTGAAGACTATAAGAAAAGATAAAAGAAGTAAGGATAAGAAAAAATTATTTCTTAATTGCATGTATTTCTACTAATGCTTTCTGAAAAGTATTTTTAAGTGATTTAAAACTGTTGAATGTTTAAACGTGTATATTCATGAATTTTTTTAACCTTTTGCCTGTGACTGAAGTTAAATAGTTATGATTAGGAGAGACTTTTAATCTTGATTTAAAAACTAATGATTATTTAAAAAATATTAATGATAATTATCAAAGATTAGCACAGTTTTCACTATTCTGCATCTGGATACGAATGAATATGTGTGTGTGTGTGTGTGTGTAGAATAAATCAACTAACTGGTAAAGGGAGAGTGCCAAAAACCAACTATACTAAGCCTTCCAAAGAACAAATCATAAAAAGAAAAGACACAAACCCACCTACACAAAAACCTGTACTGCTCAAAGCCTTAAGAAATCAAACTAAAATGGAGCTATAATAGCAATAAAGACCAAAAAAGACTCAATGTCTCCAATCTGAAAGCAGGACTCAACATTTCATGCCAATGCAATCTTCAGACAATAAAGATCAAAGGAGGTCTATCTTAAATAACAAGGAGAAAAAGAATAAAAAAAATTGGAAATATGAGAATGCTATGGTGCTGTTGATTTATTATTGGATAATCAAAAATGAATTATGTACCCCAACACTCCCTGAAAAAAAATAAACCAGAAAATTCTAAAAAGAATTAAATCCTGTAAAAGTAGTGTAGATAAGTGAAAGAAATGTTTGGAATAAAAGTTGGTAAATTTATGACTTAGTAGGGATGTAAAAGATTGTTAAGTAAGAGATCAGAAATGATGAATAGGTTTAAGCATGTCATTAAACACTATAGAGTAACTCAGATCACAGTCTGGTAGCAGATTATAATATTCTACCAGACTGAGGTCTTTTATTCTTTTCCAACCTCATTTTTGGTTAGAGAAGCATTTCCCTGAGTCTATCCAGGCCAGGTGAGCGATATACAGTATATTGTGTTGTTAACTATTTCCTTGAGGAATTATTCTCTGTGTGATTATTTAAAGTAGTTTGATTAATCCTCCTTGGATCATTATCATCTGAAGATCACATTAGCATCAATCTTGGAGTTACAATTTCAGATCAATATTCTTGCTGTTTGTATTTTTAATTCCCTTTATTATTTTTAATTCCCTTTATTAAATATTTTTCATTAGGGCTTTTTCTTCTGATATTTATGTCAGATCCCAAATAAACATTAAATAGTCAATAATCCCATCAAATACCAAATGAATAATAGACATACATCATCACTAAATTAGTATAAATTTTAAAGAGAAACAAAGTTATTTAATAGATTTCATCCACATAGGAATAACAAAAATTTTCAGTTTGATTAATATGGGTATATGGGGTGGTATGCATTATGTAATTATTTAACATTAAAAAGTTTATTTTTATGTTACCAATTATACATGTGGGGTTACTTGACTGGAACATTAAATGTATAATAACTATAATTTTTCTCTGTTCATTATCAAGTGTTCATTGTTTAACTGATACGGTATATCTGTTGATTATTTTGTCCTTGTGGTACCAGTTCTTGTTCATTCCTTTTGAACCATTACCATTTTCAGGGATTGAATTAACAACTGCTAGATAACAGTAAAACCCATTTATCAACACCTATATCCACTATGCCACCATCCTCAAGTACATCAGTCATGCATTTTTGTAGCATTTTATATTCAGTGTCAGATAGTTTTGATATTTTACTTACCATGGTAGGTTTGTACCAATTCTGATAATTTTGTATTTCATTTTTGAGATGAGGAATTGTCAAAATACTTGAATTTATTCAAACTATTTTTCTCATCTTAATTAGTTAAGATGTTATAGAAGACACAACTTATAAATCTTCCATAATTTGTCAATTTTGCAGGATATTATCTCAGATTTACAAGAACATTAGCCATTCATTTTGAAAAGACATGTAATGAATGTCCATATATGAATGACATACTTGTGTAGACAGTTACAACAAATTTGTTTCTCAAAAATGTGACATTTAGTTACATAAACACGGAATATGATGAAATCTGCAAATATATGTCCACATATATTTACAAAAGTTGTTGCCCATATGAATAAAATTTTGTGGATGTCTTGTTTCAGTCCTTTTGAACATTTCTGGTCATTTATCAGATGGTTGAAATATATAAAAAAAAATTTAAAAAATGAAATATGAAAAAACTCAAAAAATGAAATATATGAAAAAACTCAAAAAAACATTAACTTCAAACAACCTTTCAACAAATTTTGATCAAGATGCACAACTACTTATTTATAATTTTGAAACATTTAATTAAAATGTTAAACAGGCAGATGTTGTTTGAATTTAATAAAGCCTCTTTGGTTTTGGTTTAATTCTTGCTGCATAAATTATACATATAAAAGTCATTGAAGGTGTAAAAGGGGAAAACAACTTCCCTCCTAGAATAAAGCAAGCTTGTATGCAAAATATGTAAAAGTAAACATGGCCAATCCAAAAGCTTCAATTTAAGAACAACTTGGTTTTGTAACTCAAAGATTTTGTGAGACAAATTTGTGGATAATGCAAATTTCTGATCCTCAGCCACTTGATATTATGAGCATTAGTAAGAGAACATTGGAGGGTCAACAGAAGTTGATGAGGGGAGAGGTTATGCTTTGTGTGTTGAATTTCCCAGTTGTCTCATGGACTGTTATTGAAAAGAACACATGGTACAATTGGTACTTCAAGCAGCAATACCTTTTTTGCTACAGAAGGTACAACGTCGACAGGGCATCTATAGCAGAATAACAACCAAGAAATTATTTAATACCAGAGACAACTACAAGTATTTTAATACCAGAGGCAAGGTAAAAATTTTATATATCTTTTGTTTCATAATTTCTTCATTTAACTAAATTGTATATTCACTTTCAAAATTCAAATATGTATGATAAGACCATTAAAAAATAATGGGAAGCTTATATTTGTACTTATAATGAAAATGCTGTTTTTATAAGTTAATATTTTTTATTCTTATTCTTTTATTAATTAATCTATTGTTTGTTTTGTTCTATTTGTATCTCACAATTATAGAACCTAAAGATTAAATTCTACATTTCCTTAACTCTGCAGTATTTGGCTTAGGAATTGTACATTTACATTTTGACCTTAGTATATCATGAACTTTGACCTTTCTGTAAATTATGACATCATACTACCTAATAATACATATCCTGCATTTTTTCAGGTCCTGAAACTTATCTTTCCTACCAGAAAATATTTAGAGCAAAAATGTCTTCTTTTCACATTTTTGTTCCTATTCTTTTTGATAGATGTAAACATAAGACTAAAAAAATTGCAAGTTTAAGTTTTAATTTCTAAGACCATTCAATATTACCACATAATGTTGGAGTCAATTTTCTTTGCTTTTACACTATTATACTCTTTAGTGGTGTGGTGCTTTGAGGTTAAAACGAATAGTTGATTTCACCATGCCAAGAAGATTAATGGAGGGTGAGACTGACAAGGAAACACGTGGGTAATTTCAATAAAACAAAATAAGGACATTTTTTTAAAAATTTAGATGCTTGAAGTTGTATCCATAGCTCATTTCAGGAAAATAAATCAGAATTTTTTAATGGCCATAATTTTAATGAATTGTTCTGAAAAGGAAATGTTTATACAGCAGATTAACTTATCTGACACAAAATAATATTAAATAATATTTAAAACAAAGTAAGAGAATTTGTTTGCCACTAAAGGGATATATGGTTGATTAAATAGCTGATAATATAATTGTTGAGTAAATGTTGAAAATGGTGAAAGCTTCAACTCTGGACGCAGAGAACAAAAATGAAATATGACTTCAGACACTCTTCTCTGATTAATTTAATTTTTCTCCTAATTTTATATCAAAGGGAATTTCACGTAGTCTCACCATTTTCTTTTCTTCTTTTTCTAGGCTGAACAGATAATTCCTGTGAAAACAAGGTTTTCATTGGTCCTTTATATTAAGTACTTCTATATGTTCACTAAAAAATTAGCATGCCATGATGAAAAATGCCCAAAACTTAATAAAATTTTATCAAAATCTTTGTTATCATTAAGGGTTTTTATTATTAAATTATATTTTTTATCCTATTTAGAACATTCAAAATTTTGGTTAAAAATTTTGTTTTTCTTGTGTCAATGGGCAAACCAAAGATTAGTACAGGAAATTATAGCATCTTTTTATGGGGAAAAAGAAAACTGGTTTGTAAATTCTTGCAAAAACCAAATAATTGTCAGATTTTAACGAAACTTTCAAAACTTATTCACAAATGAATTAAATTATTTTAGAAATGCTTCTTTTCTAGAAAACCATGATAAAAACATTTTTTTACATCTTGCAATCCCTCACCTCCTCTGACATTTATTTAATTTTCTGAAATTTTGAGAAATCAGTTATTAAGTTATATGCAGAACTTATTCAATTTTTTGTAAAACAGTTACTGAAAATCTACTCTGAATCTTAAAAAAAATGCAATAAAGCCATGATATTATTTAATTAGAAAAACTTTAAATGTTTTTATGAATTAGATATATTATGAACAATTGTATTAAGAAAAATATTTTTTTAATGAATAATGAATTTTTACAAGAATTGTTTACATTTTTTAAAGATTTGAATTAGAATAATTTATAAAGTTTTAAAACTTTTAAATTTCTGGACCAGTTAGATGATACTGTTATTAAGTAAAGATTATATTTACTAAACATAAATATTTACTAATCATAAATAGCTTACTACAATTCAGCAACACCCAGTATTTTAAAATTAATTTTGAATTATTTTTTGTGTGCTAATTTTTATAAATACAGATGTCCATATACAACATTATCAGAAAATAAGAGTGATATGATAACTATAGTAAATTTAATGCCAAATTACCTAATATTCAATAAAAAATTTACAGTGAATATTTTCCTAAATCTTTAAAATTATTGGGTAGTTAAAAACTATATAAAAAGATGCTTGTGTTATATTTCTCAAGTAATATTTACAGATACGTCCACTGTAGAAAAAATTAGATAAATATTCATCTGTCAGTCATGCTGTCAACACAATAAACAATAAACAGCTCCCTCCATGTTGAAAAATGCATTTCTGCAATATTTTAAACTAAAAGTAATATTTGTTTCAATTCAGATTAATTAAACTACATCAGCTAATATTCTTCAAATAAATTTTCAGAAAAATAAATTTTATTCTTGAAAGATTTTTTTTAAATAAAGTGAATTACATTGTGCTGACAGCTAAAAATAGCACTAAAATCACCGATATTTAACAATTTCAAAACAAAAACTCCTTCCAGTCAATTTAAATTAGTTTTGAAATACAGTTGAATTCCTTGCATTCACTTATGTGCAAATACTCTTAGGAACGGTATTAATCTGTCTCTTCCCTCCAGTTATGGGTTAAATAACAGGAAAAACTGGGTTCTATAGCCTTGGCTGGCAACCAGTCTACCACAGAAAGTAATGGCAACCTACTGTGGGATAATCTTCTGCCCAGTCAGTCATGTCTCATTTGAGACATGATTGCCCAAGCATGTATCACGTATGGCACTTAACTGACTGACAGATTATCAATTGTCCTTTTTGTATTTTGTGTCTTTGATATTTTTCTTGTATAAGTCATTGTGGTATTCATTATTATATATGAATTGCTGTGTTCAGTTTATAAAGAGTTTTTCTGTTGTGTATATGTATATTCATGTAAATATGGCATATCAGGTTGTTGTTTGGGCTATGTTCTGGGTATTTCAGTGTGTGGATTCTTGAATTCATTCTTTAGTTTTCTGCATATTCTTTTCATGAAGATTATTTAAGCACATCTCTGGTTTGCACGTAGTTAATCTTCTTTTGGTTGGTTGGTTGGTTGGTTGGTTGGTTGGTTGGTTGGTTGAATCTCTGATGATTGTTGACTCAAACTGCATACTCACTGTGGGAAAATTATAAACCATAAATATTATTAAATAATGCATGTCTTCACTGTTGTTTTTATATTTAATTAAAGCCTACACGTTTCTGATTTGATTTTGGTGGGAGTGTTAGTCATTGGTTAACTTTGTATGATGTCAGTTGACTTATTAAACTATGTCCGTGTTATATCTAGGTTACCAGAAATATGGTAGAAATATGGTAGAATAGAAAGAGAGAAAGGATGTATGTTTTGAGAGAAAAAGAAAGAGACAGTTTGTCTGCCACTCTATTAATAAAGAGGAAAGTATATTTCAATATGTTTTAACTAGTACCTTTCTAATCACCACACTTTTAAAAATGTTCAAACTTGAAAACGTCATTAAACATTACATTTTTCAATTTTTCAAACATATCTATATTTAGTAAAAATAACTTTTGTTACAAACAGGAATGGGATTAATTTCAAAATATTTTTATTTTTTTTAATAAATATTCAGTGTGTAAGATTTGTTCTTGTCCACTCTGAAAGAATAGTGTTTTTTGAGTTTTACTCAAAAAATTATAAATTTTTAAAAAAATTATAATAATTATATTAAAATTAAATAAAATTATATAATTATAAACATTTTACTCAAAAACTTATTTTTGACAAGTTTCGAGACAAAATTTTCATGATATTCACACTAGATACTGCATATATATGTTTTATTTACTGAAATAACATCTTCAGGAGGCTTATGGCCTATCATGTTGAATACACCGGTTCTTGCTCGATCACCGAAGTTAAGCAACATTGAGCCTGATAGGTGACCGCTTGGGGATACCAGGTGCTGTAAGAGTATAGTGACGGATGTGCGTTGTGGTGCAGTGGATATCGGCTTGGAAAGAGAAATTGGTGAGCCGAGTTCAAATTCCAGTTGAATACCCTGCATTCACTTAAGCACTGGTACCCTTGGGAAAGGTATTAATCCGTCCCTTCCCTCCAGTTATGGATTAAATAACAAGGGTAGGACTTGGGGACTCTGCTCTTAAAAACAAATCCCAATAAATCTTGATACTCGAAAAGAAAAATGTATTACTAGACACAAAAACTTATATAAACAACAATAAATTGTTGAAAGAAAAAGGTATTACCAGCAATAAATAAATAAAGTTTAGTTGGCAATAAATGACCCGCCAAGGTTGATTTGTCAGAAAATCAAAACAACCAAACCAAACATCTTCAGGTATTTTTTCTTCAATAACTGTAAAAAAAATACACAAGAAAGTGCACACAAGATATCGAAAAGCAGAGTGAAACTGACTCTTCACTCTCGCCAAGTTATTTCCACAAAAAGTTTTTCATAAAAATCATCTATTCAGTTATGAATAATAAAATGATTTATTCAGTAATAAATATCCTGAAAATTTCGTTTAAATTGGATAATTCATTGATTTTCTTTTTAACAAAATTATAAAAACAGGAAGTAGCGATATTTTTATTTCATTTCGGAAAAAAACGCATTCATTTAGGATGTGGTATCTACAATTTTAGTTTTTAGAGAGATTTATGTTTGTGTCGTAAACTGCGACAATTTGTTCATGGCGAATTACCATATCTATTTCTGTAGTGTATTTTGTGAAACCAAAGATTTAATTTTTATCACAGCTGAAACAAGGTTCCAATTCATTTTTTACAACTGTTTATCAAACTGTAGAGTAAAAGTAATCATAAATCATGAATTCTTTCTTGTCACTTCTAAATTCAAAGGTTGTCTATTTTTTCTAAAAATTGGAAAAATGTCAATACGAAATAAAATTTGCTATATACAGGTTTCCATAGTTAAAAAAAGACGAGAAGACTCCTTTGTCTTTTAACAAGAAAAGAAAACAATTCATTTAGCTAAAACCAAAATTTAGAGACCGAAAAACATAAATTTACAGTACACTACTACACTACACTACAGTAAACACTGAGGATACACAGTACACTCAAATGTCAAAACAGCATTGCTGCTGCGTTTGAGTCGCGTAAGATAGAAGAGACCAAAGAAAACACGAAGAAACAAACAACAGAAAATAGAATCATTAGCAATTTTATTCTATAAATTAATAGTAATCGGCGAACATTTTTAGAAAGAAAAGATATCAGATAGAAAAAAAAATCTTCAGAATAAACAACATATTCCCTGTGAATGACCTTCAACCAAAATGACAAGTGCATTTTAAAAAGTTAATTTTATTGCAGAGAATAACATTCAGAATATCATTTTTTTTTTCAGGATACCAACAAATTCAGTAGGATATATCAGTGTTCCTTCACAAAATCAAAACAAAAATTTCAAAAAAAAAATCATCATAGTCATTTTTTCGGAGGGAGTTGAGTTGTCTAACCTTCACTATATGAACGCATTTCTCAGTCCTGGAACATTTATAAAAAGTGCTTTTTTTTCCGTGAGTACCGCCAAAAATGATTTTTTTTCTCATAATTCGTAATTAGTTGCAGCATTTTGCTCTTAAAATAGAAGCAAACGCGATTGGTAATAATATTTTTCTTGAAAATGTTTGAGAATGATTTTAAAATTAGAAAACAGTAATTATCAGAAATTAATTTAAACTAAAATTAAATGTTACGACTCTACTTAGTACTTACCATGTTTACCTATAAACGGTGTTTGTTAACAAAAGTTACGGATGAATTCTATTCAATAATTTTTTTACTTAAAAATTGAAACAAATTTTTTTCACTAAATACGTTGTTTCCTTTCCTTTATTATCTACGTTAAAGAGAACCATTCTTCTAAAGTAACAGAAAATAAAAATTATAGTAGTTATATGACAATAAAAAAACATTCATTTACGATTTTTATTTTAAAATAATGTCGCGAGGAGCCGGTGTCTATAGTAGACAATCCCTGCAAAGTGCAAACATTAAAAAAAAAAATGAAGCAATGACACAGCAAAGGCATGAATAACGAGAACAAGGAGAGATTATGACAAATTTTATTTTGTTAATGGTGTAGTAGTAATATTCTACGCACCCACTATACGAGAATATGCCAAGCTCATTATTTATAATTTAACTAACAGTTCTGAGTTACTATTTTTCATTTGTAGCTGAGTTTTATTTTAGAAACTCTCTCTTGATCATCTCTCTTCCTCCGGGAGGAGAGGAACCCAGACGGGGCTCCGCCGAAGGGTAAAGTCTCGTCTGGTGTGAACAGACAAGAGCCCAACCCTGCCTTTAAAAAGGATCTACGGGATATTTTTGGCCGGGCTTGAGGGCTCGGATTTCCCACTTTAATTAGCTTTGTGCCTCATCCGCATCGGGCATGTACCTAAGTTGAGAGGTAGTAAATATCAGCTGAGTTTTATTTTAAAACTTAGTACTTTTACTGTTGTTCTGAGTTCAGATTCACTTTATTACAAATGACAAAATAAAAATTACAAGAAACAAATGACAAAAAACGTATTTTAAATACTCTGGTTGTCTGTTTTGGGCTGGAAAAGACAGCAATATCAGTCCAGTGAGATAAGACTAAAATGTCCCGGACGAGGAGGTAGTTTGTATGTGGAGTAACATGAAGGTCGCTTGCGGCTGTTGTTGTTAAGACTACTGCTGCTGTTGCTGGCTGTGTCAAGGGCTGATTTCGAGTGGTGTTGCTGGATCCTCTTCCCTCGAGGATTGTTTAGGTTCTGCGTGTTGATTTTATGATGAAATAATGTTACAGCATTGATGGACTTCCAAGGCTACTTCCTGTTGCGAATGAACAATCGTTGAGTAATTTTTAATTACGAAATACAACTGGACAATCAAGAGCAGAAAATAAAATAGTGTTTGCTTCAGGTGACCATCGAAAAGTAACAATATCACCAAAACGACTGTTTTAGGTCACAAAGAATATTAACAGGGTAAGCATGAAGTTCATAGTGCTTTAGCAAAATTATTGTGTTCTGTCACATTGTTGAATTATCCTTCTGTTATTGTTGTGGTGATATGCAAAGTATTTAAATTTGGTTAGATGATCGTAGCAATATTTATAAAGGCGAAAATTGGGGTGACGGAAGTAAAAGGTGTCTGTTTTCTTTAGGAATTTACCTTAGCTAGTTTTTATTTTATTTTCTGTTATTTCAGCCTTTTTTATTGTTATTTTATCAAACGAAACGCTACTTTAAAAAATTTTAGCTTTAGTTTTCATTACATTATTTATTAGTTTTTCTTTATTAAAGCAAAACTTTTATTTTTGCTTTGATTTTATCTAACGTTTATTGGCATCGTTTAGTTTTATTTTCACTAATTCTCTTTCGCGTATGTGTAAAGTAGGGAGCTCGGCCATATTTATTAAATTGGCCTTGTGCCAAACATAACCGAACTCCCCACGATTTAATATTATCATCAGAAGATCGAGAAAAAAAAATCGAACAGAATAACATCAGTTCGTTTGTATGAAATAATCAAACTGTGAAAATGTTCCAAGAGAAAGTGTAGTAAAGAGTTAAATGAATCCCGAGTTCATTGTTGTAGCGAAATGTGTGTGTGCAGAAACAAGATTAACAGGATAGTAGTAAAGTCTTGGTTCCTCTCTTTCTTTTTGTGGCCGGCGAGTAAGTGAAGCGGAAGAAAAGGTGATAAAGGAAAATTGTACTTATCGACGTTAATTTTAAGAATCAGTTGAAGTGTCTTATTGTTGACGTCGTTGTCTTTTTCTTTTTCTTTGTTGACGACGGGAAGGTGAAGACGAAGAAGAAGAAATAAAGGAAAACATCATGCGAGAAGGAGAGGAAGAGCGAATGTATGTCGACGAAACGTTATGACAGCGTTCAGCGTTTTGAAATTTCTCTTTTGCATCGTGGCGGTGTCCTATCTGATTTCCGCTCCCATCTTGACTGATTCAACTTTTTTCTCTATTTTATATTATTGTTATATTATTATGTTATATTTAACATTTTGACATTGGCTTGTTAATTTCTCTCAGTTTTGTAAATCGCTCCCCTTTCATTGGTTAGAAAATAATTCACATAGGCTCGCGAAATTTGGTTACGTCCTTTTCTTTCAGTACGGATTCGATCCTTTTTTCTGTTGGTTAAAAAATTTTTCGCACTGGCTTGCAAATTTGTAAACAGTGAAGAGAAGAAAGTTACTTTTATTTCGTATTCACCACATGTACTTGTTTTGTTTTTTTGCAACTGTGGTGTGACCTCGCTAAAATGATTCAGTCTCCTCGCCATTTAAAACCCACAACCGCAAACCCTTCGGCATCGGCAGCAAAGAGCCACAAAAAGAAAGCGCCCAAATATTATAATAGCCTGAAGAGGCAATATAAAGTCTTCATTTCTGGTAATTAACTTTTGGCTGTGTTTTCTGTAATGGAGGCAGCCACAACAAGGAAAATATACCTGCTGACAACGGACTTAGTCGAGGAAGTTGAATTGAGTCAGCAGGGATGTGATGGAGGGGACCCTAAAGTGAACCAAAAATATTGGCACGCCGAAGTAACGACATGTGGAACATCCTGCTGGCGATAGAGGGGGAAGCCAAGTCATCCTCATCGCGAAATTGCTGGGGTTGTAGACCGAATACATGGGCACCCGGAAGATCCGGATTACCTTAACCGGGGTGCTCATGTACAACACCGAAGACTATTTGGGGGTGTTTTTCGCCAAGTATAGACAAATCGAGGATGTCTCGGCGATAAACAGTAAAGTTGTCATTGTCACTCGCGACTTTGTCGTGATAGTGATGACTCCTTTTTAAATGTACTTCCGTTGATAGAAAGTTGACGGAGGACCCAGGAAATTTCTCAGACTCCTCACTAAGACTACAAGGGGACTGCCTAAAAGTGTGGGGCTATTTGGCAGGACCAAAAGAATCCTTCCTAAAATTCAGGATGCTCCAAATGGTTTCCTGGGCCCAGAAAGTTAGTGCAATTATGTACAAGAATGATCCCGGTTCTTCCCCACCCCTCTAGGCTTTGAAGCTAACCTTCTCGATGGACGTCGGCAGTATTGTCTTGGAAAGACAAATTACGTTTGATAAGACACTGGCAGTCTGGGACAATGTGTCGGTATTTCCGCAGATTTCCGCCCAGTCTACTTATAAGAATTCAGTTCGTGATCTCTTGTCTGTGATCCAGAAAACACACTTTGTTTGTGAAGTTGATACCCGTGTGTTGTCTAGCGACTTTGTTGTCTAAGCATGTCCAGCTGGCCAAAGCTGTTTCCTTGCTAGTTAAACGTACCCTAGGTGCGAGAGTTGACTTTGTCCATGTCAATGCGGACACGGGGCAGTTGATCGTGACTTATATTGGCGAGAACAGTTGTTCATTTCGGATTGTTGCGGTTTATGCGCTTAACTACCACACAGAGCGCGTCTCCTTTTTCCGTCAGCTATGGCCTTTCCTGGTGGATCAATTGTGCTTAGTCGTAATGGGGGACTGGAATGCCATCCTGGAACCAAGATAGACTGTAGACGGGGAAGCCGGTCGATAGATACCAGGTCGATCACTCACAACGGGAGATGTGAACGTGGGCTCTTAAGTGGTCGTCTACCCGAATGTTAGTGAGAAGGGTCGATCTAGATTTGCTAGATTGTTCCACTAGTTAGGATATTCGGACCATAGACTTGCCTGTACCCGGATGACATTAGATGTTGGCCCTAGAATAGCTGGAAATTAAAAGTTCAATCTGTCTTTACTGGACAGACGGGACTTCCGGTAACAGCTAACTAGATTAGTGCAGCGGGAACTAGTGGGAGCGGTTACTGCGAATATGTAGTAGAAGATTAAGGATAGGATTAGGTCTTTCACCGCCGAATATAGCCAACAACTCGCTCTAGATAAGGCTAAAAAGGTAAAGACTCTCATGGACAGTCAGTCCCAGGTGGAGGCTGAGTGGGTCGGGGGATAGAGATAGGTTTATTGAGGCAAGCTCTGGAGCGAGCTGCTAGCGAGTGCTACCAAGGTCAGATAATTAGACTTATATTAAACAAGAAATCTGGTTAAGCATGAACATGGGCGCAGAATGGCACAAAATAGAAATCCATCGAAGTTCCGACCGTTACATTAGGGAGTTCGATAGCCTGGAGGGGCAAACTGTGATGTCTACCAAAGACATGTGCGAGGTGTTTTGGCAGCATTTCGAGAGCTGGTTTACCAAGGATCCTGGTCTCTGTAGCGAAGAGTATCGTAGCTATTTGGCTGAATTTCCTTGGCTTTCGCTGACTGAAATACTTTACAACAATTTTAGTATTAATAGCATTCCAAGATTTCAACACCTATTCACACACTTGAGCTATTGATGGGCATTACATTCTTTTACAGTGTCATTTCATGTTTTCTCCTCTGCCATCTATTTAGACCATTCTTCAGGCATGTTATTCTTGAATGGTTTGTTGATGCTCACATTAAGTGGCTGCAGCTGAGAAGTAAGACCACCTGTAATTTCAGCTTACACAAGTCTTTATCTACCTGTGGCCATTTTGTTAGTACTTGATGTAAATTGTGGTATGTCTTGTTTCAAACTTTCCTCAATCCTTCTTTTTGTTTCTTCCATTTTTTCGGTAGGCGTTGGTCCAAAGTATCTTCCTGCTACTCTGTTACCGTATTATTTGGTATATCGTACAACTTGTAGCTTGTATGCGATAGTATAAGTTAATCGTTTTGATGAACTCGCCATCGGTGATAATTTTCATAACAAAAAGCTTGTGATACGTGTAACAGCCTGGTGGTAACTGATACAGTCTTCTTGGAAGACGCACATGTATTTTTCAGAGTATTTTTAGGAAAAAAAGTACGTCTTGTCAGCCGGAAAATACAATATATAATCACTCACCCAGAAATTTGGAAATGGCATGCTCTACTGCTTATCATTGACACTGGAACCCCCAATACTAAATCTCTCATGTCCAAAAGGCACTTCCCTGAGTGGACCTTATTGAGATTAAAACCCGGGTCTCATGGTTGAAATGCCGATGTTCTAACCACTCGGCCAGGCGCATTATTAACTGTAATAATGATAGAAACATCCCGCATACTGATATTATCAAGAAATTATCGCAAGCGTGTTCTAGACAGGACCATCTTTATGGGCTCCCGGGCAAACCAGTATGCTGGGAATACTACGACGTGTGTGTATAGATAGATAGATAGATAGATAGATAGATGTGAATTTGTCACCCTGGGTTTCACGCTTTTGCGATCGTCAGACATTGATTATTTTTTTTTAAAAATTGGTTATATTCGTGTATTTTTGTGGAAGTGGGGGAAATCTGTCGTCACGACAGACGCAGACATAGATATATATATACATTTGTACATCCATCAACGCGTGAAAGGACACACACATGCACGCACGCGCGTTCGGTCACTGAGGCTTGCATAAACATACACATGCGAATCGTGCGGGGTTGTGTATATATATGTATATGTGTGCCGTTGCACACATACATTCTCATATTCTTTCACACCTAGCCCGAATCCTGGAGAAAAAGGACACGGGACTCTACAGAGATGACGGACTTATCCTGATAAGAGAACCCAATGGTCCCAAATTAGATAGATTTAGGAAAAAAAATAGTAAACGCTCTAAAATCCATTGGATTCAAAATAGAAATAAAAGCAGGTATAAAAACAGTAAACTTCTCAGATGTCACCCTTAACTTGGACAAAAATACATATGAACCATACAGAAAAGATAATGACGATCCAACTTACGTACACACATCCTCCAACCACCCACCTTCAATCATCAAACAACTACCCATATCAATCAGCCGCAGACTATCTGAAAATTCATCTAACATACAGATTTTCAATAACAAAGAACACCATACGACGAAGCACTAAAGAAATGTGGATACAAGCAACAATTACAATATACACCTCCGCAATGGAAAAGCAAAACCAGAAAAAGAAATATCATCTGGTTTAATCCACCATACAACAAAGCCGTCAAAACAAACATAGGTAAGACATTCCTGAATTTAATAGAAAAAACACTTCCCGGTGACAAACCGATTAGCAAAAATATTCAACAAAAACAACGTCAAAATTAGTTACAGCTGCACAAAAAAGATTACACAAATAATAAAAAGCCACAACAAAAAATTAACAAACTACAATAATGCAATCGAAGAAGCTCAATGTAACTGCAGAAACGGAACTACATGCCCACTCCAGAAAAATTGCCAGCAAACAAATATAGTATATAAAGCCAAGGTAAGTGCAAACAACAACACCTTGTACTACATCGGTGCCACTGAGGGACCATTTAAGAAAAGAAATAACAACCACAATCTTTCATTCTCCAACAGAAAAGACTTGAACAGCACTACACTATCAACATACGTATGGAGTCTAAAAGACAGAAATATTTTACCAACAATAAACTGGTAAATACTGAAAAAAGCAACAACATTACAAAAAGATACCTACTTTGCCTACATGAGAAAGTAGCAATTATATCTCATACCCCACAAAAGAACTTACTAAACACGAGATCAGAACTAATTTCCAAATGCAGACATGAAAACAAATACCTATTATCACAATTTATACCAAACGGATAAAAAAAACACACCCGTCTCTGCCATAGTAAAATTAATAATTAATACACCACAAATAAACACTAACAAGCATTACAAATTAGAATATCTACCATTTAAATATACGCAACCACAAAAAATAAAAAACAAGCCAATAACCGACTTTAAAACAAAAAATAACAATACAGCCTTAAATAAAATAATAGCATTTCTTACCTACCATAGTTTCACACAGAACCCATCATACGTACGAGAAATCGACAACTATCCGCGCGTTGACGTTGACATTGCTACACTATTCGAATACACCAACCGCATGTGTATGTTTATGCAAGCCGTCTCAGTGACCGAACGCGCGTGCGTGTGTGTGTGTGTCCTTGCGCGCGTTGATGGGTGTACAAATGTATATATATCTATGTCTGCGTCTATCGTGACGACAGATTTCCCCCACTTCCACATATATCTGCGTCTGTCATGACGACAGATTTCCCCAACTTCCACAAAAATACACGAATATAACCAATTTTAAAAAAAAATGAATCAATTTGTCTGACGATCGCAAAAGCGTGAAACCCAGGGTTACAAACTCACACCTATCTATATGAATATGTCTGCTCTATCACTGATATTGAGCGCTTTTAAACAAGTACCACGCATATATAATATGTAAACAATATAATATATATAACAAATTGCATATATATATATATATGCAATTTGTTATATATATTATATTGTTTACATATTATATATGCGTGGTACTTATATATATATTGATATTTAATTATATACATACACAGAGAGAGAGACTCAGACTCTAGTGAACCATAGGCTGATAAAGAAAGCGTTACGCTGTGTTCTCTGCTTGTGTGGCATGGCACAGAGTCTTGTTGCCAGACATAGCAGTCACTCTCTTGGCGCAGAGCAGTACTATCTCTTCATGGCACTTGTTGTAGGTCTTCGTGTTGAATTTAAAGCTCTTTGGGAAGATGAATGGAGGCGAATTTAAACACCATGATGTTGATTGAATATATCGTCCAACCTTTTTCCGAAATCTCTGCACCGTCCTCAGATTAATACTCAAACATTCTGAAATGTTCGTGTTGGTGATTTCGGTGCGAATGACAAGCTGCATGCCGTTTCCAAATTTCTGGCGGAGAGAATTGTTTTATGATGCCCTTTTCCTCACACTCAGTGCCCAACTGATCCTACTACACTGCGCAGCCGACAGAATAAAGGAACAAACAATTCGCATGCGCAAAATTCAAAATATAAAGTGGCACTCTGTAATTATTTTATTGGCACTTCAATAAAACTGGTGTTAAAACATTAAAAACATGCTGTACAACAGCAACTAATCAACATGATAAACATTTGAATAATACACAGGGATTCAAAATTACAATAATACACAGTAAGCCACACAAATTAGATGACACAATGTGAATTTATTACAAACTTCTTATTATAACAAGCATTTGCAGCATTTCTTTTCAAAGAATTGTTTTATTATTGGTCAATAGTCTTCAGTAATAGGATGTCATTTTCTAAGCACATGAGTGAAATCAAGTTCAAACGATACTGCCCCATGACCTTTTCTTTGACAAACAATATGGCTTCCGCTTCGCATGCCTAACGCTGATGTGCTAACAGCCATGGATGAATATGTATATCAGGTTCTTGAAATTAATGGCAAAGCTCGAGCTGTTGCTCTAGATATCTCGATACGTTTGACAGGATTTAGCATGCTGACCTTCTGTGTAAGCTCCAGGACTACGGTATTTCTGGATGATTGCTTGATTTAATCCAGTAGTTCCCATCGAATCGTGAAATTAGGGACGTTTTGAACGGGCAAGTTTCCCGATCCTTTCACACGAACACGTGTGTCCCTCAAAGCTCTATTCTAGGTCCTACGCCGCTGCTGGTCTTCTGTCATCAGTTTCCAAGTAGGGCATCTATACATATGACACCACAAAACAAAATTTCTCCCCTTTAACTACCATAGATAAACTTTCCTGCCAGCCATCAGCATGGTTGATGCAAGCCTCTTTAAGGGAAGCACTCTGAGCCTCCTTAGCCTCACTTTTTCAACCGACCTGAAGTGGGACGTATATATCGGATTTATAGCTGCATCTACTGCTAAGAAGTTTTGGTCTCTGTGTCGAGTCAGAAAGTTTTTCTTTTCAGAATCCATCGTGTACATTTATAAGTATACTATTTGTCCGTGCATTAATACTGTTACCATATCTGGTCGGATGCTCGTGACTGTTCATCTTGAGGCTCTCGAAAATATCCAAAGAAGAATCTGTCCTGACTTGGTATCTTGAGTCCAGTCACTTTCTCACCAACGTTATTTTGTTTCCCTCTGTCTTTACTACAAATACACTACTGGCCATAATTATTAGGCCACCCCAGTATTTTAAAAAATGATGTATTCATACTATTTTTTAGTATTTATTGCCAAGTGAATAGTTGTAAATGAAAATAGAATGGTTCTTTTGTTAATACTGCACAATAACATGCGCATCAAATGAATTTATAAATATTTAATAATTACCTATATTGCAGTTTTATCAATGAAAGAATGAAAAACAAATTAGTGTGATTCGGATGAGTTCATCCTTGCTTCCTTGCTTTGTACAATTTTGCAAAGTAATAATAACAAAAGAACCATTCTATTTTCATTTAGAATTATCCACTTAAAAATATTATGAAATACATCATTTCTTTAAAAAAAAAGTTTTTTCTCTGGTGTCCCGACTATGTGAATTTAAGCTTTCTGCTAGATTGGTATGTAGGTCGCATCATTTTACTGTTGAAATAGTTACATGTAACCGCCACTTCTATTCCAACAGTTTATTTTCTTGCATTTCCCGCCTGTGGAACTCTCTTCCGTTTACTTGCTTACCTGACAGCTACAATCTCTAAAAGTTTAAATGCAACAACAATTGTCATCTTCTATCTCTTTGAATCCCGTTCATCTTTTATTCTTTCTTCAATACCCACTGTACCAAGTCTTTTCTCATACTGCATACTAGTTCCGGTCCTGTTTTACTTAGGGTGAAATGATTAAAAATAATTGTGCTACGAAGCAAATTTTTTATAAGGTTCAGTCTTGAAAAAGAACGTTCTTTTGTACAAATGGTCATCATCATGCACATGAACACTCTGAGTGCAATTTCAACATTCAGGAATACAGATTTTAAATTGCCCCAAATTATTTTTCTCTACAGTGCAGGGAGAGTCTCACAAATTTCATCAAAAGCCATGTGATGCTTGAGATGTTCACATTCATTTAAAAGGTCATCACAATTGAGGTCATTCTGATATATATCAGCCAGATATTCACACTTTTTCTTCAATGCATCAGACGCAATGGTTTTCAACTGATTGAAGGAAGAAAACAAATTTTCAATCTATGAAAAAGCGTCTGCACTTTTTGTCAGTTCAAAGATTAGCTAGTTGCAATAACTGTGATTTGTTTAATAAGTGAAATTCTTCATCCAATTTGGATGAATGAAGACATTTTTCAGCAGAAAATGACATTTCGGAACAAACATAAATACAAAAATAATCTGAAGAGAAATACGAATTATTATTATTTTTTTTTTGTTGTTGTTGTTGTTGCGAAATGAACATCAAATGAGATAATTATGTTTGTTAGTTAAGACAGCTGAACTGGTGTTTTTGTTTTGAAATGAATATTAAAAATGTTACGTTTTAATCCCGGACGAGCCCCCATTACGTGTTAATTGTAACAAAAGAAAAAATATGATTAACCAAAACTCAGAGTTAAAATACAGAGAAATATTTAATTCACAAAACATTAGATAAAAATATTTACAAATATACAGTTTTGCATTCAAATAGAAAACATATAGTTTACTACTGGCAGGTGAAGAGTTACGAGGAGAGAAGGGGAGGGAAGGTGTCAAATATCTTTACCCAGTTAAGTTGGCGTGGAAGTTAAGTGCTATACTTTTTGGAAATCCTTAAATGCGTATATAAAGACTAATTATTGGCTTGGTCAATGAAAAAGGCAAAAATATGTATTTACCCAGATAGTTCCATGAGGTTCTCTTTCAGGTTTTAGTTGTTCGGACTTTTCTGTGATATTCTTTCGGCTGGATATAAATCCTTGAATCATAACTGGAGTTGATATGACGGCAAATCCTTTTAACAACTCTTTCAAGTTTTAGTTTGTCGTCGACTTAGAGAGATTCTTTCGGCTGGATATACATCCTTGAATCAAAACCGGAGCTGATGAAGTCAACCCATCCTGCTATCAACTAACTGATCCGTGCCCCAAACCTATTTTTATAAGGGCTAACACCTAATTTGCATATTTTTAGAACCTTTCGAATTCTCTCGTCTCTACTGGAACATTCTGGCATCTTTCAAACATTCTATTTCTAATTTCCTTATTTTTACGACTACTTATTTAAAACTTTCTTGGAATAACGCTTAGGACTCAATAGAATCTATTACTATAATTTTTTATACATTATTAATATTATTTTTATATATAAATGCATCCTCGTAACAAAACTTAGGACGAGACCCCATTTTGTCACACTTGCAACCAAAAGGCAAAAAAAAAAAAGAAAAAAAAAGAAAATTAGAGAAAAGCGGATAAGAAATGTTACCAACACTAGAGTTTTATAACAATAAAAATAATTTATTTACAAAAGCAAAAATATAAATATAGTACAATTAAGCTTTCAAAACAATATCGATTCCATCTAGGGGCAATTTAAAAATGAAATCAAACTAAAGAAAAACATAAAAGATAATACTGTCTTCAATAGAAAGTCAACAATAGTCCTGATCACAAATATTAAAAATAGAAATTAGAGTTTTACCGGTGAGTTTGTACTAGGAAGTTTCGAAGACTGATCATCGGGGGTCATTCAGTTCTGTGATAGAGAAATTGTCTACAAGTGACCTAACCTGTCGAAACAAACTAGTCCTTCCATTTATATAGATAGGTGACCTCTTTGAAAAAATCTCGCCATTTCTGATGTCTTCTAGGTCATAAGGGGATATTATTTATCTTTATTCAAGAACCATCTCAAATATAATGACAATCTGTTATGACATATGTTTTCACCAACTGCAATACGCGTAGCTTCTAGAAATTTCTATGTTAGTATTTTCTAAAAAGGGGCTTCAAATTAGCATGGCCTCTATTCTCGAACTGACGGCTCTACCCAGGTGTCGACAATTGGACCAACTCTTTACATAAATGATCTGCCTAAGAGTACACTCTGGTCATTTGTGAATACCTATGCTGATGATACAACAGTATATGGGCGCATCTCTAACACCCTAGATGGCAGAGGTTAGCAGCTGATCTCTTTAATGTCTCAGTAGGGAAAAAAACTGTCTGGTTATATTCAATGCCTTGGAAACCAAACTAGTTACATTGCATCATCTACGATTGGACCACGAGCTGTTACTAGTCACGATGAATGAATGTTCCCTCGAGGAAGCCACGTGAGTGACCTTTTGGGCCTTAAACTCAACCCAGACCTTAAATGGAGTTCGTACATATGAATCATCGCTAAAGAGGCTGGAAAAATGCTTAGTTTTCTGTACCGCACTCATAAATAGATGCCTCCTCGTGCTATTCCCTACCTTTACAAGAGCCAGATTAGGCATAAAATGGAGTACCGCTGCCGTATATGGACAGGAATTGTCCAGTCTTCACCTTCCAGTCTCGATAGAATGAATCCAAAAGCGTCTCCGAGTCTTTGTGGCTGACAGGTTATTTTTTAACCCTACAACCTCTTTCCCACGGAGAAAATGTCGTAAGCCTTTCACTGCTCCATCACTATTTCCACGGAAAGTGCTCAAACGAACTACATTCCTTAGCTTCTAACCTTCATGGCTACTATGCACATTGTAGCGAAACACATTCATTTCATTCATTGTGCGATGTTTCACTTAAGCAACAGCTTCTCACGAACCGCTGTTCCAGTGGAACCAAATCCAAAGAGAGTGTTTTCCTGAACACTACATTCCTGGTTTATTTAAATCTAATATTAAAAGTTATTTTCCCCACATATCTGCATATACTGTGCCTCTTACTCTGTAACCCTCTACCTCGAGTAAAGGGTTACAGAGTAAGTAAATATAAAGTATTGCTAAATATTTTATCCTCTCTTATATAGCAGTGAATGCTGAATAATTTTCTCGACAGATGAAGAAGAGACTCGAAACGACAGAAATGTGGCTCTACAGACTAATGGTGTGAATATCATGGACTGAATGTGTGTGTAATAAGGAAGTTTTAAAGAAAATGGAAACTAAATGAACGCTACTTACGATCAGAAAAGAACAGATGAAATCTCTGGAACACATGATGAGGAAAGAGGGTTTGGAAATTTTAACACACTACATACCGAAGGCAAGTAACTTACTTAACGAGTTTATTTAAATGGATGGCAGAGTGGGGGAGGGGGTAAAATATTTTTTAGAGCTGCATAGAACAGGAAGTGGCAGAGAACTATGATCGCCGATGTGAACACCTCAGATAAAAGGCCGAAAATAACTAATTCTATCCACACCACATATTCGTGAGTAGCAGTTTCGCGGCACCTCAAGTGAAGCGTAGATGAACAGTTCATCTAGTTATTGAAAATTATTAATAGCAAGGGGTCAAATATGTCAAACTTTGTGAGGAAAGTTATCGGTTCTCAGATTCATGTTTGCCTCAACATGTTTCCACTTGTCCCATTTTTTGTCTTCTATTATGGAACATCTAACTTTATCAGTCGTTTCGATAAGAGATTCAGCTAAATAGGCATCAAAATGAGATGAACTCAGTCTGGTCCGCCGCTCCTTAGTAAAAATTTCTGGTAGCAGCAGTCATATACTTCCTCACAGATGCCTTCCTTAGTCTGTAAACAAACGTGGTCAATCCGGCGATGTGATATTGGTGATATGTTTATCAGTAGCAGTTCTACATATAATTCTGCGGCCAAATTCGTATGTGCGTTGTGTTGCAATGGATATCGACTTGGAACGAGAAATCGGAGAGCCGAGTCCGAATTCCAGTCAAATTAGTTGCATTCACTTACGCGCAAATACCCTTGGGAAAGGTATTAATTTGTTTCTTCCCTCAAGTTATGGGTTAAATAACAGGATAGATTGGGTTCTATAGCCTTGGTTGGCAACCAGTCTACCGCAGAAAGTAATAGCAACCTACTGCGGGATAATCTTCTGCCCGGTCAGTCATGTCTCGATCGCCCAAGCGTGTATCACGTATGGCACTCAACTGACTGGCTAACTTGGACATTCTTTCTAAGTACTAGCTTGGACCTTCTTGTTATGCTTCTCTGCCTTGGATGTGGCTGTTTTGTCTACATTTTTGGATTTGACAACCCTGTCTGTCTAGGCTAGAATGCCTTTTGTGCCACAGTCTAGGTTGAGCCAGTGAATATAGTTAAGCAGCAAAGACCCAATTCTACTTATTGTCATGAAGAGGAAATATTCATACAATAGATTAAATGATCCGACATAATATTAAAAATGTTTAAGAAAAACATAAGAGAGTTCGTTGCTCACTGAAGGGATATATGGTTGCATACACACAAAAGTGGGCGAAGAGAGATAGTTTGAAATACTTAGCTTTCTTAGACTGTGAAAAAAGATTCTTCAAAGTGCCACGTGAGAGGAACTGAAACAAAACCTTTTACATACACTTCTCTTATTAGTTTAATTTTTCTTCTAAATTTAAGGCAAAAGGAATATCGCGTAGGCTAACCACTTTCTTTTCCTAATATTTTATAAAGACAAGGTTTTCATTGGGCCAAAAAAAATTTCACCTAGACTCGTGATTATTTCCTCTTTCTTTTCACTTCGCCGGCCAATCTTTGCAAAAGCAATGTTTTATTGATGTAAAAAAATTTTACATAGTTTCGCGAAATCCTTTCCCTGGGTTCTCCAAATTTGAAGAGAGTGGGTGAAGGGAGTTATTATTATTATTTCGCGCTCACTACGTAGACTTGGATCCCGATAAGTTTATTCGAACCTGGATTAGCCTGTGATCCAAATAAAATGCATTGTGAAAAATTGGGCAAGTTAACACTCCTGACTAAAACCTAATTAATGTAACTAAATTTTTACACCAAACCCAAGATGCCCCTTTTTGTCCAAGTTTATTACATTTTTTTCAAATATTAATTTCGAAATTTATTGACCAACTTAAGATTCGCAATAAATTCACGAAAAAAATTTGCATTCGAAGAAATATTATTATTCTTATGATACTTCAACCACCAGTTAAAACTAACCACCTTGACTGCATGATGAACGGATCGATCTATGCTGTCACTAGATGCATTATTTAAGCACCAATGGAAAGAAAAAATAAGGTTTCTCTTTAATTGTAACATCCAGTTTGCCTGTCGATCTACGAAGACAAGCGAACACGTCCCATCCAATTGTTTACCGGCCAAGAGTCATCTCTTGAATGACCAACAACAAAATATAACACATCATAAGATATCTTTTAACCAATCAGATAACTTCAAGTAAACTAAAAATATTAATTTCCAACCCTTCTAAGTATTATAAAGAGAAAAAATTTAACAGCCTGTCACTCGACTCAAAAAAAAAAAACAAAAAAAAACCGCGAACAAGTATCTACATCAAGTCACCACCACTTGAATGCCAGTTTGTTTTATGCTAGGTACCGCCACTAAATCGCTAAAAAAAATAAAACAGCATTTTTGCGATAAATGGTTATTAGTTAAACACACAAGTCATTGGGAAATGTAAATCATCTTTTGTTTTTTTGAAAAAATTTGCCTTTATTTTCAAAAATCCACTCACAATAAAATAAAAAATGCACTACTATGATTGACATCATTTAATTTGATTAAGGACATTATAGTCTGAAATTTTTTTTTCGATTAATAATGAAATTTTAAAAGAATTGTTTTTATTTTTTTAATTATAATAATTTATAAAATTTCAAAAATATTTTAAAAATACTTTGGGTTAGTTTAAAACTTATTAAGCGAAGATTACATTTTAATCGTTTAATACTAATCGTCGTGCCTTCCTATTTTTAAAATACTTTTTGTGTGTGTGTGTCTATTTGAAGTTTTTTTGTATGGTAATTTTGTGTGTAAATTAAAAGGTCACGTGTTTCAGAGTTTCTTCTCTTTACAGGGAAAATTTGTACTATAGGAGTTAATGGGAAATGCTTAATTTCCCCAACACTATATTTTTTTAGGCACACAAATGAATGACGAAACTTGCTTTTAGAATAACAACAAAGAATGGTTTATTATACAGTAAACGTACAAGATTGGTAGTATGTAAGTGTCCATGGTGAAGCTAGCAGCAGATAGTATGTAAGTGTCCATGGTGAAGCTAGCAGCAGCGTCTTCCATGGGGAATCAGTGGCAGCGATGTGTTGGGAGAGACGTCCGTTACTGCCGCGGGCTAATGGCTCTCTGGCTTTCCTCTGTTCTACAAACAGGGACTAGGAAAAATAGTTCTAGAGAGGAATCAATGCGCTCCGCCCGTTGATTGGTCAGTGAATGACCGAATCTCCCGTCGGGGGCATTGATTCGCTAAAGGAAATAGATCTGTGGCTGCTACATCACCCCCTGCTTAGGCGGAAAGCCGACAGAGAAAAAGATAGCGGCCATAAAACAAAGAAGGGTACATTTTATATATAAACAGTTTTACAGAGCTTTTTGGGCCAATGTACTCGTCGCCCACTGCGTGTGGTGGTGACATAGTTGTCTGTTGGCATCGTATTTTTTTCCACGGGTGTAAAGATATGTTCATGTATGTAAGTAGGGGGAATATGTGGCTCTTGTGTGTTTGTGTTAAGAAAGGCTCTTTTCACCCTGTCAATAGATACAGTTTCTTTTTTGCCACTAATGTCAAGAGTGAGAAGTTTGTCAGTGCGTGAAAGCACGCGGTAAGGGCCAGTGTAAGGTGGAGTGAGAGGGGCTTTGACAGCGTCCCTTCTTAGAAAAACGTGAGTCCATGAAGAAATATCTTTTGGGACTGATGATTTGATGGTCTGTTCCCTAGGGTGCATTGGTGGGAGATTACCAAAATAAGATTGCAGTCTGTTTATATACAAGGCAGGATCTGTTCCTGTTAAATCTATAGGGTTCAACATCTGACCTGGTAATGATAGAGGTACTCCATAGACAAGTTCTGCTGGAGAGTATCCTAGGTCCTCTTTGATAGCTGCACGACAGCCAAGAAGGACAACAGGTACATATTCGCTCCATCGCTGTTGGTCAGGATAGGCACGTAATGCGGCCTTTAATTGGCGATGAAAGCGTTCTATCATCCCGTTAGAAGCAGGGTGATAGCTCGTAGTTCGAATTCGATTGATCCCTAAAATTCTGGAAAGTTCCTGGAATAGGTGGGATTCAAATTGTCTGCCACGGTCAGTGGTAATTGTTGTAGGAACTCCGTAACGCGTTATCCAGCCTGATATAAGGGCTTGCGCTACGGATTCAGCTGAAATGTCCTTTAGGGGAATAGCTTCGGGCCACCGTGTAAAGCGATCTATACAGGTCAGGAGGTAAGTAAATCCCTGACTGACCGGCCATGGTCCAACCAGATCAATATGGACATGGCTGAACCGAGCGTCTGGGGTGCTGAATGTTCCGAGGGGTGCACGGATATGATTGTGCACCTTTGATTTTTGGCAGGATACGCAAGAACGTGTCCAGGCAGTGATATCACGCCTCATGTTTGGCCAGAAAAATCTAGCTGCAATCAGCTTCACTGTGGCTTTGGGTCCGGGGTGTGCCAATTGGTGTAGTGTGTCAAAAACAACCCTACGATGTGTCATCGGAACAAAAGGTCGAGGTGCGTCTGTTGAGGTGTCACAGATGATCTGCGTGTCTGCAGTAGGCACTGGTAGATATGCGAACTTGCAAGTTGCAAATTCAGGTGACGATAGATCAAAGGTGTCCAGGCGTGGTTGGTCAAAGGCCATCCGTCGTAAGTCGATATCTGAAGGTGAGAACAGTGAATTAATGGGAAGGCGAGACAAGGCGTCTGCCGCAGCATTCTGTTCACCAGAGATATGTCGGATATCGTTTGTAAATTGCGAAACAAAATCCAAGTGGCGAGTTTCGCGAGGAGAATATCTGTCCGGCTTTGAGCGCAGAGCGAAAGTAAGCGGACGGTGATCGGTGTAGATCACAAATTGTCGGCCCTCTAGTGAATGCTGAAAGTGTTTCACTGCGAGGTACATTGCCAAGAGTTCACGGCCAAATGTGCTGTAATGTTCTGCCGGTTTCAGCTGTCTCGAAAAATAAGCGAGAGGTTGTAGCTGTTGTTGCTGTTGCTGTTGCAAAACTGCACCTACAGCTGTGCCCGATGCATCAACGACCAATGAAAACTGGGAGTCGGGTACAGGATGTGCAAGTAGCGATGTTGTCGCTAATTTCTTCTTCACTTCGTTAAAGGCTTTTAGCTGTATGTCATTCAACGAAATCTGCTCATTTTTCTTTTTCCTGTTACGTAACATGTCAGACAGAGGAGACAGGAGATCCGCACAGTGTGGGATGAAACGTCTGTAATAGTTAAGCAGACCGAGAAAGTGTCTCAGTTGGCGAAGTGAAGTGGGTGGTTGAAGGTCTTGTAGAGCCTTCACTTTTTCAGGTAAGGGAGATATCCCTTCGGGGATTATAATGTGTCCCAAGAAAGTTAGCGACGAAGCACCGAAAACACATTTACCAGGGTTAATCCTCACCTGGTACTTTTGAAACCGTTCGAACAGTAGGCGGAGGTGAGTAACATGTTCCTCAGGTGAGGCACTTGCTACGAGGATGTCATCTATATAATTATAGACGAAGTCCAAATCACGCACTACTTCGTCCATGAAGCGTTGGAAGGTACTAGCCGCGTTTCGCAAACCAAAAGGCATAGTTAAAAATTCAAACGCTCCAAATGGAGTAGTTACTGCAGTTTTGGGTATGTCGTCTGGGTTCACTGGTATCTGATGGTAAGCCTTAACGAGGTCTAGTTTGGAGAAGGTCTTACAACCATGCAGGGATGAAGCGAAGTCTTGTATATGTGGGATTGGGTAACGATCAGGTACCGTAATGGCATTTAGTCGTCGATAGTCCCCAGTCGGACGCCAATCTCCAGAACGCTTTGGAACCATATGCAAAGGGGAAGCCCATGGACTGGACGAGGGGCGTATAATTCCCAGCTGCAGCATATGGTTAAATTCTGCCTTGAGTTGAATGAGTGAGTTGATTTGCTCACAACGAAATTTAAGTTAGTTAACTCTGGGTAAGAGCGTAGTAATGTTTGGTATGGATCGTCAGTGGCGGCAATGAAAAATACCGGGCTGATAGGTGAGATATTTGCCTTAAAACCCATGACGGATAGTTCCGTATTGCCGTCAATAAGTCGTCGCTTGCGCATATCCACTAAAAGGTTGAAGTGGTGCAGAAAGTCCGAGCCTAGAATGGGGTATGGTAAATCAGCTACAGTAAAAATCCATGTAAAGTCTCTCCGTAATTCCAAGTCCAGAGAACGAGAAATTTGACCGTACGTGGGAATAGGGGAGTGATTTACCGCTTGCAGTGTGATGGGCGACAGTGGCGGCTTCTCAGTGAGGAGTTTCAGTGGCCAGATACTGCAAGCTGCTCCTGTGTCAACCAAACAACGTGCTTGGGACCTGGAGTCAGTGATAAAATAGGCACGGTTGTTACATAAATCTTGTGAAGAGTGTGCCGTGCTCAGCTCTCCAGATTTAAGTTTCCCTGGTTTGAAAAGGAGCAGGGCATTTTGCACCTCCGAGCCTTAGCGCCAAAACAACTGTGATAATAGCATAGTCCTGGCTTGCTTGAATGGCGGCGGTGGTGTGGGGATGGCGAACGACTTTTATGTCGACGTCTAGGCTGTTGTGAATTAAGTACGGTTAATTTGCTTACTTCATTGGTAAGCTGCACTATTGCTTTGAGTATCGCCACTTGTGTGGTACCTTCGCTTGTGTTCCCAGCAGCAGAGAGGGTAGAAACGTCAGCCTTTGGCTGAGGAATGGACGCGGTAATAGGCCCCTTGGTGAATCCCATCACTTTATCTGCAGAGGACGCTATTACGTCTACTGAGCTCTTCTCTACCATGGTTGCCAGAATTGCCTTTACTTGAGGGGGCAATCTAGAGAAGAAAAGTTGCTTTATAAAGGCACTATCAGCAGGGACATCTTCTGCCAGCTCTCTCATTCTGCGGAGCAATTCGCTAGGCATGCGGTCTCCCAACAGCTAGTCATTGACTAAAGTTTGGAACCGCTTTTCCGCTGATAGCGACGTCCGGAGCAGAACTTCCCGCTTAATACTGTCATAAGTAGCATTAAGGGGGGTGTCAGTTATCAAATCTTTGACAACTGGTGTCAATGACGCGGGAAATGCACTAAATAAAATAGGCAATTGCCGCTCCTCCACGACGTTGTTCGCTATAAAATATGACTCGAGTTGGGCAAACCAAACTCGAACGTCGCCAGCGAAAGCAGGTAAAGTAGTCGCCATTTTCTTATTAATATATAGCGTGACGACAGACCACCAAAAAGAAAAATATCAAAGAAACACGTCTCAATGAGAAAGAAACGAGAGGAAAAACATTTCAAAAGACACAAGAAAATAGTCCTATTCGTGTTAAACGAGAGAAAGGTGCTGCTTTAAGGTTCCTTAGTAAGGGAGATAACTGTCAGTTTCAAGGCCTGTCTTAAAAACAAAAGTTGGAATTAAAGATGGCGTCGCCCAATCACCATTTAGGCGGGAAAGTTAAATGTTAAGGAAGGAGGCGCTCTATTAGCTTTAACTTTCGAAAAAATAAAATGTAAAAGTGTATTACTCACATTTTTTTTTTTGTTATTGCAATCAAAATATATATATATATATTTTTTTTGTACCACCTGGTCAGTTGAACAGAGCAGAGTAGTAAGTTTCTTCTTTTTTTTTTTTCTTTTGAACTTTCTTTAAACAAAATGTAATGTTCGTTATGCTTGCTTGAGTTGGTGTTTTTCTTGTGTACGGGCTGAAAAGAAGATACTTCCTCGTCGGAAATTTTTTGGGTTTTTTTTGTGAAGGCACGTGTTCAAAAAAATGTTATTTGAGTAAAGGGGGAATCTTTTATCTTCCTATTTGACCACTTAGGGATGGGCGTCGGTATGTCTAGCAAAACGAAAGATGGTATCTCTGTTTAGAAAGATTGTTTTACTGAGGGCAAAAATTTTTGCCAATGTCTTCTCAGCCGACGAATGAATTTAACGCACACGTGTTGTCACAAACAAAATTCGTGGGTGGTTGTATTTTTTTTTTTTTTTTTAGGTTCTTTGAGTCAGGAAGCTTTTTCTCTCTCTCCTTTTAACTTTGCTTGTACTGTTGTCCGAAAGTGGAGGCCGAGTTTCGTGTTGTTATTTTTTTAAAAATTTGTTTCGCCATCCTAAGGTGCCATTCGGGGTCACCATTTTATAGGAGTTAATGGGAAATGCTTAATTTCCCCAACACTATATTTTTTTAGGCACACAAATGAATGACGAAAATTGTTTTTAGAATAACAACAAAGAATGGTTTATTATACAGTAAACGTACAAGATTGGTTGTATGTAAGTGTCCATGGTGAAGCTAGCAGCAGATAGTATGTAAGTGTCCATGGTGAAGCTAGCAGCAGCGTCTTCCACGAAAGCATTCCATGGGGAATCAGTGGCAGCGATGTGTTGGGACAGACGTCCGTTACTGCCGTGGGCTAATGGCTCTCTGGCTTTCCTCTGTTCTACAAACAGGGACTAGGAAAAATAGTTCCAGAGAGGAATCAATGCGCTCCGCCCGTTGATTGGTCAGTGAGTGACCGAACCTCCCGTCGGGGGCATTGATTCGCTAAAGGAAATAGATCTGTGGCTGCTACAGTACAATTATGTCACTTGTGATCACCATATTATCTTATCTTGCATCTTTCAAATCTGTGAACACATACGGTGGAAAAGTCAAAAAGTTGTTTAAATAGTTTTATTCCAAATTTCATGCTATAAATAATGCTTGTGTAAATCAGATTAATTTAGCATTAAATCCTAATTTTCAAAAAATAATATGTCAGAGATGTATATTTTATTTTTGCCATATTTTTAAAACCGAGAATTAACTTTTGTTTACAAATGTGTCAATCGCTTAAAAATTGCCGAAAAATTAAAAAAATAATTTAGATTCCAATCAATATAATTTCTGTTTGAAATACACCAGAGTATTTTGCTTACTGGAAATAATAAATTTAATCATTTAGCTTTCAATTAAAACTAAAATAAACGTTTCAATAAAAAAGTTTTATTTTTAAAAATTCAATTTAAAATTTGGACATCGAAAATGAGTGGCGGTACCTAATTTATACAATATGAATTCTTCCATTACCCTATCTGAGGAAGCCAAACGCTTAACCTCAAACGATCCACAAAGAACAGAAGTAGAAATAATATAAAACAAATATAAGAACTTAACATAAAATAATTAAAGGGTGAATAAAAAATAATAAAAACTAATACAATAAACTAAGTTTGTTTATTGCACTTTACCTTGAGAGAATATAGAAATTTATATAAAAAATGTAAATTAAATGAATGATTAATAAAAAGGCGAAAATGTTATAACAGTTTAGGTAGGTTTATTATATTTGGTTTTAAGAGAATTATTTTAAATAATTAAAAGAAAGCCAGGCGCTTAGAAAAATTAACTAAACATTTGATGTGAAACATTTGTACTTCAAACTTTCTGAAATAAGGCGAACGGTTTAAGATTTAATTTTCAAATTTCAAAGAGATACATTCCGGGTGTTTTTGGTGGTGTTGTTGTTGCTGCTAATGAGTAATGTGAACTTCTCTTACGCCATTTTAAAATTTGGTACACGTCTGGAGCCTATTTGAGGCCTATATAATAAGTCGAGTTGGTGGGAAAATTCAGAGGGTATAAAGATCCAGAAGGATACAAAGAAGTGATAAGGGCCCAAATAAGAAAATGATTTCAGAAGAACGAGGAATTTTGTTTGTTACCAGCGGACAAACTAGGCTGTTTCTCCAGAAAGAAGTATGAAGCAAAGGAAGAAAAAAAAAAATTAAAAAGAAATCAAAAAACTGAAAATTTGTTAAGGTACCAGCGACTCTTGTAAATCTGCCAACCGTCTTACTTTCGACTTTCAGATAGGTACGGTAAGTGTATCTGTTTTGAAAGAACATGCATTGTTAGAACCCTTTTTAGAAAGGAATTTTATTGTACCTTCTCAAAACAATTTCAGTCGTTGAAAGTTTTTTTTTGTTGAAAAATTGATATCTACTTTTATGAGACATATTTCTATTTTTGATATGATTATCTTGTCTTAATAATATTAATAAGACACACAAAAGGAACATTTTATGAAAACTTATTTGTAAACCTTCTATCCTGTTCATTGTAATAAACGTTTGTTTCACTTCGGATTTTCGAGTCTTTGTTTTCATATGCACTTTATTATACAATATGGATGAGAGGTCAAGACCTTCCTTCTTCCACTCTCTCCCCGGACAAAATTCTTTTCATAACTGAGTTAGAATATTCATATCTTAGAATGAACTTGTTTAGTCAACATTTCGGGTGAGTTTTCTTTTCAATAAACTCAAAAAGCACTTTCATTTTATAGCGCTCATATTTCGAATCCGAAGATTCATTACTACAAAAATAGACAAACAAATCAATTCATAAATGCTTACCATTCAATTTAAAACTATGCATAAATAATTTATTGCATTTTGAATATTAGTTACTTCAAAATTTATTTTATAAAATTCGAGTTTGACAAACGAATCTCCATTCAGTTTAGTGACAGAAAGTATATTGAGTCAGCAAAAAAAAAAAAAAAAAAAAAAAAAAAAAAAAAAAAGGACAGCTAATTAGGTATACTTAGAGCTACTGAATGAATTTGACCCTTTCTTGGAAGAACATCAACAAAAAATGTATGGAAATCCTGGAAAAGGGAATCCATTATATTTATTTGTAAATATATGTGAAGAATTAATGGGACAACAGGTTATTATGCTTGAAGAATAGCCAAAATATTATTCAAGAATTGTAGATTCCACTCCAGACATTTCACACACAGATCAATTGACATTTGCTGTCCGATACATTAAAGGTTGTGGAACGTTTCTTGATGCTTTTGTCTCTGTGATGTCAGCGTGAGTATAAATAGAACGCGCTCGAGGAATTGAGAGACTCTTCAGTAAACAGCAAACCTGGCGACGAGGACGAGATGATTTGACAAGCTTCGAATGAACGAAACATCCCCACCCCAAAAAAAACAACAACACAAGTAAAACCTCGAATTAACGAAATATTACCCCCTAAACAATTACGGAAATCAATGAATTTTAACGAAACTTGGTTATAAGCAACCGACAATTTGAAATGAATTGTTTGAACATTATTTTTTTTATCGATACTCATATTTAAGTAGATATTCTGTTTTTAATGAAACAGCATTATATATTTATATCTACCGGCCTGATTATTTACGATATGGAGGCTATTCGTAGTCGAGAGGTCTAAGACGTTACCAGATCAAATGGTAGCTTCCCCTATAGATAGGGGTTGCAGGTTCGAATCCTGCCGAATGGCACACATTTTCGTAATAAAAATTTATCGTAAATAATCAGGTCGGTAGATATAAATATATAATGCTGTTTCATTAAAAACAGAATATCTACTTAAATATGAGTATCGATAAAAAAAAAAACAGGAGCAAGCATGGAGTGAACATATCAAAGACGCATTTACAGCGTTTGATATAACAGATGATAAACAACAACAACTATCACTCTTTTGATTTTACAAAGGAAAGAAACTGAAAGATATCCTCAAAACCTGAACACCGGAGATACTACCAGGCCAAGTAGAGCTTACATACAAAACAACAAAAATAGCACTGGACGAATATTTCATTTAAAACACACACACACACACACACACACACACACACACACACACACAGAGTCTTTGAAAGACAAATTCAGGATGCTTAGTCAGAGAAATTGGAGAGTCAACACACGACTATGTCATCAGTCTAGGCATACAAAAAGCAAAATGCAACTTTGGTGAATACAGCCTGGAGAAGGCTTGTAGGGGAGAATTATATTTACGAGTCGACTCGGCGTAACTTGGTTCATGAAATAAAGTCGGAAATAAAGTAAAATAAACTTTTGTTTATTTTCGTAAAAAAAATAAAAGAATTATTTTTTTGTACAAAAATGTAGTTGTCTGTAAAGTTGTAAAAAGAAGAAAGAAAGGAACTGGGAATGTGAGAGGGAAAGGAAAGACGATGTGTTGCGAGCGAGATGAGAGAAAGAGAGGGTGAAAGAATGTTCACTGATACGTGATACTGCCTGTTGTGTGAACTGCTGAATTCTCTGTGTGTATGTGCTCCGAGCTGTCCGCGTGCCCCTCTGTGGTTTGAGCTGGCTGCTCTTCCCTCTGGCGTTGAAAGTTTCTGCTTTCCTTTTATCTTGACGGTGAAGCTCCGGGAGATCAAAAAGTGTGTTTCTTATGTCGAGCCCTGATTGGTCGAAAATTCCTATTTTTGACCACGTGGTGTGCTTTCCACTACGTCCGAGCTTTTGGGTGCGCCGTCCTTGTTTTTGACCCTAAACGGTATGGTTAGGGATGAATTCCCGCACAATTGTATTTTTTGAGATACACGTGGTGTGAATTAATGTTTATTGTGTATGTGTGTGTTGAGTTTGGAAAATAAAATAAGAAACAGCACAGGCTATAGTGGACCAATTAATAGAAAAATGCTCGTCAAGTAAATTACGCCGAACGTATTTGAAAGAAACTGATTTAACAGTAGAGGAAGCACTTCAAAGAGCATTCATATTTGAATTCACTGAAACACAAGCTAAATAGAAGAGAATGAAAGAAATCACTCAGATATCCACAAAATTACAAGCAACAGCAACAACGAGATAACAGTGGGGGTAGGAAACTGTTCAGGGGCAACAACTCATTAAAACAGTTAAAACATGCTACGGGTGTGACGGCTCCGACCACACACACCGTCAAACAAAATGCCCTGCATTTGGGAAAAAATGTAATTACTGTGGAGTAATAAATCACTTTGAAAAAACATGCTTAAAAAAAGGAATAGTGGTAAAGGGAAAACGAAGAGGCCAGACAGACACAATTACGTCCAACCAGTATTGATGAACCTGAATAATTCAGACAGCCAGGCATTCATTTTTCAAGTGAAACCTATTCATTCAGCAAATAGCGAAATTGTTAATATTGACGACGTACCAATCAAAATATTAGATTCTGGAACAGACCTCAACTTTATCGACAGCAAAATGTTTAAAGAAATTCTTAAAATATGGCCAAACTTAACATTAAAATAAACAAATTGTAAACCAAAAGCCTATGCAAATATTCCAATACCATTAAGAGGAGAATTCTTCGCAACGCTGACGAATGGTACCAGAAGAAAAGCCCACTAAGTATTCGTTACAAAGGTATATCAAGGTGGTAATATATTAAGTAAGTGGGCCAGCATTGAACTAGGGTTTGTCACCACCCCGCAGGTGAAATTGTTTACGACAAAAAGTATCCCGAAATCAAAAGAAATACTAGATCGACACCTACCCTCGTTGGAAGGATTAGGAAGAATGAAAAACTTCCAACTTAAAATTAGACTAGACGACAATGTTATATCTGTTGCACAACTGTCAAGACGGACACCATTTCATATCCAACAAGCAGTAGAGGAAAAAAATCAATGAAATGCTAGAAAATGATATCATCGAAAGAGTGGAAGGACCCATTCCGTGGGTCTAGCTGTTAGTATCAGTACCGAAACCAAACAGAGAAATTAGAATATGTGCCAACTTATTCGGGCAAATAAAGCAGTGAAACGCACCTGCTATCAAATACCAAAAGTTGAACAGTTACTGAGTGAAATTGGCAATGCAAATGTTTTCTCAAAAATCAACCTAAACCCTTATTACCACCAAATAGAACTGGACCCTGAATCAAGGGACATCACTACCTTTTCATGCAACTCCGGAATCTATCGATATAAGGTACTGGTTATGGGCATTACATCCGCAGCCGAAGAAGGGCAACAATTGCTTCAACAAATCCTTCAAAAAATCCCTAACTGCCGCAATGGGGCAGACGACATTCTAATCTGGGGCAAAGACACAATAGAACATAACAGAACCCTAGTATTAAGAACATAACAGAACCTTAGTATTAAGCACCTTGAAAGAAAACAACATCACAATTGCAAAGCACAAAAGTATATTCCATAGTGAAGAAATTGAATTCTATAGATTTATAGTGTCCAATACAGGGATCAGACTGACTGACTCCAAAATAGAAGCAATCAAAAATTTCTGAAACCCTGAAAACGTCCAGGATATACGTAGTTTCTTAGGTTTAATCAATTACCTCACAAAGTTTATTCCCCGACTGGTAACACTCAGTGAACCATTAAAAAAGTTAACACAAATAAACATGGAATGGCAGTGGATGGAGGAAGAAGAATCTTGTTTTCTCAAGCTGAAGAATGCAGTCATTCAGAGCAAAACACTCATGCACTTTGATCCAAAACGGCAAACATCTATTATAGTAGATGCCAGTCCTGTGGGACGAGGAGCAGTACTTTGCCAAAACAAACAAGGGATACTCATCCCCATCAGCTACGCATTCAGAACTCTAACAACAGGCGAACGCCGGTACTGTCAATTAGAAAAAGAAGCCCTAGCAATTGGGCTTGTGAAAAATTTCACTTTTACCTTTATGGAAAGAACTTTCTTATAATGACTGACCATCAAGCATTAACAACTATCTTCAATCCTAAAGGTAATCCCTCCGCGCGAATTTTGCGAATTGAGGGACTCTTCAGTAAACAGAAAAGTCTCCATCTTTTCTCATGGAGCAAAGGATCTAATAGATGCTGTTGTGGATTTTCCTAATGAGAACAAAATTCTACTATCAAACTTCCGTGGTCAGTCATACGAAAATATCTCAACTATATCTGGACGATATACTGGATTGCATACACGGATTCGTCAACTCAATGAGTTCGCCATCTATGTCCCCTGTGGTGGACACAGCCTGAACTTGGTAGGAATAAAAGCAGCAAAATATTGTCTACAGACTGTAAAATTCTTTCATTTTGTTCAGCATCTGTATTCATGTTTTGCTGGGTCTATTCATTGCTGAAATGTATTGACATCATCTCTAGGAAAAGATTTTGTGGTCAAGCGTCTGTCTGACACACGATGGTCAGCACAACTTGATGCTGTTCATGCTCTGCATGAAGGTTTAGAGAAAATAAAACATGCATTGGATTCGCTATCAGCTGATAATGAACAGGGGCAGAAGGATTGAGAAAAAAAATGGGAAACCTGGAAACAATCTTTCTTATAATTCTCTGGAATGACAGGCTAGAAAGAATAAACAAAACAAGCAAGGCTCTGCGTCAAATCAAATAATTGTCGGATTTTAATGAAACTTTTAGTACTCATTCACAAATGAATGAAATTATTTTTGAAATTATTACTTTTTAAAAATATTGAGGAAAATTTTTTAACTCTGACATGCCCCTTTCCACTCCACGGAAATTCATGAAATTTTAATAAATTTTAATTGTCTGCAAATTAATTTTTTTATTATTTAAACGCAGAACTCATTGGGGAATATAAATCATCTATTGTTTTAATTTTTCGGCACTATCTGCTTCAAAGAGTAAAATAAAAATAATGCAATAAAACTCTGATATAATTTAATTTGATAAGCTTTTAATTGTTGGAATAAATAATAAAATTAAGGACATTATAGTCTGAAGAAAATTCTTTTTCGATTACTAATATAATTTTAAAAGAATTGTTTTCATTTTTTTTATTATAATAATCATAAAGTTTTAAAAATATCTGTTGTTTTTGCTTTTTTTTTTAGTTAAGAATTGATGATTATATTGCCGACCAAAAAATAAAAAATTAAATAAACATTTTTCACCAATTATATTGTAAAATAAGTAAAAAGAAAATTTGTGAGTAAATAAATTGGGGTCATAAAAAGTTTCCATAGGGGTCGTATTTATTTTATAAGTTAACAAGTGTTTTGGAATATTCCCCTTACATGGAAAACGACAGAAACTGCACGTTGATTCTGATTCAAGTCTCTTCAAGACCTTTATAAAATTCAACAGCCTGTTTTGCAAGTCATTCCTTAAATATTTAAAGAAACTTTTACATTTTAATTCCTAATTTTCTAATTTTGTTAAAAAAGAAAATTCATAATTTGTGGAGGTACCTAAAATAATATAAAAAGTAGATATTAAAAATAAAGATAAATAAATAAATCATAAATTACGGTGTTACCTCTGCCGTTATTTTCATTCTGTTATTAAATTGTAAATCTTTTAAAAGAAAGTTTTATATTATTTTTATTTTTCATAAAACATCTTCAAACGTAAGCCTACAAAGCTAAACTAAAATTCCATCAAATATTGGATAATTGCTGAAAACTGTTAAGTTTTTAATTTTAACATAGTTAAAAATAAAAAAAACGATTTTTATGAATATGATTTATACCAAATTCGTCTTTCATACTTTTGGCCGGATACTGTAAATCAACAGTTGTCGGCTGCTGATATGGTGTTGACAGATGTGATAACAAGGCTACCGTAGTTGAGAAATGCTTTTTGAAACATTTATCAAGCAGTAGGCAAGTAATTCTTGTTTCAAGTAAACTTAATATAAGTTTAAATTCGGTAATTTGAAGAAAATAATGTGTAAGCGAGGTGTATTTTTTTTTTTTTATTCAGCAATCGATGAAAAATGGTGGAAAATTTGAAATTTTAAAAACTTCTTTTTTAATTTAGAAAATTTTTGATTCCAATCAATATAATTTCGGTTTAAACATTACCAGGGTATTTTGCTTACTGGAATTACTAAATTTAATTCCTTAGCTTTCAATTAAAGCTAATTTTAAAGCTTGAAGATAACTTATTTATTTTTAAAATATCAATTTAAATTTGGGTATAGAAAAATGAGTGGATGTACCTGTTTTAAATCTATACAAATTAAAATCTGGTAAAATGAACACATTTAAACGGTTATAGTGGATACAATATTAGAGAACATATTATATTAATCAATTTCAGACAAAAATCACTTTATACGGGAAAATATGATATATCTACTAAAGGGATACCAACTTAAAATAAAATTTTATTATAATTTATAAAGATTACGAAACGTTTAAAAAATAGAAAAATATCAGCTTTTAAGTCATTAAGTTATTAGGCATTTTATATTCTTTAAGTACCACGCTTTAAAATAGAGCTGAGCATTTCCTGTTAAACATTTATTCGCTCGCCTTTTGCGCCAGGTATAAATAAAATGACGGTGTGTCAAGTAGTCAACACGGGTAACAGTCGAGTATCCAGTCTGAGTTGAAGTAGTATGAGGAGCCATTAGGAAATCTTGTGTCTCTAGTTTATTTCCTGTCGTACGAACACTGTCTTCGTAAATAACTAAACTAAGCATAAAATAAAATAAATAAATATGTGAAACGGTTATTGTAAAACACATAAAAAATTACTAGGATATAAACATTTTGGATTTATACTATCTGCTTTATTCGTTTACTTCTTCTTTGTGGAGGAGTTGGATATTTTACAAGGTCTCCTCAACTTTTGCCAAAGTAAAAAAATAAATGGAGAAGGATGGATTGAATTCATATTTCATGGCTGATTTTAAGTTATTTGAAATTTTGTATGTAGGAATTATTTTAACACAACACAGGACAAGATTAGAATCTGCTTTAAATAATATAAATATTAACTTCTTTTTTATTTTAACTTGAAATTATTTGAAGTTTTATAAGGTAAGTGAGAATATGCTTTATCACGCGGTATGAACATTTTTTCGCTTTCCTAGAGTGGTAAGGGTGAATTTACAATAAATTCATTCAGCAAACGGAACACGCTTCTTAAAATTTGGAAATTAGATTTTATATTCGGTTACAGTCTACAAAAAACTGAAAAAAATTCATATTGAGTTGTGTTTCTGTAAAATAGTAAAAAATATTTCAAGCGATGACATACTATGTATAAAAATAACGATACCAAAGACAAACAGGTGATACATGCAATTTTAACTTAGATGATCGATATTACATAGGTTTTATTTGCCTGACTACTAAGGCAGGATGTGACATAGTTTTTTTTTTCATATTTAGGGGATCATACGCGTATATATAGGCCAAAGACAAAGAATCACACGATCATTGTCAGGTTGGTGTTGATAACACACCGACCTCATCCACGACAACCGCGGTGGTCGTGCTTAGTCTAATGAGGAAGTTTCTGCCACAAAGTTGTATCGTCAGGGCCATGTGCCATCTCCTATATAAAATGTGGAGAAGAGTCCGAAGTCCGAGAATGTTGAAAATAAAAAAATTGGATCTCGAGAATTCTGGAAGATCACAATTATTATGAACAGAGGTAAATATTATAAATGGCCCCAAGGTTTCTCGACAAACAATCCAAAAAAGCCACTGACTCAGACAAAAGTGTGTTCTTAAGAATATCAACCTAGAATTATCCCCGAGCAGAGCTATTTAACCGCTGCTTGAAGAAGAAATCTTTTCTAAGTCCGTGGAAGAAAGCAAGCGTATGTCCGGTCTTCAAGAACGTGAACGAGTGATCCTCCCTCCAAGTATAGGCCCATTATTCGCCACGGTATCATCAGTAAGATTTCCGAGGCATTAATTAACAAGGAGGTCATCGAGCACCTACATAGGAGCAACCTCTTATGGGACGAATAAGATGGGTTTTGATCAGCCCTTACACACAAGCTTAATGAGGCTCTTGACGACACACACAGCGCGAGGACCATATCATTATCTCGAAGGCCTTCAACAAAGTGTGGTACAAAGGTCTGCACAAGCTTTCCAGCGATGGAATCATTGGAAGAGTTGTCTCCTTTATAAAATCTATCCTAACAGGTAGTTATCAACGTCCAATCCTCCAAAGTAGGCGTTCTCCCAGAGGTGGCTTATCAGAGAAACCTATGAAAAATTATCTTACTTGAAATTGTGGTTCATTATCTATTTTTCTCGTGGTTTTATATATCGACAATATTTCCTTTAGCTTCACAATGGTTTCTTTAAATGGTGTACTGCTTATTTCTTCCACTACTGGGGATTTACCATCACTAAGATGTAGTGTCCATCAGGGTAACGTCTAAGTTAACACTTTCCTAGCTTTTATTTAGAATTGTAGTAGGTTTAATTGCTTTCAGTCAGTGTTCTCTCGATACTAATTTACATTCGTAACATTGATCTATGATTCTGTCATAATGTTAATTTTGTGGAGACCAATATTTTCTTCTGAGTAACTGTTTGGTTTTGTTCTTCCCATGTATCCTAGGTAATGTCCTGTCTTAGTTATTTACTTCTGAAGTATGTTTTTGGATAATACTCTTGTTCACTTAGTATATGATTCTGTTCATTATACTCATTTCTTCTTTCATGTGTATGCACAGTTCCATCTTTCTCTGCTTTTATGCAGTCATTATTGGTGATATGTGATACTAGTTTTCTAAGAGTTGCAGCCGTCTCATCTTTCATTGTGTCTACGGTTTCAGTGTTCCCTTCGTATGTAACATTTTCTTACTAGTTCTGTGTCATTCCGAATATATTCTGGTATCGTGTGTAACAGTTTATTACTAGTTTGGTGTCATTTCGACCATATTCTAGCATTGTGTATAACAGTTTATTGCTACTTCTGAGCCATTCCGACTATATTCTGTTATTGTGTGTAACAATTTATTATTAGTTCTGTGTCATTTCGAGTATTCATTTTTGTATAGTGTGTAACAGTTTACTAATAGTTCGGTGTCGTATAGACTATTTATGGTATTGTCTGTAACAGATTTTAGTTCTGTGTCATCTCGACTATATTGTAATATTGTGTGTAACAGTTTATTACTAGTTCTGTGTCATTTCGACTATTTATTCTGTTATTGTGTTTAACGGTTTATTACTAGATCTGTGTAATTTCGAGTAAATTCTGATATTGTGTATGGGCATGCCTCCCAAAACTACCATACGAACGCGGGCGTCCCTCAAGGTTCTATCCTAGGTCCCACGCTCTTTCTGATCTACATTAATGATCTCCCCGACACCATTAGATCCCAAGTTGGCATGTATGCCGATGACACAACAATCTACTCTCGCATCGATCAGAAACCAGGTCTGGACGACAAAGTGAACCTCGCTGCCGTACTTGAAAGGGACCTCCAATCCGTAGTGGCCTGGGGTAGGAAATGGCTGGTAAATTTCAATGCCTCTAAAACGAAGCTGTTATCAACTAACCACCATAGACGATCGCATCTACCTCCCATTAGCATGGGACAGGCTAGCCTCCCAGTGAGTAAAATACTACGCCTCCTTGGCCTTACACTTTCGGCGGACCTCAGATGGAATGACTATATTGAATCCATTGCCAAATCTGCTGCTATGAAAGTCGGCTCCCTGTGCAGGGCCCTGAAGTTTTTCCCACCTGAATCTATTCTGCACATATACAAATCTACCAACCGCCCGTGTATTGAATATTGCTGCCATATCTGGTCGGGTGCCCCTGCTGCTCTCCTTGGGCTTCTTGACAAAATACAAAGGAGGATCTGTAACGTGGTTGATACTGACTTGGCAGACCGGCTGCAGCCGCTCTCTCACCGGCGTGATGTGGCTTCCCTGTGCCTCTTCTACAAGTACTTTCATGGCTTCTGTTCCGATGAGCTTAGATCACTGGTGCCGCCTAAGCACGAATTTACACGAGATACTAGATTAGCAACTAGGTCCCACCCTTTTACAGTTAAACAAATAAGATGTAACCGTAAATTCTACTCTAACAGCTTCTTTTCTCGCGCTTCCCGCCTGTGGAAATCCCTTCCACAACTCTGCTTTCCCGACAGTTACAATCTCCAGGTGTTTAAATGTAGGGTCAATAGACACCTCCTATCACACTAACTCCCAATTATTCTCAGAACACTCTCATCTACCCAACCCTCATTCTCGGTATCCTTACCCACCTATCACCCACCCTCTGACATTTCCTATATTTAATCATCCTTTCTCCACTCTACGTAGCCCCCTGCGCAGTAGTGGCAGTGACATGCCTTGCTCGGGGTGAAACGCTTATAAAAAAAAACAGTTTATTAGAGGTTCTGTGTCATTGTAATATAACAATCTGGCCCCACCCGAGGAAGGCTGATGCAAGCGAGGGTGTTTCCGGTCGTTGAAAGGAACGGATGTCGTTTGACCTTATTTCCGGCAGCAGCGGAAATAACTACAGAGGCAAACAGAACAGGTGTCTCTGAGAATTACGTGCGTGGGCGAGGCAAAAGCGGAAGAAAAAGTCCCGGTTCTGGAAGATTATAAAAAGACCTCGGCACACGGATTCGCCAGTAGAGGAGCAACAGAGATCGGCCGGTGAAGAGAGAGACACAACAGATAAGACTACACTCCCGTCAACCCATTAGAAGCGCGCTCACTCAATTCTCTGTTCCCTATTCTAACCGGCTCAGTCATTAAGACACATAATTGGTGCCTAGTGACTTGCAGTTTTGAGACAACAAAACAGTTAGATGCGAGCTGGTTGCCACGGCGACGATTGAAATTCAACGGACTTAAAACTACCAGATAGAAAGAAAAAAGAAGACGAAAATAGAAGCAGCCGCACGACTATAGACATCAGCCAAGGTAGGTGACTCTTTGATTTGATAGTGTGTGTGTTCTGCTCTTGTTTATAAGTCTAGTTAGAAAAAAAAAATGGAACAGCATACTTTTGCCGATCTGACCTTAGAATTGAGAAATGTGGATTGTTCGGTGTCGAACACATTAAGGGTAGAATGGAGGGTGTGCAGGACTACATGCAGAGAGTAGTACGCCTAGCGGAGAGCGCATAGGTCGGGGTTGACGGGAGGAATAAAGTTGAGATATTTACCTATCTGTAAGTATAAAACATCTGAGTTAATGATTTATTTTTTTGTTAATATTTTACCATATATGTGAAGTGAGTTTACTGGTATGTTGCTTAATTAATCTTACTTTTATTGAGTAAGTGAAATGCAAAATCTACTCTTTAAAGTGGATAATTGGATTAACTTGTTGATAACAATGTTTTCTTTGGTTTGTGCAGTGTTAGGTTTTCTTTTTTTGGATTTCTTTTCAATGACTGTACACTACAAAATGATTTACATTTCTATGTTTGTGAATTATGCTTTTGTGCAGGTTCCCATCAATTCAACATCCTCTGTGAATTTTCATTTATGTGACTTGGGAAATATCTTTTGAAGATATATTAATTTCTGAAAACTTTATATTGACACGGATAGACCTGCAGATTCCACAGTTGATCGGAACAAAAAGAAAGAACAACTGAAAAGTCTTGTAGACTTATTGGCTGATATGCTATAGGATTGGGAAAGAAGCAGTGGGAGGATTAACGATAGTTTAAGTGAAATAGTTAGGAAGATACAAACGTGGAAAATTATTAATAGTATCTAAAGCATAAAGTAAATTATTCGTCTCTGGTTCAGTGGTTTGGTCCCCAATTACGCAGAAATTTCCCAATTTTTCAGTGGACACCATGCCGGTAGAATTGCGCGATATGGAGGAGATTCCTATCCGCAAACTAGTAAATACCTTGGAACAGATAGATATGGAAAGATTTAGTGAAGGATATGAAGAACTCCCGAAGAAGTTGACGATAGGAGTCATTGCTGGTATAGTCGGCGTTATGATAATCCTTGGAATAATAGCTAGGAAGCGGATTTTTAAGTGTGAAAGAAGCAACAGTGCTTCGGGAAAGGAAAGGGAGTTATCCGTTGTGAATAGTACTCCGGGGTCAACGGGTCTTCAACACTCAAATGTCTCTGCGTTAAACAGAGATGTCAACAAATCAGATATGCTTGGATTCGAATCCAGAGGAAGTAGTTCAAGGAATAGAAGACATTGTACAAACTAAGGAACTACGAGTCACGGGTCCATTTTTTTAGACTAAATTAATATAGATGAAACCTCTAATCCTCCACAAGTAAATTGCATGCGGATTAACGTTGGAATCAGGGTAATTTTCTTCATTTTCTATTGAACATTTCTCGGTCAGACTATGAATGATATGTACTGCAGATAATGGCCATTTTTCTGTGTTCAAACATAGTATGTTTGAAATTAAATTAAATTAAATGAAGTTACATGGGTAACAATAAACTCGAGCAGAAACACGCATGATGTTGGTCAAAGGTCATTTACTCGATGTCAGTTTGGAAACTGGGGCGCGGTTACCGCCTATGATCATGTGGTCGTGCATCGAGGCGTCTACGCTTATGGACAGAGTCGAGAAAGAAAATGAACATTTTTAAGAACTTTGCCCAATTCTGTGAAAATGGATATTAAAAAAAAAAAAAAAAAAAAAAAGAACAATGAAACATCGAGCTGGTAGAACAATTTTCACGATGGACACGAACATTGTTGGGTTGCCGATGTAGGCTCCCCTATATATTTTTTTGTTGTTTTTTTGTTTCGGCATGCACATGTTTTGTTGTTTTGGCGTGCACATGTTTTATACAATTGTCGGGCTTGTGTGGCATGGGGAGGAGTGTGAGGGTGTTGCGCTTAAAATGTTCTTAGGTGAACATTTTGGAAAATGGGAGGGCGAGGAATGTAATATAACATTCTGGTCCCACCCGAGGAAGGCTGATGCAAGCGAGGGTGTTTCCGGTCGTTGAAAGGAACGGATGTCGTTTGACCTTATTTCCGGCAGCAGCGGAAATAACTACAGAGGCAAACAGAACAGGTGTCTCTGAGAATTACGTGCGTGGGCGAAGCAAAACCGGAAGAAAAAGTCCCGGTTCTGGAAAATTATGAAAAGATCTCGGCACACGGATTCGCCAGTAGAGGAGCAACAGAGATCGGCCGGTGAAGAGAGAGACACAACAGATAAGACTACCCTTCCGTCAACCCATTAGAAGCGCGCTCTCTCAATTCTCTGTTCCCTATGCTACACGGTTCATCGTCATTAATAAAAATATAACTTTATATTTTTATATATATGCGTGTTTGTTGTTTGTCGATATATAACATCATTTCGACTATATTCTGCTATTGTGTGCAACAGTTTAATACTAGTTCTGTGTCATTGCGACTATATTTTGGTATTATGTGTAATAGTTTATAAGTAGTTCTGTGTCATTTCGACTATATTCTGATATTGTGTATAACAATTTATTTTTAGTTCTGTAACATTTCGACTATTTATTCTGGTATTGCGTATAACAGTTCATTACTAGTTGTAGGTCATGTCGACTATATTCTGGTATTATGTGTAACAGTTAATAACTACTTCTGTGTCATCTCGACTATATTCTAGCATTATGAGTAACAATTTATTACTAGTTCTGTGTCATTTCGACTATATTCTTGAATAGTTTGTAGTAATTTATTGCTAGTTCTGTGTTATTGTGACTGTTTATTCTGTATTCTGGTATCGTGTGTAACAGTTAATAAAATGTTCTCTGTCATTGTGACTATATTCTTGTATTGTGTATAACAGTTTATTACTAGTCCTGTGCCATTTTGACTATATTCTGGTATAGTGTGTAACATTTTATTACTAGTTCTGTGTAATTTCGGCGATATTCTGGTATTGAGTATAAGAGTTAATAACACGTTCTGTGTTATTATGACTATATTCTGGTATTGTGTGTATCAGTTTAATAATAGTTCTGCGTGATTTCGACTATTTATTTTGGTAAGATGTGTAAGTTCTGCTTCATTTTGACTAAATTCTGGTATTGTCTATAACCGTTTATGACTAGTTCTGTAACATCTCAACTATTTATTCTGTTATTGTGTGTATAAATTTATGACTACTTCTGTGTCATTTCGACTACATTTTGGTAGTGTGTGTGAAAGTGTATTGCTAGTTCTGTGTCATTTCTGTTATTCATTCTGATATTGTAACAATTAATAACTATTTCTGTGTCATTTCGACTATATTCTGATATTGTGAATAACAGTTTATTACTAGATCTGTGCCTTTTCGAATATTTACTCTGGTATTGTGTATAACAGTTTTTAACTAGTTATATGTCATTTTGACTATATTCTAGTATTGTGAGTGACAGCTTATTGCTCGTTCTGTGTCCTTTCGACAATGTTCTGATATTGTGTCATTTCGACTATTTATTCCACTATTGTGTGTAACCGTTTATTACTAGTTCTGTGACATTTCGATTTTTATTCTGGCTGCGTTGTGGTGCAGTGTGTATCGGCTCGAAACAAGGAATCGGGGAGCCGAGTTCGAATTCCAGTTGAATTCACTTACGTGCAAATACCCTTCGGAAAGGTATTAATCCGTCTCTTCCTTCCAGTTATGGGTTAAATAACAGGACAGATTGGGTTCTATAACCTTGGCTGGCAGCCAGTCTACCGCAGAAAGCAATGGCAACCTACTGCGGGATAATCTTCTGCCCAGTCAGTCATGTCTCTTTCGAGACATGATCGCCCAAGCGTGTTTCACGTATGGCACTTAACTGACTGACCGTGTGTAAAATGTTTATTGCTAGTTCTGTGTCATTTCAACTATATTCTGATATTGTGTTACCCCAGCTCCACATAAATTCATGAAATTTTAAGAAATTGAATTTTGTTGATAAAATTTGTTTTATCAGTTAAATGCATTGGGTAATGTAAATCATTTATTATTTTTTTGAAAAATTTTGGCTTTATTTCCGAAAATCTGCTCCTAATAATAAAATTAAAAAATGCAATATACCTCTGATATTATTTAATTTGATAAGCTGTTAATTAAATATAAATAATAAATTATATAGATTATGGACATTATGGTTTGAAGAAAAAAAATTTTTTCGATTAATGAAATTTTACCAGAATTGTTTTCATTTTTTTTTTAAATTATAATAATTTATAAAGTTTAATAAATATTTTGTGTATTTGAAGTTTTTTTTTGTATGGTAATTTCTATGTGTAAATTAAAGGGTTATGCATTTTAGAGTTTCGTTCTTTACAGGGAAAATATTTGTACAATTATGTCACTTATGATCGCCATATACTTATCTTATTTCGCATCTGTGAACACATACGGTGGAAAGGTCAGAAAGTTGAACTCTTTGTTTATTTCATGCGATAAATAAGTAATACTTGTGTAAACCAGATTAATTTAACATTAAATTTTCTAATTTTCCAAAAATCACGTGTCAGAGATGTATATTTTATCTTTGCAAGATTTTTATAACCGAGAGTTAACTTCTGTTTACAAATGGGTCGATCGCTCAACAAATGGCAAAAAAATTGAGAAATTAAAAAAAATCTCAAAATTTTAGATTTCAATCAATATAATTTCTATTTGAAATACACCAGAGTATTTTGCTTACTGGAAATAGTAAATTTAATCTTTTAGCTTTCAATTAAAACTAAAATAAAAGTTTCAAGAAAACTTTTTTATTTTAAAAAATTCTATTTAGAATTTAGATATTGAAAATCAGTGGAGGTACCTACACCACTCGGTCTTGCGATTGGAGATACTTGGAGGTACCTACACCACTCATGTCTTGCGATTACTTCGTTCTGAATATTAATTGTTTTGGTCTGTAATTTCCCCATGGTGTACAGAATGTTGCTAATTTTCTTGTTTCTTTGTCAAAGGTATCCTGCTTTGAAGTTCTTATTGTAAATGATAGTGAAATCCTCGACTGTGGCTGCTTAAAAATATCTGACTTGTTTAAATCCCAATCCAGGTACTTAAAGCAAAGAAAAGAGATTAGGGATAGTGAAGTTTTGTTCCTGGGGGATTTTGCCGAGAACAACAAATTTGTAATTCAAGACGAGATCCAAAGTTTTCATTGAAGTATCTCACACTGTACTTTACATCCAGTGGTACTCTAAGCTTGAAAACGCAATGCAAAATCAATGGTTCTGCATTATGTCGAGTGACAACTCATATGATATAGCATTTGTTTATATGGTACAGAAACAACTGAGGTAATCAAAGCTACCTTGCCAAATCTAAAAAAATATAAAGTATTTTACTGATGGTTGCACAGCGTAATACAAGAATTATAAGAACTTTGCCAATTCGTGTAATTATCAGTAAAATTCTGGGCTTGATGCAAAATGGAATTTCTTTGGAACAAATCATGGTAAACGGTTAGTGACAAAAGAAAGCCTCCGAAGACCAATTACTAAACAAATCCTTTCCACAGAATCTATGTTTGAATATTACAAATCTTCAATTGAAGGCATCAAATTCATTCTGGTTGAAAAGGAGGAAGTTGAGGAAGCAAGGAGAAGCCTCACTATAAGATTTAAAAATGCATCCACAGTTCTAGGAAAAATAAGTTTTCATCAATTCATTCCAGTCGTCAGAGATAGAATAACCACGAAACAATGTAGCCAAGATGAAAACTGACCTAATATATGACTTCTCTATTGGGACTGAAGAAAAAACAGTGAAATTTGTTGTTTCAGGTGCGAGAATAAAATTTGGATTGGCATGGTCCTGGAAATTGGTAAAGAGATTAACGACTGGCTGATTACGTTCATGCACCCAGCTCTTTCATCGCATTCATTTTACTGGAAAGAGGATTTTAAGGGTATATGTTTTGTGCCATTAACGAATATTCTGTGCACTGTTAATGCCCCTACAACAGTAAATGGTAAAGTTTATCATTATTCTAAGATGGATAAATTATCTGTGCAAAAAGGATATCCAAAACAAGTTGGACTGTATATACAACAAAATTTAGTGCCCAGTGTAGTTTAGAATGTAATGTTTTAAAGACTCTTTGTATATTCAACTTCCTTATCACTTTCTTCTGGATAAAAAAAAATGAAATGTTTTTGTTTCATGAAAATAATTTTGAGAAATTGTAAAAAATATAAAAAAAGAAAACAATTTGAAAAAGTGATGAAAGCATTTCCTTCAACTATACAGATATGTTAGTACCAACTACAAATATTCTGTTTTAGATTCACATTCATTTTTATTATCACATTTTTTAATGAAAAAAATCAAACGTTTTTGTTTCATGAAAATAATTTATCAAAATAAAATTTAAGAAACACAAACAGAATGAATTTCTTTCAACTTCATATGTTTAGTGCCATCTACAAATATGCCTGTTGATTTGATTATCATCCATGAGGCAATGTTTATCAATTGTTAAAAACAATCTATCCTAAAAAATTATTTCTTTTACAAAACAAAAACAAAAACAAAACAAAACAAAAAACAACAAAAAAAAAGTTCAACTCTAGTAGAAAAAGAATTTATTCGCGTGGGTAGTATAATTTAAACTCCTTAAATTCCCCCACCCGCGTTCAAAGGGAGCAACTCTTCTCTCTTAACGTGTTCACATTGGCAAAGCAAATAAGATTAAAATGTGTGCGTCTCAATTACAGAATAAATAATTACAGAATAAATAGTTATGACAACATATAAAATTAAAATACATGAAAAGATTTTTACATTTAACATGTATAATTCAATATAAAGTCGAATGTTTAAGGGACTCCGGAAGCAACAATTTGGTGATTTGATTTGGTTAATGGGAAAACCAACGACTAGCCAGGCGGATATAGGTTCTCTACACCGCAAAAAATACTTCAACAAGTAGTTAATATGGGGATAAAACACACACTTCGGTTGTACGAAAATGAGTGACAGCTAATGACCTCTTTAATGTAAAGGAAAACACAAAGCTGGTTTCGCATTACGCAGCCACACCGCAGCGAAAAATCTGACGTCCTTTCTTCTTTAGCCCAGTTCTGCCGACTGCCACTCTCCGCCTGCTGGTGCAAGTCTCTTGGGGGAAATCTTCCTGCTCCCTCACCAAGTTATGTGCCCTGTGATTGGTCAACAGCTCTTAGATGCTATCTACCCAGGATGCGTAGAGGGGGATGGTGAGATGCTTAATCCCAAAGTTGCCGAATCTATCCCTAAATTCCCCAGAAGTCAATAACCTTTTTATCACATTGCAACCAGCTATAAATGATCTTGCGTTGTCGCTATATATACATTCAGGAACGCAAAACAGATTCGTGAACCTCATCATGGCCAGCACAAAGGATTTGATTCCCATGTCTTCAATGTGTACTGCCATTATACTGAGGCAGGTGAAAACTAACAAGTATATTTTATTATCTCCCCTTTCTCCCTGAATCCACAAGTGGTCAGTGAAGTCCGCCCATGTGTGTACGAAGGGCCTTATCAAATTGACACGGTGTCAGGGCAGGTTGGTCAACTTAGGGTATCTAAAAGACACAGCATTGTACCTTTTACAAGTATAACACTTAGAAATATAATGTTTTACCGCTTGTCTAGCTCGAGGCATCCAATATCCAGACAGCCTCAGTTTATTCAAGGTAGCTGCGATACCTAGATGCCTATCATTTTCATGGTACTCTTGGACAACTAACTTTGTGTACTGCCTATATTTGGGAAGACGTATAGGATATTTAACTACAAAGGAGAATTCCTCAACAATTCTGACCTGAGATCGGATTATTCCTTCTTGATCTAAGAATAAACAAAGGTCCCTAACCAAGTTAAGTGGATCTTTTCCCTCAGGGTTCCTTAAAAATTTCAATTCTAGTTTGTAGGTTAGTTTCTGAACGCTTTTAACAAGGTATAATTTGGCCGCAAGGACGGGATCAATAATGGAATGCTTCAACCGGCCGATGAACTTGATGACGAAGGTAGCTGCTCCCAGCAATTTAGACAGTCTAGAAAATCTGTCTAAATCCAATATACAAACATAGGGGCATTCTGCGTTAGCATTAAAATGCACTTCAGTTGGAATTGCCTTCTTATCGGCATCGGATAAGTGTTTCAACTCACTAGCTAGCCATGCCGTGGGACTCTCACTGAAGTGAGTGACAAGAAGGGACTACAAATAAACTGCAAGAAAACCGAATGCATGGTCATCATCAAAAAGAGCAGCCCAAAATGCCAATTACAGGTGAGAGACTCTAAAATCAAGCAGGTACAGAAATTTAAATCCCTAGGAAGTGTTCTAACAGAAGACGGAAAGTGCGACACTGAGATCCGAACGCAAATTGGCATAGTGAAAGTAGCATTCCAGAAATTGAGTAAAGTATTAAGAAACAGGACAATTTCACTAGAAAAAAAGAAGAGACTCCTGGATTGCTATGTGATATCGGTTCTTCAATATGGCAGTGAATGTTGGACAATATGAAGATGAAGGAAAAACTTGAAGCAGCTGAAATGTGGTTCTACAGATGGATGCTGTGGATATCATGAACCAAGCATGTGAGCAATGACAAGGTTTTGAAAAGGATGGAAACGAAAAGGAAATTAATACTGAGCATCAGGAAGAGACAGCTAAAGTTCCTGGGATATGCAATGAGGAAGGAGGGCTTGGAGAACTTGATACTAACAGGCCAGATAGAGGAGAAAAGAGACAGGTGAAAGCAGCGGATAACATATTTGAAGGACCTGATCAGGTGGATGATGGAACGTGGGTTGCATGGTGCAACAGGAGAAAGTGTGCCACCAAGGACAAGGAGATGTGGAAAGCCATGATCGCCTACGTCTTGAAAGGACATGACACATAAAAGAAAACGTTTCTTCTGGGGGAACATGGACTCTCAATGATTCCTTCCTTTTCTTGCTCAAAAAATATTTCTTATACTCATCCAGGATGCCCCTTCTTCTCCCAGGCATTGCTCACCCTATTCAGGACCCCTAACACTATTCCGTTATTGGAAGGCACCAAATGAATTTTTTCTTCATCCCAAGGAATATCAATAAAATACGCTCCTTTCCTGAATACAATAGATTCCCTGAATTCCTTGATTTTTTTTATCATCATATTAGCTTAATGAGGCTTCTTCAACCCCTACTGACTCCAGAGAAAACATGCGATCTAAATTCCTTTCTACCATACTCTCCTCAAATACATTTTCCAGTGGGTCTGCGTAAATAGGTTTTGGGTTTAACACAAAGTTAACTCTTGTAGAGAGGGAGGGTTCGGCTGTAATGGCGCTGATGCTGCATTCAAACGTTTTGGTTCCGCAGCAGGCACAAGGGGGCGAAAGTCTAAAAAATGGGAGACATCGTCAAAAGGAATGATGCCCGAAGAAATTTTCCAAGCACAACCTCGCATGCAGTTCACCTTTTGGAAACCTCCCATGTGCTGGATGGCATCTATACTGATCAATCCTTCTACTTTTATCGTCTCATTATAGGTTTTGTCAAAGTCAGCTGCAAGTTTAAACCCAGCCATTTAAAAATTTTCACAACGTCACTCCGGCGAGAAATGGGTAAGTTCAAGTTAATCGGTCGAACAACAGTTTAGCGGGCATAGTGTTGTCTCTCACGGTAACGGTAACGTTAGATACCGGATGTCCTTTCCTAAAAAGGTCTTCATATTAAATTTCACTGGCGGTATAGAATCAATGTCTCTACCTAACTTTCTGGCTACTTTGTCAGAAAGGTACGATGGTTGGCTGCCCGAGTCCAACAAACAATTCAAAGTATAGCGTTTCTTATTACTGGACACCGTAACCCCGACCAAGAGGAGTAACAATTCCTTATCGCTCCAGGCAAAACTGAGGGACAGGCTAGGCGAAGGGGATTTATCTTTCTCGAGCATAAAGGCCAGTAATGAGCATGCTTCTTACAAATCCCGCAGGGCCATAATCCACCCTTATTCCCCTTGCATTCAGCAGTCATGTGCTTGGAACTGGTACAATATTGACACAGCTTCTTCTCTTTGCACTGTTTAACTTTACTCTCCACTGAAGGGTACTTAGGACAAAGGAAGGGTACTTAGAGCAAAGGGAAAGGGAGTGGTCGCTTGAAGCGCACAAATTGCATTCATACCTGTCTCGCCGGGGAAAGGAGTGCGTGTTGAAATTTTGCAGGCATGTTTTGTCATCTTTGCCAGTTGGCCGATTCCCTCTTCTGGCGGAAGGCTTAATTTTATCAACCACCTTACCCCTAGTGCACTCCAACGTCCTAAAGATCTTCGCGAAATTTTCGAGTATAAACCTGACCCGATGATAATTGGAGCCAGAGAGCCTAATCGACTCCCTTTTGAAATAATTGGGTAATTTGCGAAACTCCACATGGCTAATTAACTCTTTCCCAGGTGTATTCTCAATTAAAAAATCCAATCCGTACGGGGATTTCAGCTCCCATAGGTTTGCTTTCACCTTCGTACAAAACATCGCGTCCAAGTCAAAATCGGCGGACAACTTATAATCCGGGATATCCGAGTAAATCTGGGTCTTAATAAAATCTAAGTCTAGAAACTTTTAACAGATCCAAAGCTACAAGGTAATTCTCATCTGTCACCATAACTTGAGCGGGGTATCCATTCACATAACCTCTCAATATTTGAAGCTAACACGCATTGGATTTTACACCACTAACTAGGTTCTCAAATTGGGATAAAAACCTTTTAAAAGCCAGCTTGTCTCCGTTATTCCCCGAAAACACGGTTAATGTTGTTTAAATTTGGGTTAAATAAACACAGGCGCCGAATGTTAGTGAGAGTAGTATCATCTCTGACCGTATTCGTGTCTTCACTACAACATAAATTTTCCTCATTGGTAGCAACCGCCTTCCATACCTTATGTCGGAATGAGAAAGCTTCGTCAAGAAACCGATTATATTCTTCAGTATTGCAGGATTCCTTCTCCACGCAGTATGCGTTTAATGCCCCACGTTTTTCTTCGAACTCAGACGAAAGCCGTTTCACTGAAGACTTAAACTCGGGGAGAATCTTCAGAGTGGGGGTGGAGGGGAAATCTTAACAGTCTATCTATCAGACTCCTCACAGCGTCGACCTGCTTAGTTAATTTCTTTAAAGCTCTATCTGCCATTGTGACAAATGCAAAGATAAAAAAACAATCTTATATAAAACAAATAGCACAGAATTGGACGCACGCCGCAGTAACAATAACTTCAGTTTACTGAACGCTAAAACCGAGTTTTCCTATAAACTCTTCCTAATTTTAGCAGAATAAAATAATTATTTCTTTTACCAAAAAAAAATAAAAATAAAAAATAAAAAATATAAAAAAATAAATAATTAAATAAAAATAAAATAAAATAAAACAAGACGTTCAACTCTAGCAGAATAAGAATTTATTCTAGTGGATGGTATAATTTAATCTCCTTAAATTTTTCCCCCGCGTTCAAGGGAAGTAACTCTTCTCTCTTAACGTATTGCAACGTGTTCACAGCAGCAAAGCAAATAAGATTAAAATGCGTGCGTCTCAATTACAGAACTATTTATTACAACATATAAAATTAAAATACATAAAAAAAGTTTTTACATTTTACACGTAGAGTTCAATAAATTATTAGCATTAGAAATATGTACAATAAAGACAGGAGAATTGCTAAAATTATAGTTATTTTAACGTCAAAACTGATCGCGGAACATACAATTAAAATATTGCGACCAAGTCACGAATTAGCCAAGAGGGAAACAGGAAGGTGTGCCTTACGAACACAGACACAAAGTACTTACGAGAAGGCGGAAATACAAATAGCGTTCTCTTACATTCGAATAAGCGGGAGGCGGACAAGTAGCCGAAAGCTTCCTCCTCCAGGGACTTGATGGGCCGACGCTTTCTTTCTTCCTCCTCCTCCTTCTTCTTCTTCTTCTTTTGCTAGCGACTCTGGTCAAACAGCACTAGAATAGTTTCTCAAAATAAACAAACAATTCAATATGGAGTCGAATATTTAAGGGATTCCGGAAGTCACAATTAGGCGATTCGATTTGGTTAATGGGAAAACCAACGACTAGCCAGGCACAGCTACACCGCAAAAAATGCCTTGACAATTATATCCCGTTAATATGGGGATAAAACACACACTTCGGTTGTACGAAGATAAGTGACAGCTAATGACCCCTTTAAATGTAGGGAAAAACACAAAGCTGGTTTTGCATTACGCGGCCACACCGCAGCGAAAAATCTGACGTCCTTTCTTCTTGAGCCCAGTTCTGCCGACTGCCACTCTTCGCCTGCCGGTGCAAGTACCTTTGGGGAAAATCTTCCTGCTCACTCACCAAGTTATGTGCCCTGTGATTGGTCAGCAGCGAAAGTACTCTGAAAGCGGCTTTACCATTGGCTCACTGCTTCTCAAAAGGGGACGACTAATTGAAATCAAGGGTCGGTGTAAGTTTAGAAAGTAGCACCTGAAATAAATCTCCCTTCTAACCAAAATAATTCTTACAATCCATACAAAAAGCAATATCTGCAAAATATATTTAAATTATTTTTTAAATGAAGGAAAACAATCTTACTGAATAATTTAAGAAGTCACTTACCACAATATCAACTTTTGAAAGGTCGTGGAGCATTAGGATGATTGTCTTTAATTATAATCTTTCACTGAAATCCTGCACGTACATAGGAAAATAAAACTCTAAAAGTAGACTTGAACCCCTCAGAGAATTCTTTGGTGAACTTGAGCAGGCATAGTAGATGTTAGGAAAAAATATGAAAATTTAAGAAGACGTATTTTCTACAGACTGACCGTAAGCTACATAGGTAAAAGTTGATGCATTTGGGTGAGTAAATTAAACTTTTCTATAAAGTATAGGGTCAAAATAGTTGAATATTTGAATCCTACAGTCCTTATTCTTCTTACATACTAAATATTAGAAATATTTAATGTATGAAAGTATTTTTTAAATTAAAAAAAACATTGAGATTCTGCGACAATGCACAGCCTTAGTTTAGAGATAAAATAAGAAAATTATAACCCCACCCAAATCAAAACGGTAAGGAGCACAAAATAATTTGGCACACTTTTCTAACTGTTGAAGAGGAACATTTGTACCAAATTTCAAGTAATTCTGTGTGTGGGTGTAAGGTTCTGGTGAATCAATGGTGAATCTCAGTTGTGAGAATTGTTTTTCGACACAAGCCGGTTTAATCAGATCGATAGCAATATTATCATGTTTCCATTTTCATATAGACCTGAGTAGTATGAAGTAGTCTGAAGGTTTTTTACGTCGTCTTTTCTTATAAATATATATGTTCAGCTGTAAAGGTTATTTGTTAGGTATATATATTTTGTTTGCATTCTGTGTAGATGTAAAGGATACTAATTCTTTGTTTCAATTCTTGTACAAACGTTGTTGTGGGTAAAATGTTCGTGTGGTTAACACAGTATTGACCGAGTAGGGTCAATGATGTGCTGAAAAAACATTTCACCTGGGGTACAACTCAAGTCCTCTTTTACAATGTTTCTGATTGATTGTCGGTGGTAAATTCTCTACCCAATCAGTTTTGTTTAATCGCTGGAGCTGCCTTTAACTGTAGAAACATTCCACCATCCTGTTTGCAAAAGGGCTGTATCGCGTTCCGAGGAGGGAATTTAACTCTCTAAATAATGTAAACTGAAAGTGAGTTCCTCTGTCTGTTGTGAGTACTGAAGATATTTCAATTATTACAATCCAACCAGTAAGGATAGTTTGGGCTATTGTAGCTGTAATATCTTTGATTACTATTTCAGCAGACCAGCGGGTGTGTAACCCTATTTATGATAGTATATATATATATATATATATATATATATATATATATATATATATATATATATACGAATCGTTCATGCAGTAATTAATTAAAATTCTCTCAGTTACTGGCGTGTATTTCACACACTAAAAGTCTACTTTCTTCTACCGAGCTCACATAGCTTAGAGGTACAATCGCCGACTGATGTCAATTTGGTCGGGTTTCAATCCTGGCTAAAAGCAATTGGATGTCTAGCCGTACTGATGAGTACGGTTAGACATCCGGTGGTTTGCTCAGTCGGCTTCTAGCAGAACGCCTACTTCAGTTCGACCGTCTTATTCAAATAACGGGCCCAGATCTGTTAATTTTTTTACACCTTGGTTTTATTGAAAAGGGACAAAACCGGAGTGGTAAACGTATCTACGGGAGTTCAATTTTGAATTTTTTCTCTCACTGTATAATTTTTACCAGCTCGAAATATCAGTTATCCCTTTTGACTGAGTCACTGCTGAAGGGGAGAACTCACTCCCTCTTAATACTTGCCTGTCCTTACCCAATAACTCAGGTAGCCCAAGGCAGGAAATTCTCACAGTCAAATTTTGATCTAGGGTCAACAATTTGTCAAAACAGGACGACAATATTATGTCTATGATTCTATCCAATCAATTCGGTTACTTTTCCCGACAAAAATAATTGTATTCTCCAGTTTTAGAGAAATCTCTTCTTATCTTTAAAATTAACAAAAAAATTAATATCGGCCATCTGGAAATAGGGTTACAGCACCTAAATGATTAATAAAACCCTTAAAGAGGGTTGATAGGAATTGAGGTCCACGGTTTTTTGTGATCACTGAAGGGCATCCGAAAATGTTAATCCACTCTCGGAAAATTGCTCTAGCAACAACTTCAGCCGTGGTCGTCTGAAATGCAACAGGCTAGCGAGTAAAACGATCGATAACAGTGAGGCTGTATTGATAACTGTTAACTTCCGGGAGCGGCCTCACCAAATCCACATGAATATGTTGGAAGTGTCCATCTGTCATTGCGAAATGTCCTGGCGGAGATTTTGTATAGCGGTAGATTTTGGTTCGTTGGCATTTGATCCAACACTGGGTCCATTGCTGATATCTGAAGACATATTGGGCCAAACGAAAGGTTCGCTGATGAGTTTAGCTGTAACTCTCCGGCCTGGGTGTGACAAAAAGTAAATGTGATCAAAAATTTGCCTGCACATGGAAACTTTTCAAATGAATCGTTGGCGCAAGGGTGATAAGCAGTAGTTGATATGTGTGTTGCACTATAAAACAATCCCCAGGCGTACCTTGACCAATCTTAAAGTTCTGGGATGACCAGTGCTGGTGTCACAAGGGATGGTTTATCACTGAAGGGCAAGGGTCATAGCTCAATATGTAGTGACCAGTCGTTACGTAGGATAGCATCGTCCCTTTCCTATTCATTGGCTAGCCGGTCAAAATTCAGTGATTGTTTACAAACAATGTTTATTGTAGCACGTGTAAAATATCGGCAACTATGTTCCTTTTCCCTTGTATGTGATGAATATTAGTTGTAAACTGTGATATGTAATCCAACTGGCGAAAATCGCGGGGGTTGTACTTCTCCACAGCGTAGACGAAAGGTTGATGGTCTGTAAATATTGTAAAATTGCGACCTTCAATTAGATGACGGAAATGATGTATACCGGTATACAGGAGTTCGTGAGAGAAAGCGCTATATTTCTTTTGTGCGTTGATGTGAGAGTGGCTGACTAACATTATCAAAATGATGATATAGAACTGCCCACATTGCTTCTGCTGAGGCATCAGCAGTGTTCGTCATTTCACTTAGTCATTTCACTAAGCTCGCTTATATACATATAAGCGAGCTTAGTGAAATTAGCGAATGAATGCAGAAAGGGCCTCCTCAGTTAAAAGTAATCTTACGTTACGTCGCCCTTGGTTACGAATTAGGTTAGTAAGAGGAATGAGAATATGGTAGCACTGATGAATAAACTGGCGGTAGTAATTAATTAAGTAATTAATTAAGTAATTAATTAAGCCAAGAAATCGGCGAAGCTGGCGAAGGAAAGCAGGTTGAGGGAAATGGCTTCCACTTTTTCGGGGACTGACGTTATTCCAGTTCCATCAATTTCGTGTTTTAGAAATACAAGCTTGGGGACAGCAAAAATTGCTCTTATCAGGGTTGATCTTGAGGCCATATTGATGTAATCGCTCGAAAATCTGCTGCACGTTATGGGTATGTTCGTTGATGCCCTCGCTAACGATGAGTAAGCCGTCTATATAGGCAAAAAAGCATGGTAAACCGCGGAGAACTTCGCCGATCAGACGCTGAAAAGATTGTTCCGCATTCCAGAGTCCAAAAGGCATTCTGATAAATTCATACAACGCAAAGGGTTTAGTTATAGCTGTCTTAGGAATGTTCTCCGAGCTACCGGGATCTGACGAGAGGCTTTCTTCAGGTCTATCTTTGTGAAGACTGTGGCTCCCTGCAAGGTGACTGCGAAATCTACCAAGTTGGGAACAGGATATTTGTCCGGTGTTGTTTGTGCGTTTAATCTTCTAAAGCCACCACACGGTGTACAAGCGCCTGCCTATGCTTTTGGCACCATGTACAGTGGGGAGGTGTGAGGGCTTGAGTAAGGGCGTATGATGCCGAGGTCGAACATATCATGAAACTCTGCCTTAGCTAGCTTGTACTTGGCAGGGCTTAAACGACGCAGAGAGAAATAAACAGGAGGTACTGCCGTCGGAATCCGATACCCTGACGGATTCTGTGAATGGGAATGGTGTAATCACCGGAGGAAATTTGTTCAGCACATGTTGTATTGAGTTATTCTTCGGTAATGCTGCGCTAACTCCGGTAGTGGAATATTTAGAAGCTATACCAGTAAGAGTAATCTGTGTGGTTTGATCGATGGATATATCGACGGATAGTTTGTAATGTGCGACGAAATCGGCCCTGAGGATTGGAGTCTTCACCTGGGCCACGGTGAAAATCCACGGGAACGAACGACGCAGTCCGATGTTCAGTGTTAATGATATCTCACCATAAGTTTCGATCCTTGATCCATTAGCTGCTTGTAAGATGTACGATTGTTTGTTTGTAGCCATGCCCGGTTTGGGCGGAACAAGGCTAACCTGGGCACCAGTGTCAACGAGGAATAAATCTCCAGAGTTAGCGTCCTTCACATAAAAAAAACTGTTGGCTTGTATATCCCCAACAGCAGGAGCCGCCCTCATGTGCTGTTGGGGAAATCTCTTCCTGCATGCTGCGTAGCAATATTGAGCGTTGAATTCGACTGGAATTTACAGGGTTTAGTGCAATGCCTTGCCAAATGCTCGTATTTGAAGTGATACCAGCAATTATCAAAATTGGTTCGGCTTCTAGTCTTAGATGAGGATCTAGTACGATGCCTGAAACGGTCTCTACCACGTGTGGGCTTAAAAAAATACTCTACTGAGTTCCTCTATTTGGCGTGTTATCTTTTGTAGTTGAACTTCTAATTCTTGAATTTCATCCGTTTCATGTGTGGTGTCGGATGGAATGACCTGGGTACTGTTTAATGAACGTGTTTCGACGACCTTATCTGCAATCTCGGCTATTTGCTGTAGGTCGAGCTCCGCGGGTAGTGTAGCTAAAATTTTAGTTGTATGTGATGTGAGTTTATCGAGCCATAATTTTCGAAGTAGCGTCTCCGACTTGGCGTTAACGCCAAGAAAGTCTTTCACTTTTCGCAACAACTGCGACGGTTTGCTCTGCTCCAACTGGAGGTTATTGAAGAGATCATTTAGTCGTCTTTCTTCGAACTTGCCTGTCCGGTATATAATGGCATCTCTAAGTGTGTCGACCGGTTTATCTGAGGGCATCTCATCGAGGAGGTCGGAAACTTCTGAAGTGATTTCGTTGGGAAGTTTCAACACAACGTAAGTAAAACGTGTTGTCTGAGAGCTGATACGCTTAGCTTAGAAAATTGCACTGAATTGTGTAAACTAAACTTGGACGTTGAGTGAATTAAAAACTGGCAAATTAACCGTAACTGTCACTTCAGTGTTGTCTGAATCAGCCATATTGAAAATAGGTTTAAAAAAAATGTTCGCGCGTGGTCGAACGCTGCTGAATGTTACAGGAAAAAGATAAAAAAAAGCTTTAAAATGGCCGAAAATTGAAAAATTTTTTAAAATTGAAAAAGTTTAGATTCCAATCAATATAATTTCTATTTGAAATACACTAGAGTATTTTGCTTACTGGAAATAGTAAATTTAATCTTTTAGCTTTCAATTAAAACTAAAATAAAAGTTTCAGGAAAACATTTTTATTTTTAAAAATTTAATTTAAAATTTAGATATCGAAAATGAGTGGAGGTCCCTAATTAAAAAGTAAGCCCTAACACATGCATAATTAATACGATTTACTCTACCGATTTGCTATATTCACATTCTTCCATTGCGAGGTAGTGAATAAATTTAAAAACCTTCACTGATATTAAAAATGGTGGCATTTGAAGCTTACAAGAGTAACAGAGTTGTAATTTACTAAGTGTAATTTAGATGTGGCACGAGCCAGCAAGTATGGAGCATCCAGGGAAAATTGAACTCACTACCCAGTTGTAATTTGATCTAGCGATCCAAGCATGTTAACATTACATCAAATCGAAGTGCCCAGAACATGCTAGAGCATCGAAATCACAATCACTTCATGATTTATTTACTAACCACTTACTACCCCATCGCCAAATGCTAACAAACAATTTGTTTGTTTCTAATTAACCTAAAAATCAATGACTATGACTGCCAGCATGAACTGGCGCCGGCGACATAGGAAACTCACATAGGAAATTTAGTTGATATGGGAAGGTGTTAAACGGCCATTGGTAGCCAGTAAAGGTTTGAACCAGACGACGTTTCTTCTTCTATGTACCATGTCCCTTCAGTACGTAGGCGATCATGGCCCTCCACGTCTCCCTATCCCTGATAGCGCTTTCTTCTATTACACCAACCAAACCCCGCTCTGACATCGACTTGCTCAGGCCCGTTAAGTATGTTACTCGCTGCTTTCCCCTGTTTCTTTTTCCCTCTGACCTGTGAGTATCAGATTCTCCAAGTCTCCCTTCCTCATTACATGTCCCAGGAACTTTAACTGTCTTTTCGTGATGCTCAGTATTAATTTCCTTTTCGTTTTTATCTTTTCCAAAACATCATACTTGCTCACATGCTCGGTTCATGATATCCGTAGCACTCTTCTGTAGAACCACATTTCAGGTGCTTCAAGTTTTTCCTTCATCTTTGATGATATTGTCCAGCATTCACTGCCACACTGAAGAACAGACATCACATAGCAATCCAGTTCATCTCTTCTTTGTTTCTAGCGAAATTTTCATGCCTCTCAATACTCTACTCAGCTTCTGGAATGCATCCTTCGCCTTCGGATCTCAGTGTCGCACTTTCCATCTTCTGTGAGAACACTTCCCAGGTATTTAAATTTTTGTACCTGCTTGATTTTAGTACCCCCACCTGTAACTGGCATTTTAGGCTCCTTTGTTTGCTGAAGACCATGCATTCGGTTTTCTTGTAGTTTATGTGTAGTCCTTTCTTCCGACTTTCTTCTTTGGAAGGTTTTGTAGTTTACTTTAAGTGTCTGCTATCAACTGTATCATCTGCGTATCTTACGTTGTTTAGATTGTGGCCGCCGATGATGAATCCTTGCGTAACTGCTATTGTCCTCATAATAAATATATCCGGTGAAAAGACGCATCCTTGTCTTACGCCTCTTTCTATCGTTGTATATCTGCTGAATCCCTTTCTTGTCCGTATGTAGACGATTTGCTGGCAGTAGAGATTCTTTACAACTCTAATGTCTTTCCCAAAGATGTCAAGGTTGCTGAGCATTTCTATCAATTCTTTGTGGCGTACTTTGCATAGTCTATATAGGTACATGTCTTTTTTCATTTGTATTTTTCTTTCTGATAGCATCCTAAGCATAAATATTGCATTCCTTGTTCCAATGTTCTTGACAAAACCACACTGTTCTTGTTCTATTTCTGGCTTGATTCTGCTTCGCGTTCTGTTCATCAGGATTCAGATAATGAGTTTTTTTATGTGGCTCATTAAACTGATTGTTCGGTGGAGTTCGTATTCGTTTGCACCTGGCTTCTTAGGCAGAGCGATGAAAATTGATTTGCTTAGGTCATCTTGTATTTCCTTTGGTAAAATGCTGTTTGTTGATGTCACTAGAGTTTCCTTTAGTGTATCCCATTTTGAGTTCCCATTTCCCATTTGTTCTTCATATTTGTTTCTCACACTATCAGTATATTTTCTCTGCAGGTTGAGGTCATTCACGAGTGTGTTGTATTGCAGTCTGGGTGCTGTACTAGACTTCTTCAGTTTCCGAAGTTTCACCCTGACTTTGCAGTTGACTGGGATGTAGTCGCTTCCACAATCGGCCCTTGAATAAGTTTTGCATTGAACCATTGCATTCCTAAATATCTTATGATATTTCTCTTTATGGTTATGTAATCGATTTGGTTTTTCCTGTCGCCTCCTGGGCTTCTCCATGTCTATAGGCGTCTTGGGTGTTCTTGAAACCAGGTGTTGGTCATAAGCTGGTCATTTGCAGTACACTATTGGACCCATTTTTCTCCTCGATCGTTGCAGATTCCTAATTCAAATTTGCCAGTTGTACCCGCTTCCCTTTCCTTCAATACATTGGCGTTCAAGTCTCCCATGATGATTCTAATTTCCTGGCTTTTACACTAAGCCTTGGCATTGTCCAATGTGGAGTAGAAACATTTTATTTCTTCCCCTTGCTTTGTGTTGTTGGTACATACTATTACGCATCACTCAATAAATTCCGAGCTAATTAATAAAACAACAACTTTTAGGCAAAATTCGACTTTATTCATCAACATAGTCTCCTACTAGGGTGATACACTAATTCCAACGCTTCTCTAACAATTCGATGCCTTTTTTGTAGAACGATTTGTCTTTGGCCTCATTTTCCGATATGACTTCTTCACTGGGGAGAAATCTCTTTCCCTGGAGCAAACAGCCAGTAGTCGCTGGGAACCAGATCTGGAGAATAGGGTGGATGCGGAAGCAATTCGAAGTGCAATTCATGTAGTTTAGCTATCGTTGCAATCGACTTGTGACACGGTGCGTTGTCCTGGTGAGAGATCACATTTTCTTCTTCATTTGTGCCGTTTTTTTTGCCATTTCTTCTTTCATTGCACCAATAATGCTATATAATATTCACTATTGATGGTTCTTGCTTTCTCAAGTGTAACGAGAAAGTTAGGAGCGTTTTCTTGCCACAAAGGCCCTAGGTCATGACTAAAAATAGTCACCTTAGCAAAAGAATAGTAGTAACTAGGTTATTTGGCCAGATTTTCACCAATCCCCCCACAAAAGTAGTAGTAACTGGTCATTCGGTAAAGGTTCCCCACCAAAAAAAAAGAGTAACTAGCCTGGTAACTATGTTTACAGGGAAAAAAAAGGAAAAGACCAGAGAAAGAGAAGGCCAATGAATATAGGCCCCTGTTTTTATATAAAAAGGAAGAAATAGTAGAAAACCGCAGAATTGTAGGTGCTACAGGCCAGACGTAGACCCCTCTCCGGCGATTCGTTCAAGACGTCGAAAGAAATTTTCATAAAGCTACCAACTGAAATTCTCCATCCGAAAACCTTCCTCAACATCTAGTGAATACACCACGTTGCTACTTTGAAAGGTAAAGATTGTTTTGTCAATCGTTCTGACCAAACTCTAGCTATATATATATATATATATATATATATATATTCTTTAGCCGAGTTAAATGACCACTTTCCATTCCGCCTAAACTTCCTCCAAATATCTTCCTCGTTAGACCCACCTCTTATTTTTCCAATGAATATTGTGTAAAACTGTACAAATGTGAACCCATTCTAATGTCCGTTATTATATAGTTCTGTCACTTTATACCTGTGTTTTTGCTAAATATTTTTGTGTGTTAAAATAAATTTCCTATTTGTATAAAATTATCTTGCGTTATAGTTTAATTCACCTTTTTCAGCATTATTCCAACTAAATTGTATTTTATGCGTTACTGACCCAAACGGGTTCGTAACACAAGATGAACAAAATACCTTGCGCATCCCAAAATACGAAGGCCATAACCTTACCTGCTGATGTTTGCGTCTTTGGTTACTTTGGACGGCTTTCCCTGCTGCTGTCCACTTAACTGTCTGCCAATTTGACTCCAGAGTGAAGTGGTGGATTCATGTTTCATCCATTGTCACATATTTACGCAAAAACTCCTTTTTGCGTTAAAACAGTTGCTGTTGAGTTGTGCGGTAAAAAATTATATTAAATAAATGTATTACGGAAAATTATATTAAATAAATGTATTACGGCAGAAAATAGTATTTACAAAGTGGGGTTAGTAATAATACAGGAAACAAGGTATTAATTGTACGTCTCTTCGTACGATGTAGAGTCCGATTATAATCACTTCCGGTTGACTACCGGAAGTATCCGACTGACTTGTTAGCACAGTTCCAATCACTCTAGCACTGGTATATCGCTACTGTGACATTACCTCCAACAACACTGAGGTCTTGACACTACCACTAATTGTAGTGCATGGAATAGTTCATTTATCATTAAAATGGTGGAGAGCGCCCTAACATCCCCCTCCTAAGATTTTTTCATTAATTCTCATATTTCTTTCATTTCGGACCCACCACCAAATGTTGCGTTGCCTTCCTTTTTCTAGTAGACTCTATTCTAAGACATCTCCTTAACTGAATCACTATGGAAAAAAGCAAACATAATAGCAAAGCTAAACCAGCTAGTCTGAAAACACCCAAACCTGTCTGCATCTTTTACACTAACATACCTGGTATCCGCACTAACTTCCTCAGCGGTGATTCATTCCTTCACACTAACTCACCTGATATCTTGGCCCTATGTGAAACTAATCTTAACCATTCTATCCCCATCTTCTGAGTTTGACGTTCCTGGCTACCTTCCCCTCTTCAGGAAGGAATCCAGTCTTCATATGCATGGGCTTGGTGTGTATGTCAGCGAACACCTTCCCCTAGCTAGGGCGACATCCCTTGAATCCCCGGATCATTCTTTCATGTGCTTCCGCCTCTCACTTCTAAGCTCGATTAGCTATCTCTTCTTTCTCTACCGCTCCCCTTCCTCCCCTGACTGTTCGTTACTTGATAGTATCTCTGACAATATTGACAAAGACATTTCTTCCCATCCCTCTGCCCATATATTCGTGTTTGGTGACTTTAACGCCCACCACACCAAGTGGCTGGAGAACTCTGTCACCGACCCTGCTGGTGTCCACACCATGAATTTTTCAATCATCCAATCCCTTACGCAAGTGGTGAACTTCCCCGCGCGTGTCTCCGACAACCCTAACGAAAGGGACTCACTGCTAGACCTCTTTTATGTGCTTCCTTTCTCACTTCTAAGCTCGGTTAAAGACCCCTGCTTCACTTCCATCCCAGACTCTTGCACTACCAGACAACTCTGCCCACTCGGTAACTCTGACCACACCGTAGTTTCCGTCAACATTTCATTCCACTCCCACTCAACCCAAGAAATCTAGACAAGTAGAATATCCTACTGCTACCAAAGAGCAGACTGGGATTCGTTCCGAGACTTCCTCTGTGACGTCCCATGGAACAACGTTTTTAGTCTTCCCATCGAAGAATGTGCATCCAAGGTCTCCTCCTGGGTTAAGGCTGACATCGATGCTTTCATCCCTGCCAGGAAATTTCAACTTAAATCTCATTCATCTCCATGGTTCTCGCCCGCTTGCTCGGCCGCCATTGCCCACCGGAATCATTTCTTCCGACTCTATCGTAGCTACGCGTCGGACCAAAACAGACGCCTTTTCGCTTCAGCTCGTAATAAGTGTAAAAAGATACTTAACGAAGCTAAGATGTTATTTGCTACCAGAATGAAGCAACGCATAGCATCCTCTAAGTTCGGCACCAAAGACTACTGGCGACTCTATTAAAGAGTACTTAACAAGAGCAAATCCACAATACCCCCACTAATAAACAAATTTGAGGTCCTCACCTCCCCAGCAGACAAGGCTGAATGCTTTGCCCGCAGATTCTCGAATAATTCGAGACTGGACTAGTCTGGATTTTCTACACCCGACTTCCCACCTAGAACTGATGTTCAACTGAATGACGTCCATATTACACCCTCGCTTGTCTTTAAGATAATCTCAAAATTTGACCCTCAGAAAGCGAGCGGAGGGGACGGAATCCCAATCATAGTCTTAAAGAAATGTGCCCCCGAACTTTCCTCTGTACTTTCTAAGCTCTACAACTTCTGCCTCTCTGCTTCCTGCTTTCCTGCCTGCTGGAAATCTTTCTCTGTAGGTCCTGTATTTAAAAACACTGGAGAACCCTCGGACCCCGCAAATTACCGACCTATCAGTCTTATTCCGATCTTTGGCAAAGTGTTCGAAGCCATTATCAACGCCGAAATGGTTCAGCATCTCACAGCACACAGGCTCCTCTCGGACAAGCCGTATGGTTTCCGCTTCACCAGGTCTACTGCTGATATGCTAACGACCTTCACCGAGTACATATATCAGGCACTCGACAGGAATGGTGAAGCCCGAACCGTTGCCTTGGATATCTATAAAGCGTTCGACAGAGTTTGGCATGCTGGCCTTCTATGCAAACTGCGGAGCTATGGTATAACTGGACATTTGTTTGAACTAATCCTGTCATTTCTCTCTAACCGAACAATGAAGGTGGTAATAAACGGACATGCCTCCCAGAACTACCATACGAACGCAGGTGTCTCTCAAGGCTCTATCCTAGGTCCTACGCACTTTCTGATATACATTAATGATCTCCCTGATTCCATAATATCCCAAGTAGGTATGTACGCCAATGACACCACAGTTTACTCTCGACTCGACCAAAAATCTGGTGTAGGCGACAAAGCTAACCTTGCAGCCGAGCTTGAAAAGGACCTCCAATCCGTAGTGGACTGGGGTAAGAAATGGCTCGTAAGCTTTAATGCTTCTAAAACAAAGCTACTATCAATTAACCATCATAGACAATCGCACCTACCTCCCATTAGCATGGACCAGGCTTGCCTCCCAGAGAGTAAAACACTACGCCTCCTTAAAGCGGACCTCCAATGGAATGACTATATCGAATCCATTGCTAAATCCGCTGCTATGAAAGTCGGTTCTCTGTGCAGGGCCCGGAGGTTTTTTCCGTCTGAATCTATCTTGCACATTTATAAATCTACCATCCGCCCGTGCATTGAATACTGCTGCTATATCTGGTCGGGTGCTCCTGCTATTCTCCTCGGGCTTCTCGACAAGGTACAGCGGAGGGTCTGTAATGTGATCGATACCAACTTGGTAGACCGCCTGCAGTCTCTCTCTCACCGGCGCGACGTGACTTCCCTGTGTCTCTTCTATAAATACTTTCACGGCTTCTGCTCCAATGAACTTAGATCACTGCTGTCCCCTAGATACGAATTTGCATGAGAAACTAGATTAGCAACTAGATCCCATCCTTTTACAGTGCAACCGATAAAATGCAACCGCAACTTCTACTCCAACAGTTTATTTTCTCGCACTTCCCGACTGTGGAATTCCCTTCCACATGATTGCTTCCCCGACGCCTACAATCTCCAGGAGTTTCAATGTAAGGTCAATAGACACCTCCTAGCACACTAACTCGCTCCCATTCTTTCAAACACTCTTCCCATCTGCCCAACCCTCATCCTCGGTATCCTTACCCATCTATCACCTTCCTTCTGACATTTCCTACACCTAACCACTCCTCCTCTTTACCTTTACCTATGTAGCCCCATGCGCAATAGTGGCAATGGAATGCCTTGCTTGGGGTGAAATGATTAAAAAAAATATTTCCGCTCTGTTACTTCTTTCTCTTGCGGCATTTGTAGGTCGAACGTGTCGTAAATCTCTTCTATGCTATCATCTACCCTTGACAGCGTGTCTATAGCTTCTTCAGCTAATCTTTTTCTTATCAGATTCACGTGTCGTCTGAGGATAAATTTTTTGCCTTTAATCATATATAACATGTTTCCGATACGTTCCTTTATTATTCCCGGAAGCCAGGAGGCATTATTATTTTTGTAACTTTTGAAATAAACTTTTTCATTTTTGTTGAACTTCCTTTTTGGAGGTTGGATTGTGGGTGTAAGTGCTTTTTCTCTTGGAATTAATTTATCAAACGCCGATCGCACCTTTCTCGCGAACATCAATTCTGCAGGTGAAAGTGCTAAAGGTACAACTTTATTAGGGGTTATCCTATAAAATTGTAGGAATAATTGCAATGCCTTCTTAGTAGGTGTCCCTGACGCCTTTTTTAATGTCCTTTTGAAGGTGTCGACAAATCTTTCAGCCAATCCGTTACTACGCGGATGGTACGGTGGAGTTTTTATATGTTCTATCTTAAACGTTTCACAAAACTCCTTGAATTCTTTCGAAGTGAATTGTGTTCCGTTATCACTTACTAACGTGTCCACGACTCCGAATCTTGCGAATAATTCGTGCAATCTATCAATTGTATTTCCCGCTGTTGGTCTCTTCATTTGAAATACTTCCGGCCAATTACTGTAGCTATCTACTATTATCAGATAATATAAGTTGTCGATTGGTCCTGCAAAATCCACATGTATCCTTGACCAGAGTCTATCTGTTCTTGGCCATGGTTTCTTCAATGTCTGTGGCACCTTTGCAGCAAGAGCGCACCCTTTACATCTACTAACCATAGTCGCGATGTCCGCGTCCATCCCCAGCCAGTACACGTAAGGTCGCATAAGACTTTTCATATGATTTACTCTCGGGTGTCCTGCATGAAAATCTCTCAGAATCCTCTTCTGCAAAGCTTTTGGGATTACTACTCTTTCGCTATACAACACTACATTATCACATAATGAAAATGTCTCCGAAATCCTGTGGTCCTTCTCGGCTAATTTTATTTTTGTGTCTTTGATGAATTGGTCTTTCTCAGTTTCTTTCTTTATTTCTACTAAAGAAACTGGCAATTCTCTAATAGTGTCATTCAGCATATTCATTACTTCCACTTCTGCTCTCATTGCTGCGATTACAGTATCTTCCAATGGTTCATCTGCTTTTGGAATTAGCCTAGATAGGCCATCCGCATGTCCAATTTTGCTCGATGGTAAGTGTTGTAATTTAAAGTTATAATTCAGCAGTATTGTTCCCCATCTTAATAATCGATTTGTCGTGTAAGTAGGGAGTCCCTTCTTTGAACCAAAGATGGTTAATAACGGTTTATGGTCCGTTTGTAATGTGAAAAATCTTCCATGGATGTACCTATGGAATTTAGTTACTGAGAAAATTATCGCTAGCGCTTCTTTTTCTATCTGTCAGTAGCTGCGTTCTGCTGGTAGTAACGATCTACTCGCGTGTGCGATCGGTTTCATAGCGCCGTCCTTATGTAAGATGCGTGCGCCAATCCCATATTCACTGGCGTCGCAAGCTACCACTATTTCTAGCTTGGGATTATAGTGTGTGAGGAATAGATCTGATGTTACTCTATCTTTTATTTCCTCGAACGCTTTCTTACACTCATTAGACCAATGCCAAGTTTTATCTTTTTGCAGTAGTTCATTTAGGGGCGCTCGCAAATTGTGCAAGTTTGGAATAAATGCTTGGTAATAACTTACCAAACCTAAGAAGCTCTGAAGTGTCTTAATGTTTTTAGGCTCAGGCATGTTCCGGATTGCAGAGGAATGGTTTGGGTCGGGTTTTTTCCCATCCTTATTGATTATGTGTCCTAGGTATCTGATCTCTTCTAGCAAGAAATCACATTTTCCTTCCTTCACTTTGAACCCATACTTTCTTTTCCTCTCGAACACTTCCTGAGTATGTATTGTGTGCTCCTCGACCGTTTCACTCTTAATTAAAATGTCGTCGAGATATGCGGTAGCGAAGTCAAGATCCGCCAGCATATTATCCATAATTTGTTGAAATATTGCTGGTGCCGTTTTTACACCGCAAGGTAACCGTTCGTATTTGTATAGTCCTCTATGCGTATTTATGCATAGTAGTTTCGAAGTTTCCTCATCGACCGGTATTTGTAGATATGCCTCACTGAGATCTATTTTAGTGAAATATTTACCGCCATTTAACTTAGCGAATACTTCATCAGGGCTAGGTAAAGGATAATGGAAGTCCTGTATGGCGCTATTTAACCCTGTCGAAAAGTCAGCGCAAATACGAATGTCGCCCGATTTCTTTTTTACATAAAACGCAGGCGCGGCCCAGTCACTATATTCGGTTTTCGAAATCACACCTAATTTTGTCAGTCTTTCCAGTTCCGCATCAATTTTTTCAATCTCTTCTTTTTGAAAACTGGTTGTATGTCCTTCTTTAATTGGATTTTTGCTGCCGTTTTGGTGCATGTCCCTAGAACTTCTGAAAATACTTCAGGGAAAGCTTTTTTTATCTCAGTTTTTAATGTTTTAATCTTGTCAGTCGTTTCACTAATATTTCTGCAATATGCGCTGATAGGTAAATCTCATAAGTCGAATTCGTTTATCCAGTCTGTCCCGAATAGATTGTTCGTACCTTTCATTATAAACATTTTCACTCTTTTCGTTAGATTGTTGAACTTAACATTTAAAATTAGTTCTCCGTCAAACTTAATTCTTTCCCCTGTGACAGTTCTGGCAACCTTATTTGCTTTCAATAAAATTGGTTTGTTCAATCTCTTCCACGTTTTATAGTTTATAATCGAAATATCAGATCTAGAATCTAGCTGCATGTTAATTGGTTGATTTAATATTTCAACTGGCAAATATTTTCTCATGTTCTGTTTCTGTTCTTCTGATCTTGTAATTTTTACGTGATTTTTACTTTTTAATCTGCATTTAGACTTTATATGACCTCGTCTATTGCAGTTCCTACACGTTTTATTTTTGAATGGACAGTCACTTCTCCAATGACGTTCGCCACAACCATAACAAGGTTGTTTTTTTTTTTTTGGAGGGTGGGCTTTTTTCATACTTACTCCCACTTGTTGTTGGTGAATGATACTTGCGCCTCGGTGATCGAGACCGAACACGTGTCCTTCTAGTAACTTTTTTATGCTTGCTATAGCGGTTTCCTGAATTTTTTTTGCATCCTCCTTAATACTAACACACTGTTGGCAATAATCCGCCAGCTTTTGTAATGTAATACTTTGCTCATTCTCCAGTTTTTTCAGTATCCTTCTTCTCATATCTGTGTCTTTGTCAGATACTAAACCAAGCACACACACTAGACATTTAAAGTTATCTGCCGTCAGTTCTGCTAATCTAAAATCATCACAATTTTTGTTTACTACTGACGCGAACGTTGTATAGTCCTCATCATTATTTTTTTGTAGGTTCAAGCACTTCCACCTTTAGTGAAATAAAGATAATCTCGGACTAAACAATTCTTTCAACAGACTTATTGCTTCATCGAAATTCAGGTTTCTTGTTTTCCTTGGCAAGATGAAATCTGTGAATTTATTGTGTTCATATGTCCCTAATTTCCTTAAGAGAAGTCTAATTTTTTTCTCATTCGGCCACGATTTACAATCTATTTCGTAAAAATCTTGGTATCTATGATAGTATCTCTCAAACGTACTATCCTTATCGGGATTATAAGTGAAATTTTCAATCGTAGTCCATATTGTATTTTGTGAGAATCCGTGCTTTTATTTTTTATATATTTGCTAGCGTTTTCCTCCTGAAATCTTTGTTGTCTTATATCATTTTCAAGTTGCCTTTCTTGAAATTTTTGTTGTTTTTCTCATTTTCAATTTGTCTTTTTACATTTTCAATTTGCATTTCCTGTAATTTTTTCTGTAATTCCAATTGTTGTTGTGTTTGATATTTGATCAGTTCAAGTATGGTATTTTGAAATTGTTCCATTATTATTATTTTTCTTTTTACAGTGAATAACTTAACGTCAAAAAATTTTCTTTCACAAAGAGGAAGGTCACAAGTTTCACAATACAATTTTTTCCAACAGAAAAAAAAGAAGTTAAACGTGACTTACAATTTTTCTTGCTGCGAATGTGGCTTTACGTCTGTTGTCGATTGTTGTTACGACTAAAGACTTTCCGTGTTGGCAAATTTTCGTCGTCAATAGTTCCGTTGTAACGAACTACTTAAAATTTCTCTGTGAAACTAGATCCACTGTAGTACTAAGGACCGCAACTGAGTTTTTTTTTCTTGAGAATGTCGAATACTTCGTCACACTGTTGTGTCGTGGGACAATTTTGCAATTTTTCTTCCTGTGAGTATGTCGAATATTTCGTCACCACTGTTGAGTTGTGAGACGATTTTGAAATTTTTTTTCTCCGTGTAGATGTCGAATAATCTTCATCGCCACTGTTGAGTTGTGCGGTAAAAATACGAACAACAGAAAATTATATTAAATAAATGTATTACGGAAAATTATATTAAATAAATGTATTACGGCAGAAAATAGTATTTACAAAGTGTGGTTAGTAATAATACAGGAAGCAAGGTATTAATTGTACGTCTCTTCGCACGATGTAAAGTCCGATAATCACTTCCGGTTGACTACCGGAAGTATCCGACTGACTTGTTAGCACAGTTCCAATCACTCTAGCACTGGTATATCACAACTGTGACATTACCACCAACAACACTGAGGTCTTGACACTACCACTATTTGTAGTGCATGGAATAGTTCATTTATCATTAAAATGGTGGCGAGCGCCCTAACAGTTGCAAACAACGGTCTGAATCGTCGACGCGTCTTTGATCGACTGTGAACAAACGCGGTACCCACTTTGAACACAGCTTTCTCATTGATGCAAAATGATATGTTCAACTCCTCTGCTATTTCACGCAACTTCAATTTATGATCAGCCAAAACGAATTTGTGATTTTTTTTTTCCGGGACAACTGCCGATTTGGGGGCGACCTGAGCGTTCAGCACCATTTGTGTTGGTCCGACCGCGCGTAAAGTCAGCATTCTTCTTCTATGTGCCCTGCCCCTTCAGGACGTAGGCAATCATGGCTTTCCACGTTTCCTTATCCCTGGTGGCTCTGAGCACGCCTTCTCCTGTTACATCATGCAATCCTCGTTCCGTCATCCACCTGACTAGGTCCTTCAAATATGTTATCCGTTGCTTTCCCCTGTCTCTTTTTCCCTCTATCTGGCTTGTTAGTATCAGATTCTCCAAGCCCTCCTTCCTCATTGCGTGTTCCAGGAACTTCAGCTATCTCTTCCTGATGCTCAGTATTAATTTCCTTTTTTTCCATCATTTCCAAGACATCATCATTGCTCACATGCTCGATCCATAATATTCGCAGCATCCTTCTGTAGAACCACATTTCAGTTGCTTTAAGTTTTTCCTTCATCATTGATGATATTGCCCAGCATTCATTGCCATATTGAAGGACGGACATCACGTACCAATCCAGTACTCTTTTCCTTGTTTCTATTGAAATTGTCCTGTTTCTTAATACCTTACTCAACTTCTAGAATGCTTCCTTCGCCATGCCGATTCGCCTTTGAATCTCTATGTCGCACTTTCCGTCTTCCCAGGTATTTAAATTTTTGTACCTGCTTGATTCTTGTATCCCCGACCTGTATTTGGCATATTAGGCTGCCCTTTTTACTGATGACTATGCATTCGGTTTTCTTGCAGCTTATTTCTAGTCCTTTCTTGTTACTTTCTTCAGTTACCTTCTGTAGGAAGTCTTGTAGTTTCCTTTCTGTGTCTGCTGTCAACACTGTATCATCTGCGTACCTTAGGTTGTTTAAATTGTGGTCTCCGATTACGAATCCAGGCATATCTTCTAGGGTCTTCAAAATATTCTCGCTGTACAAGTTGAAAAGATCCGGTGAAAAGACACATCCTTGTCTTACGCCCCTTTCTATCTTTGTATATCTACTCAATTCATTACCTGTTCGTATGCAAGCGGTTTGCTGCCAGTGAAGAGTCTTGATTACTCTCAAGTCTTTCCCGAATATGTCCAGGCTGCCGAGCATCTCCATCAGTTCTTTGTGGCGTATATTGTTAAACGCCTTCGTAAAATCAATAAAGCACAGGTATAAGTCCTTCTATATTTTTATTGCCCTTTCGGAGAGCATCCTAATCATAAATATGGCATTCCTTGTTCCCGTGTCTTTAATGAAACCACACTGTTCTTGTCTTATCTCTGGCCTGATTCTGCTTCTCGCTCTATTCATCAGGATTCGGACGATCAGTTTTGTTATATGGCTCATTAAACTGATGGTTCTGTAGCAGCCACAGATCTATTTCCTTTAGCGAATCAATGCCCCCGACGGGAGATTCGGTCACTCACTGACCAATCAACGGGCGGAGCGCATTGATTCCTCTCTAGAACTATTTTTCCTAGTCCTGTTTGTAGAACGGAGGAAAGCAGAGAGCCATGAGCCCGCGACAGTAACGGACGCCTCTTTCACATCGCTGCCACTGATTCCCCATGGAATGCTTCCACGGAAGACTCTGCTGCTAGCTTCACCATGGACACTTACATATTATCTGCTGCTAGCTTCACCATGGACACTTACATACTACCAATCTTGTACGTTTACTATGTAATAAACCATTCTTTGTTGTTATTCTAAAAGCAAGTTTCGTCATTCATTTGTGTGCCTAAAAAATATAGTGTTGGGGAAATTAAGCATTTCCCATAACTCCTATAGTTCTGTGGAGTTTGCTCCTGGCTTCTTAGGTAGTGCTATGAAGATAGACTTGCTGAGGTCATCTGGTATAACCCCATTATTATAAATTTCATTTATTATTTCAGTAATTTTTTCTATACCAAATTCTTCCAGGGCTATCAGCAGCTATATGACTATGCCGTCTGGTCCAGCTGCTCTGTTTCTATTCAGTTTGGCTACTGCAGATTCCACTTCAGAAGACTTTAATATTTCCGGTCCGTCCTCATCTTTGCGTATTATTGGTTGCTCTCTCTTGCCGTGGAAAAGATCTTTTATATATTCTTCCTGTCGTTGGAGTATTTCCTCTTTCTCCAAAATGATTGTTCCATCCTTAGATTTTATTCATCCTGTTGAAGAGCAGGTTTTTTGTCCTGTCAGTTCTGTTATTTTCTTATCCATAGACGTTGTGGGTGTTCTTGAAACCAGGTGTTAGTTATTACCTGGTCATTTGCTATGCACCATTGCACCCATTTTTCTCCTCGTTCGTTGCGGATTCCTAAACCAAAGTTGCCAGTTGTCATACCTTCCCACTCCTTGCCTACTTTGGCATTCAAATCTCCCATGATGATCCTGATTTCTTGGCTTTTACATTGAGCCTTGGCCTTCTCTAGAGTGGATTAAAAAGATTCTATTTTTTCCTCAGTGCTTTGTGTTGTTGGTGCATATATGACTACAATTGCTATGTTGAACAGTCTCCCTTTCAGTTTGACCAAGAGAACTCTTTCGGAGAACTGGCAGTATCTCAAAACACATTTCTTCATTTCTTTGTCCAGTATTAAGCCGACTCCTTTATCATTATTTTTGCCTCCGGCGTATATTATCCTATGGTTGTCGCTGTTGAAGTCGCCATTATTTGGCTATCTGGTTTCGCATATTCCCAGAATATTGATTTTTAGTCTGTTCATTTCCTGCTTGACATTCTCTGGTTGTCCGCAGCTGTTTAACATTCCATATCCCCAAGGTAATCCTTTCTTTGTTGTGCACAGTCGCAGAGTAACGGTCCAGAGACACATGTTGCTCATGTCGTTCCTTCCCGGGCGAGGGACATACTTTGGGAAAAACTTTACGCCGTTTTCAATATTTTTTTCCAGAATAATTTAATTTTTTCTTTTTTTTTTTGTATTAACTTTATAAATATATTAATGTTTAATTTAAAATTGATTTTTGTATTGTAAAATATTTAATAACATTATAATTCGTCTGTGTGTTCCCCCCACCCCCTTAGACCACATGGTATCGCAAAAAAATATGTATTTGCCGAAAATACCCAAATAAAAACAGAAGTCCTCTTTGAGGAAGAACAAAATTTCAAAGAAAATATCTGCTGTTTACTGGGTATGAAATGCTAAGTTTTGCTAAGATTTGTGGTTCCGTTTTGTTAGAATCGCAGGTAAGGGAGAAAAAAAAATTCTTCGTTTCACTGTTTTTCATGCTTTGTTTTCAATTTTTTATTTTCAGAATAATTTAATTTTTTCTTTTGTATTTTTTTTTTGTTGTTGTTGTATTAAGTTCATAAATATATTAATGTTTAATTTAAAATTGATTTTTGTATTGTAAAATATTTAATAGCATTATTTGCCGGAAAAGTCAGCATACCACCTCTTAAACGTTGTTTTTATTCGAAGCAGAGTCCAAATAATACTTATCAATTCATTGCTTTGCTTGAACGGTTTTTTTCGATCAGAAAGCAATGCTTTATCAACCTACAAAATTTAGATTTTTTCCGTCGTTTTGAAAATCTGCAGCAGTAGCTTCACTTAAATAACTGTAATTTGTAAATCGATTGAGCCCAAATTTTGTCTCCTGCTATTTGAAAGCTAGTGCTTCATAAGAATCATATGACTTTTTTATTTGTGGCGCCATCTATATGTCAGGCCCGGAACATATTGAGTGATATGTTGAAGTATCTCCCTTTCAATTTGACTAAGATGACTCTTTCGGATAATTAGTAGTATCCCAGAACGCATTTCTTCATTTCTTCGTCCAGTATTATGCCGATGCCTCTTTCGTTATGTTTACCCCTGTGTATATTATTCTGTGATTGTCGCTGTTGAAAGTCATTGTTAGGTCATCTGTTTCGCATATTCTCAGAATATTGATATTTAATCTACTCATCTCCGACTTGAAATTCTCGAGTTGGCCACAGTTGTTCAGCGGTTGCACACAGTCGCATGGTAACGGTCCAGAGATATATGTTGCTCATGTCGTTTCTTTCCAGGCGAGGGACAAACTTCGAAGAAATGTGTTCTCTGACAGTCGCTGGATGACGGTCTGGTGACACCTGTTGCCCATGTCGGTCCTTGCCGTTAGGTTTCATATATCAATTTTTCAAGGCCATGATTATTCTCGAGAATGATAGTGGATTGGTAGCCCGTTGCTTTCTCCACTGTGATTTATCGAGACACCACCTCTAGTTAACTAGCGGTTGACTACTCCTTCAGAGTTCTTCCGCCCTTGTAAGTTTTGTTTTTCGTCCACAACGGGTTGCTAACATCCCACCTCACATACAAACCCGTGAAGTGGGTTAGCCAGTTTAGTCACTAGCGTTCAGACAAAAAAAGAAAAAAAAAAACAAAAAAAAAATTATACATATCTGTGTCAACCAAGAGGGTTCGACTTTACTAGTTGTATTGTGTGCATTTACGGGAACGAACATGTTAGTAGGGGAGTGGGTGGGTAGATAATGTGTATTATTAAGTTGCAACTTCACCAAAATCGTATCAGCACTTCCATGCTGGGAATCCAGCTTCAATTTTGAAGGCTTCAAGTGAAATTTACCAAGTAGTCGTTTCACTTTTCTTTCAGTTTATTGAAAAAACTAAAACTATATATTATCAATGGCAAACATTATTAAAGTTCTTTCCCAAACTTTAAACCGATTAAAGCATAATGTTTTTTCGTGTGATAAAATCCTTAAATTAGATCTAAAATTCAATCATTTTTTGCTGTAATAACCTCAGATAAGAAACATTCTGATTGTTACTATTATTCTTTTTCTAATTTCATTATTTTAATCAGTTAAAAGAACCAAGTTTGAAGCACTAGAAACAAAATTCAGGTTTCTTTAACTTTTCTTGAAACTTTTTTCATGTTTATTCTATCGTTTATATAAAGAAATATATAAATAAAAAATTACAATGTCACGGTGTTGTGTTCATAAAAAAACAAATAAAAATTAATTATAGTGTCAAAAATTATTATAATAAAATAATTATAACGATTATAATTCCCATTAATTCACTCATTCTAAATCAATGAGAATCAACACCAATTTTCTCTAATACTCACACAAACACATGTCATTCTCACTATTGGTCAAACAATGCATACACAGTTAATGCATGCATCAACAATTTTTTTCTTTTTCAGGACATAATATAACATTTATCTTTCAGCATTCAACAAAAATTTGAGGTAAGAAAACCCCAGACACTTCTTGCATTTCCAACTAAATTATCTAAATCAATTATTACACACATCTATAAAAAAATAGATACAAGAAAGACTGCATACACTTTACTTATTTTTTTATCTTATCTTTCAGTCAGATTGCAATTCATATTTAATCTATATTTGACCTTAAATTTACAATTTTATTCAGTATTACTGTCTCTCATTTCTCCAATGCCAAATAACAACCAAATAATAAATGATACCCATTTTGTTGTTTTCATGTTTTACTGTGTTTCATTTTATGAGTATTTTTGTATATATAAATGTTAGAGGGTTTATAATTATTTACTGAGGGTTATAACTCCCCTACAATTCATTAAATAACCCCTATAAGTTTTCCTTCAACAAATTTCCACAAATGTCCAAATTTCTGGTACAATTTAGTGCACATTCACTATAAATGTAACAATCACATAATTGATAAATTAATTCAATAATGTCTTATTACAGACAAAGTAATCCTATGAAAGTGTGTGTGTTTATATATGTGTAATTCATTTCACCTTGAATTGTTAACAAATTACATCAAGGCTACTCAACAGGTTCTCAAGATATTCAAAATAGCAGGAAATTTTGCAGAAAGATCTCATGTGTATAGATGAGGACTTGTATGCAGATGTAAATATCTAAAGTAGTTAATGTCTGTTTGTAAATTTATGCAAAGGTACTTTTGTGTAAGATTTTATGTAATTATAATTTTATGGAAACACTGTTTGGTCTCCCACTCAGTAGTCCAAGAGATTTAAATCAAGAGAACTAGAAGCTCAAAATTGGGGATGATATAATCATGAAAATTCTCACCCACACATGGGTTATATGGATAACCTTGTCATATCAGGGCAAAGTAATTTGTTGTTCTTCTTGTTCACATGATCACTTTCAAGAAATTGGGTATCTCTGAATTATGGACATTGAGTACAGTGTGACTTTACATTCCCTGCCATGTTAATGTTATTGATCAGTCTGAAAGAGAAATGTAAATGTTAAATTTTTGTACATATCATGTAGTGTTATGCTATGCCAGTTACCATTTATGGCCTATTAAATTGTACTTTCAAATTCTTGGTGCATCTTGCATTCTTGGTTTAAAAAAGAATCACTTTCCCCTTCTGATTTTTTTGGTCTTGTGAGAATTGGGTCATGGTAAAAACTTTTCAGCATCTCTCTCTCTCTCTCTCTCTCTCTCTCTCTCTCTCTCTCTCTCTATATATATATATATATATATATATATATATACCCTGGCTGCATCCAGTCAGCCTCCCTGACCGTTGGTTGATTCTGCCCACATTTTGTTGTTGATTTCGGATGAACCAAAGCAGACTGCTTCATAAGGATGGACCAGAATTGCGAGGAATTGGTATATGATAAGATCCAGGTTCAAGACTGCAATGACACAGTGTATATATATATATATATATATATTTATATATATCAAATAATTACAAACAAGTCAAAATAAGTGTCGGAAAAGAAATATCAGTTGGTTGGTATTTCATTTACAAAAACATTTGTGTTATATTATTTCTACGAGATGATCAGATGGTTGAATTTGCAATATCCATCTTCAATCATCTTCCTCTTATTTCTAGCAGCAGGTGAGTTTTCAGGCTGACCATATTTCAAATCTCTTCTTTCAAGACATGGGAGCCAACTCACTAAATCTCGTCTTTCAATCTGATTTTGTTAAATAGCACCCTGACTGGTATGGGAAAGAGAGGTGTAAGGTTTTCATTCCCTTCACTGTATAACCCTTAGCACCTTGAAATGAAAACAATTGCATTTATCCATTTCAACTTCCAATAGAAGGGGAGAAAACACACACCCTCTTATTGTCTGCCTGCTCTTATCAACTACCTAGGGTCACACATGTCAAAACCCATTGACATATTTTGACTAACTAACTTTGATAAATTTCACTTGCTTCTCTCAATGAAAGAATTTTGCAGTCAATGAAAACTTATATCTGTATAAATTAACATTTCAGCTATTTTTTCCAACAAAAATAATTGTATTCTTCAATTTTAAGGAAATCTTTTCTCATCTTAAAAATCACTTAAATTAATACCAATCATCTGAAAATAGGGTTACACACACACACACACACACACACACATATATATATATTGAAATTATTTGTTTGAGCATTATTTTTAGTTGATACTCATATTTGAGTAGATACTCTGTTTTTAATCAAACAGTATATTTATATATTTATTTCTACCAGCCTGATTATTTACGATAAATTTTGTACAAAGAGAATCCAACAATTGATCTGGCGCGTCTTAGACCACTTGACCACAAATGATACCACAGTCTAATTGAAGTCAAATCAAGCCTATATAAGACACACCAGATCAATTGGTGGCTTCCCCTATGCTGATAGGGGTCGCAGGTTCGAATCCTGCTGAATGACGCACATATATGTACAAAATTTATTGTAAGTAATCAGGCTGGTAGAAATAAATATATAAATATACTGTTTGATTAAAAACAGAATATCTACTCAAATATGAGTATCAACTAAAAATAATGCTCAAATAAATAATTTCAATATGTCAGTTTAATTGTTGAAATCATTTTGTTAATCTTCAGGATTTTCCATAACAATATATATATATATATATATATATATATATATATATATATATTCAGTTGATTTCACTGTACTCAAGGAGAGTTTAATCTCTTTGCTAGGAAAATGCACAAGTGAAAAAAATGAACCTGATAACTGTGCACTATGATAACATTGCTAATGTTATTTTGGTGCCAGAGTGCAAGCAGCTGTTAATATACTATGCAGACATCTTCAACAGTGAACTGGGATCATTATCCGGGCTAGTGCATTTACAAGATTACAAAACTGTCACACTGCATACTGCCTCACTGGAACACATGCCAATGTCCATGATCTCACAACTTAAAAAGGAATTAAAGTAGCTGGAGAAATTTGGGTTTATTGCACAGGTCAATGTACTTACAGACTCCAGTATCAGAATGATCATCGCAAACAAAGAGCTCTGGTGACATCTATTTCTGCATTGATCCAAGACCTCTGAACAAAACACTGGAATGCAAATGATACCAGTCACCAACCATGACAAGGCTAACAAATGCAAAGTACTTCACCAAGTTAGACAGATGAGAAGAAATATTAAACATAATGTGAACATCTAAATATGGTCAACTTTCTTCCAGCCCGTGACAAAAGGCTTATGCAGATCTGCAGAGCAGCAGACCTGGACAAAGTATGTGACCAGCTGAAGAAAATCATATTACAGAGGTGATAAAACAAATATTCCAGCAACACTAATATGTGATATCCACTGGTCATATATTTAAAGGTGACCATGTACTCATCCATCTCAGCTTCTAGAGTGACATTAGATTTGCACTTCACTCATTGCTTATAGATAATGATGGCGGTCTCTGGTAGGCCAGAGAAACTGTTTTCTTGTCAGGCATATCATTGAACATATGTGAGTACATATATAGATGTGAAACTCACTGCAGGTTCACAATATAACAGCCTAAAGAGTCATTGTCACATGCTATACTTATTCATCTGTGGCAGAAGGTTAATATTGACCTATTTGAATATGACATCATCAAGTAGCTCATAACTGTTGATTACTTTTGAACTTCTGGGAAATAGACTGACTTGAGGATACTACTACTTCAACTGTTATCTGAAAATTGAAGATATACTTTACAATATACTGGAATCCATGCCAGTTGATTTCCAATTCAGGGCCCCAGTTTATGTTCTCATTGTTAAAAAACTTCCCAGAAAAATGAGATTTCAAGCATCTCATGGTGAGATATGAAAATCAACAAGCAAATGGTAAAACTGAATCTGCATTTAAAAATGCAAAAGATTTTAAGCAGAAAATCAGAGACACCTACACTGACCAGTTTCAGGTACTGCTTGATTTCAGAAACCCCCTAACCCAAGGAATGTGTAGCAGCCCTTCTCAGCACCTACTAAATTGCCACACACATATGCTATTACACATGACAAGTAATTTATTAAAACTTAGTATGACAAGCCTTGAGCCAAGTAAGAAGTCTACTGGAAAATATTCAGAAGGATTAGGCTAAATATTATGAATGTCACACAAGTAATTTACCTGTACTGAGTGAAGCTGATATTATATGAATGCATCCATATAAGTGTAAATCTACTTGTCCTTCGTGTCGACATCCAAAATCTCCATGAACGATTGATAGTTGGTCACTTCATTCCAAACTCAGCTTTGTCCCATGTTGTGTTTGCTTGATCACAAAGTCAGTTTGGGTTGAAAGTTATTGAAATCCGCTGCATCAATGATCCAGACAGAGCTGGAGGCCACAGTAACAAAAGGCAATCTTTGTGAAATGAACAGTAAGATCTTTGTATACAGACATTCTGTTGAGTAACGTTAGAGTTTAGAGTAAGGTTAGAGTTTATCACTCTTGCATGCAGACAACTATAGTTCCAAACCACAGCTTTTATAGGATGTAACACTTTAAGTTGATTGGTCAGGCACCAGGCTAAATTTGGAGGTTTTTCTAAGGCAGGCAGTCACATAACATGTTTCTCATGTTAACTCGACCCATCTAGTCCAACTGAAAACTCAGCTCTCACTCTCAATCTTGAACCAACTCAGCTCTGTTGTGTGTTGAATCTGTCTTGTGTGTCATGTCTCCTCTGCATCTCTTCAGTTTGCACACACTGTCTTCTGGTCTGTGCTAGTCTCTGTCTTCTCCGCCGGGTTTCTCCAGTCGGTGTCTCTTCACATCTGTTAATTTTTCCTCTTCATGCCAAATCTCTAGCAGAAGGTTATTGCCCTGGACCCAGGAGGTGTGACCAATCGACTCAAAATCAGCTCTTCACTGGCTGACTTTTGTTTATATTGAGCCTCACATGCAGCAGGAGTGGTTGTGAGACACTCTGGGTATACTAGTATTTTCAAATGACCACTTTTGGTCACCTGATCTACATCATTTCCTTCTCTCCTGTGTGAGTGCTTCTTACTACTGCTCGAGGGGCAGGGTATGTTTTTCTGACTTTCCTGAAATCTCACCAGGGCCTTTTCCTCATTGGACATCTGATCAACCTTGTCTCCTTCCTGCTTTGTATCACCAAACCTGTTCAAGGGGTGTGGTCCAGCCCAAACCGTCAAATTTTAATTCTTCTTCTTCTATGTGCCTTGTCCTTTCAGGACATAGACGATCATGGCCCTCCACATCTCCCTATCCTTGGTGGTTCTTAGCATACTTTCTCCTGTAAGACCTTGCAGCACCCATTCTGTCATCCACCTGCTCAGGCCCTTCAAATATGTTATCTGCTGCTTTCCTCTGTCTCTTCTTCCCTCTATCTGACCTGTTAGTATCAGGTTCTCCAAGTTCTTCTTCCTCATTGCATGTCCCATAAACTTCATTTGTCACTTCCTGAGGCCACATTCAGGTATCATGCTGCATGATGCAGGAGAGGATGATACCTTTATTAAAATATGCAAAATCATATGCTTCAACATTCTTGAGGATTTTCATGATATTTTCCTTTTTAATGAGAGATTTTTTGACAAGACATCACATCAGTTTTGATTTGGCTCTCTATGATGTCAAGTTATTTCCAAATTTAAAATTGCCGAAGAAAGAAGGAGATTTTAGACTGTATATGAAAGAGAAATTTGAAGATTGTTTTGAAGAATAGAAGGGACACTGATTTCAGAATACTTTTATAGTGGGTTATCCGTTCTAGTGGAGAGTAGTTGCCTGTTGTTGCAGATTAATGGAATTTGGCCTCGTTGTAGATAGCCCACTATAAGTTGTAAAAAGGGGTTATAAAACACAAAAAGCAAATTGAGTATAGAAACGACATTTTATATATACACATATTAATTAAGGTTTTTACAATTAAAGTAATCCTTTTAGGATGGGTCCAACGGACGTTAAAAGTTCATGACAATAAAATGCTGAAAAGAGAATTTCTTAGTATGAATGTGTGAGCGTTGTAAATTAGGAATGTCTTTGATGTATCCGCTCCTTTGATCAGTAAGTAGTTTAGAGACAGTGAAGAAGAAGATGAGAGGGAAAGGAGGTGAGCATAGTGTTGCTTGATGTGGTCAAGGGAAGTGCTAATTACGCTCGTCTTTCTCGAGTCTCTCTGTCTCTCTGTCTCTCTGTCTGGCTCTTTGTGTCTCATGGCGATGCTTTCTGTATTGGCTTTTTATATCATCTTTGGGGATCCCAGCAGATCATTTGAGAATTCACACTCATATTTGATTCTGGGCCTCCCATTGGCCGATAAATAAAATTTGCGTAGGCTTGCGAACTGGAATTTGATATTTAATTAAGTTTTGGCTTTCTGCTGGAACCTCTGCAAGGACCTGGCTGCACACTGACCACTTTTGGTTATTTGCTTTCTAATCCAGAGAGTGCAAACATCTGGTCCCTCGCTTTGCTCAGTATCACCACACTTTCCTTGGAAATTATTCTGAAATAACTCAAGTTGACATTTCCTAAAGTAGATAGCTTTTACATTAACATAAACTAGCAGGATATATTTGGAAGAAACCATATAAGTATATTTTTTAAGAAAGATACTGCTAAATGATTCATACAATCTATGCATCTTAAATGACAAAGAAATTTTAAAAACCTGCATTTAAGATTTTCATAAAAAATGACTAAAAATTTATATGAAAAAAATAAAACCTGATGTTTAGAGATCTTACTAATGTGCTTTTTGTACCAAATTGAGTACTATTTATATGCAGAATTAATGAGATCATCATCTTCATAAAAAGGCAAATAATTTTAGACCAATCAATCTTTGGTTTTGAGTGAAAATAGGATTTATAAGTCAACAGAATTTACAACCAGTTTCAATGGTAATAATTTAAACAGTAAGGATGGAGTAATAAACCCTTCATGTAACTTTAAACAAAGGTTTTACAAGCAATAAAAGCATTTAGAAACTTTCCCATGAAACATATTTTTCACATTTCTTTTCCAATAAAAAGGCATAGACACACATCAGTCAACACATTCTGGATGAATTCTAGCCTCACCACACCTAAAACCTCCATACTATTTGCATACCAGACAACTTTTCCATAGATCAAAATACCATCCAAACTAAGCTTCACAGCAGTAACAAATATTATCCAAAAAATTCTCTTTGTTTCTCGTGTTCTTAAACAGTCAAAAAATAAAATAGAATAACCGTTTTTTGATGTTTTATGAAAATACAAATTACATTACATTTTTTGTTACTAAATCATTACAAACTCACTTCCTTTATTCATTGACATTTCAACTTTCACAGGCATTTTTCCATACACACAAAAAGTATATTTTATGCTAAAACTGCAACAAATACTTGCGGCACAGAATACCCAGTTTAAATTGAAAATTTAATGCCAATTATCCTGTCCTCAAAATACAACACAAAATTCAAGAAATATTTTGTAGAAAAATAGAAAGAAGAATCATACATTTCATATATACACAATTAACAGACAATTGGTATTTTTCTGTGTCCTATTTGTTAAGGTAGTAAAATACCTTCAAAGTTCAAAAGTACAAAATTTCATTTGCTTAAGTGAAATGTGATTTGTTAAGTTAAGATAAATCTATGTTTTGCTATATGTGGGAACAATAGTAGTAATGTCGTATTGAATTTTTGTTTCTTTCCTTCTTTTGTTGCTGGTGAGGAGGAAGAAGAGTCAATCACTTTAAGGTGAAAAAGAGAGTGAGATGTGATTGTTTCGGGGGTGGGGGAAGAAAAAGAAAAGAAATGATCAGAGAAGAAAAACAAAAAACTTCTCAAGCCTAATTTTGAGAAGTCAGCAGAAGTGTCTTTTTGTTGTTATCTCTCTTTAGTGTCCTGCTGGAGCCCTGACTGACTGATGAAGATGTGAATAAGTAGTCAACTCAATCACATGGTCAATTTCCAATGCAAACTTATTTTTTTGGTGCCAAGAACCATAAACATGGATCAGTGAAAATTCAATTTGTTTTTTCTCTGAATGGTAATCAGAATCACTTAATTTATTTTGGATTGTATTTTTTAGTATTTTTGTACCAATCGGATTTTATGTGTGTGCATTTTTTAATTTTTTTGCTTCAGCTATTTGCTGTAAAATGTAAGATTTTGTATCCTATATTGTTAAATTATAGTACATAAGTTTTGTATCTTTATTTTACATGTAATTTTTTTGTGTTTGAATCTGATCAAATTGTTCTTCAACAAATGTGAAAATACAAAGTCTCATTCTTTCAGCTTTCAGCAAAAACTTTTTAATTTGTTGCAGCACTTGCATTGTTATCATAGTAACAACAAGGCTAGATCTAACCAGGAACATGGTGGCCCAACAATGGCATCATCTATACCCAACATGGATGATGCCTCATCTTACACATAGTTGAGTAAAAGAGATTAGGTTTTCCTCATTCAATTAAGAACAATTAGCTGAATGGTTGAAATGTTGGCAAGTTTTGATATTAAAAGTAAATTTATCAAATGATATCAGTAAATATATAAATATATTTAGCAAGAAATTAATTTTCAATACAAAGTGTATAATAAAATATATATAATTAAAGAACCAAACCTATAATCAAATCAGAATCTCATGATCCAGTATTTATTTCCTGTTGTATTTCTTGAATTCATAATTGAATTATACAAAATGTTTTAGCATTGACACCTATTCAGGGGTTTACCAAGCTACTGCTTTGTTTTCTTTGTTTACTAAAAATTGTAATTCAATAATATATTTATTTCTTGATACAGAGATCTTATAACTAAATCGTTGGTCAGTTCACGATTAATCTTGATAAACATCCCCATCTTTTTATTTGGCATTTTATGGTCATCTCTTGACCTCTTACAAGTGGAAACTTTTATAGAGTTTCTGAAATAATCTTTTATTTCTTTCAAAGTGGCCCTTTCAGTCTATTTGTTGTCTCACCTTAATTTTAATGGCAAATATCTAGAAGTTGAAAATGCATACACAAGTTCATGCTGAAAAATAGTAAGTTATATAAACCCATTTATGGTACAAGTGTCTGTTTTACTAATTGACATGTTTGTATTTCTATGCATCAAGAATAAGATCTTTAATGTTACATGAATAGCTAATTTTTTGTTTTACTAGATAATAAATTATATTGAACTAAAACTAGCTCAGCTATTGAACTTCAGCAGCTGACAAAAAGTTGTGGAATACTTCATTTATGAATTTCAGTGGAAAGCTAGTTGCTTTAAAAGTTAAGACCATCACCTACTCTGAGGTGAGATTAGAATCTCCAATAAAACTCTTTTTAAGGAATAACTTAAAAAGAGATTTGAGTGAATATATGGATGTAGGGTTTTATTTGTACAAATTTCCCTAAAAGCATTTGTGTCTGTATCACTGTCTGTAACCCTGTATTATGTGTTATGTATTATGTATTATGTGTTATGTATTATGTATTATGTGTCTTCTATTACTTAGAGTAACTGCTAAGGCAGAAAATGCCATCATGACAACAGAATAGTTTAAATCATAGGACCAAACAATCTATTAAAAGAGTTTAATATTTACAGTTCATTAATAAGATATACATTACTGAATTATAGTAAAAATGATTAAATTTAACTAAATTTAAGAGTTTATAAATTGAAATTATATACAAATTATTTTTAAATTTTGGTTCTAGTTTAGGTTTTACACTATTTAAGTTAAATCACAACACAGGGCATGGCAGATCAAATATAGTAGTAAAAATGTACTGAATCCTCTGGCTGAATAAAGCAATATATATGGCATATTATATCATCTCATTTAGAAACTGAGTATGAAGATAACTAACATATAGAATCCAGTATTTTGAAATATCTTACAGTGAGTACAGTAACAAAAATCTAATGGCTAAATAGAAAATACAATAAAACAACTCAGCATAAAGTAAATTTAAAAATCTAGAATGATAGTATTGGTTATAGAATTAGTGTTCTAGACAAGCATTTCCCAAACTGGGGAAAATTTCCCCTGGTGGGGTGGTGGGTGGGGATTTAAAGCTACAAAGTGAGAAATAATTACACTACTTACTAGCAATAAAAAAATTCTTAGATGGATTTTCTCATATTTGTGAGAGAGTATGCTCATTGTAGATTGGCAACACTGTGTCTAACAGGTTTGGTTCACATTCAAACTCTGAGGGTAGGGTGAGGTGATAGTAGTGGAATACTCTAATGTGCTCACAGCATTATGAATGAAGCATCAAGATATGCATACTCATAGTATTTTTATGAGAAGTTTATTTATTTATTTATTTATTTCAGATGTCACAAAAGAAAAGCTTTTATCAGGATAGTTATTTGGAATATGGGTTTACCTATCTCATCAAGAATGGTGTACACATCCTTTAGTGTTTTGTGTGTTTGAAAACCTTTTCTAATGGCATCATAAAACCTTTTCAACTGAAGCAGTATCTGGCAAATGCTCATCCACATTTGAAAGATAAAAATTGTAGCTTTTTTGAGATGAAGTTATCCAATTTAAAAGGATGAAGATAAATGAATCTGGGACATATCAGCAAACCAAAATCAGTATAATGCGAGCTTTGTATGTGCTTGCTCTTCAGGTGGCCAAGGCAAAGAAACACCACATGACTGGTAAAAGTCTCTTGAAACCAAGTATCATTGAGAGTGTGAGGCTTGTGTTATGCAAGAAGCATTCCAGAAAATGAAAAATGATCTCTTTGTCTAACAACACCATCAAGAACAGAATTGCTGAATTGTCTGAAAACATTAAAGAAAATATGGTGTCAAACAACTTCTACAGTTCTGTCAGCTAAAGCACCTTCACTGTACACAGTATATATCTTTTTTTTTTCTTTGCTAGGCATTTTTGCTTTTATAGTAATAAAAAACCAAGTGTTTAAAATGCACCTCATAGGGATGTAAAATTGACATGAATTAAATCATTTTAAACTTTCTTTTTCAGGAGATAGTTAAAAGCGTGTTCTAATCAGAAATGTAGGCATATCATTTCTGTCAATAAATTTGATGTGTTCTAAGATGTTGGAACATGAATGACTAAAATTCGACATGAACTTTCCAGATAACCCAATACTAACTTGTATATTTTAATATTATTGATTTATTTGTAAAATTATGTATAGTTTCCATTTGATATATTGATTGTGTGTGTGTGTGTGCAAAAACAAAAATTCAAAAGAATGTCTCTTTGCATTATTTCATTGAAAGAATAAATAAAATCCATTGATTTTAATTAAGCTACATTAAAAAAGAAATAACTTTTGTGCCTCAATTGTAAACAAGCAAGACAGAAATAAGTTTTTGTGTAGAAGCTTTATAATGTGATATATTAAAGATAATGCAATAAAGTAGACCAACAAATATTTATGAAATTATTTTAAGCTGAAAACCAAAGAGAATACGCTCCTGCAAGCATAAATATTAAATTATATTTATTAAAATTAGCAACTAATATTTTAGCAATTTAAATTGCTAAAAAACTATTTGCATTTTTCTTTTTTAAAGTAATACCAATTTTACTTTATTCATACATAATTTAATGTATGTGTATGCATACATACATAATTTGATATATGTGTATATATATATATATATAGATATGCATGTATTTATGTATATTTTTTGCATTGATACATGTCATTTTGTTACTATATTGACAGCCATACTTAGAGGAGTCCTGCAGTCAATATGAACATGGCTGTTTGGAAAATCCATGTTGATGCCAATGGATTTTATATCATTGTTTTGCATCAGTAAAATTCTGTAGAGTGTAAAAGAAAGTTTTCAAAACATTCTTATAGCTGTACATATATTTCAAAAGAAATATATGGAGAATTATTTTTCTTTAAAAAAACAAATGAATTTGAATTCTAACTTTTGCATGGGATTATTTAAAATAATCATATTGTACATATTACACTTTCAAAAGTTATTTAAATTCAAATACTGAAGTATAAACGGTTCATTTAGTTTCTGACTGCATTAAAATTTTACAAGATAATTTATGTATATTCACATTTTAACTTCTCTATGTCTATGTTGGCACATTGTATATATAAATTTGCTTAGAATATTTTCCACCCACATACTGCTGTATTCTTTACTCAACTTACACTCAGGTAAATGTTATATGTCTATCAAGTGAATGCACAGATGTATATACAGTGTGTCAATGCATGGGTGTTTGAGTGTCTTTCAGCTCCCGGCACAAATGCTAAAAGAAATGCAGACACTCCCCAACTACATCCCAGCTTTGTCTGCAATCATTGTTATATCCTGCTGACATGCAATATGATGAGTTGAATCCATTGAAAATAGATATATTTTCTCCTATCCACTCTTATTCCTCTTCTTGCCATCAACCAAAAGTAGACCAAAAGTAAAAACGATTCCTTTCATCCCCACTTTACCATTGACAGTAGTTTGCACAACCTATCATGGCAGTTGCTGTAACAGTAATACTTTGTCTGCTCACTACAAACTTCATCAATGTGCAGCTGCTGTTTGATGCATAGTAGCAGTGCTAGATGCAGCCAAATGCAATAACAATCATTTTTGAAAATATCTTGCAACATATTTTAAATGACCATTAAACATTTCCCATCTCATGTGCATCTTGAAAAGACAAGAAACTTGTAGATTTTTATTTCTGGACTGATTTTGTTGTTTTGATCAAATCATTTTTCCTTCTTCTATTCAATAGAAAAATATTAACATGACCCAATATTAAAATGTTAATAAACCCTCATAAATCTTTCACTACTTATACTTTTATTATCTTGCAAGAGAAAGCAAATCATAATAGTAATAAAATGAAAAACTAGGTGTTAAATTACTTGGAAAATTTTAATTATTTAATATAACAGCAATTTTCTGGTCTTTATGACATTACTTACATGCATATGTGCATGTGAATAGCTTGGTGATTGGTATTCAAATCCAAATAAAAGATACAAATGTTAATTTTAAGCAAAATTGTTTTCAAAGCAAGCAGGTCATCCTTAACTTGAAAATTTGTTAAAGCACAATATTTGTATTTATTTTATTTTATTTTCGGTTTGTGTCGAGTAATGATTAACAAATCTATATTAGTATGTTATATGAATTTTAGATTTTAAAACCCAAATTATTTAGAGTTGTTATCTTAAAGTTTTTATAGCTTTAGTTGAAATTTGGATTCTGAACTTATATTTTAATCTCAAATTCAGTGCAAGAAGGTACCAAATGCTAAGTTACTGTTAAACTTTTAAAATTTGTCATCTAATAATAGATCTTAATTTGTTTTTATGAAAGCAACTAACAGAAACTTATAATGAAACAGCTTATTTAGAAAAACACACATATGTATCACATATTAACAAAAGAAAGTAGTTTCCCAAATTAACAAAAGAAAGTAGTTTCTCCTAATTTTCAAGTAAAAAATAAAAATAAATAAAAAAATTGGTATTAAATTAGTTCATAATTTTTTTCTTGGGTATCATTTCCATAAATGATTAATATTGTTTTTTTTTAAGACCAACCATTAAAGAATAGAGAATCATAATTGATTAGATAGTGCTATCCCTCCAACAGTAATCTTCTATTATAGACACATTATTAAATTTCAAGTCATCTTTTATGACTGATGTCATATGCCTGCCTTGACAATAACCATCAAGATGATTACACGTCAATTCGGGAATATTTACATTTATACATCTGTGGACAGATAGGAGTTATCTCTTCTAGATCATGACAAATGGACAATGATAAACAAAAATAAGAAAATAAGATTACTCTTTGATTGATATAATCAAACTGCAATCTTCCCAGGCCTGCTTCAATATCAACACATGTGCTGACCAACAATTCAAGGATGAATGACAAGATGAGACAATTTTTGATATAAGATTTTAATAAGTAACAAAATATTAAAATAAAAAAAATCAAAGTATGAATAAGGATGTCCAATGACTTGAACCTCAAAACTTATATTCGGATGCCCAACATAGTCGAAATAACAATTTACAACACATATCAACAAATATGAATGAATACAGGTGAATACGAATGCAAGAGATTACCACAAAATAAAAATGGGGAGAACCATATAATTTATAATTACATGTGGTATGATGGTAACATAATATTCATGGAAGTGTATGTGTGTTCTAACATGGGTCTAAGAATATAATAACTTATCTTTATATGTTCCTTTTCTCTTATTTTACTGTCTTTTTTCTTTTTTCCTCTCTTCCTCCTCTTTCTTTATACAACTTCAGACTCAAACGCAGTCAACTTGAAATGTATGTATCTATGACTGTCTCTATTTTCTTTCAGTTGACTGTTGTACTTTCAGCATACAAATTTCCGAAATATCCGCACTCTTCTCTATTCCTTTATTCAAACAAGCATCGTATTTTCTGCACGCAAACAATTCTGTAGTTTATTCTCCTCAATATCTCTTCCTTCGTATGTTAACTTCTCTGTGTCGCTATCTTTCTTTCTTTTCTTGATAAACAACTCAGCTTCACTTTCTTTCTCTTCTTTTAACAAACAGAAATCAGCATACAAATGACATTAGAGTTTCTTCTCTTCAATATCTCTTCATCGCTATTTTTCTTTCTTCTTTGAAAAAACAATTCAGCTTCATCTTCTTGTTTTAACGAATAAGAATTTATAAGTTCATTTTTTCTTATTCGGAGTTGCTTAAGATGAATTGGTCAAATTATGCCATTATCTCAAATGTGTTTGCCTTTTCATTCATCATTTATCAGCGCTCAGCAATTGTGACTTGCTCATCCAAGATTTGAGCTGCAACTGATTTCCAAACTTTGCTTTCCACGTGATTTGTTTTTGGCACAAATTCTAGCTCCTGCTGTTTCATGACCTCATGTATAGCTTCTGTCTATTTCCCATCTAGACATTTGTTCCTAAGGGTATCTGGGACAACCAACCTTGACCTGCTATCCCAAAATTGACTCTAGGCTCCCACGTGATCATCTCCTTGTTACCATGCAGAGACCAATCTCAATATATATGTGTAAGTGTGTGTATGGCTATCTATATCCATAACTGACCATCTAAAAATTCTTCTTATGTCACAATCTGAATGTGCATAAGATGAAGGGCAGTAATGTGAAACAAAAAATCACTATTATACCATGTCAGTTAAGTGCCATACATGATACATGCTTGGGCGATCATGTCTTGAAAGAGACATTACTGACTGGGCAGAAGATTATCCCGCAGTAGGTTGCCATTGCTTTCTGTGGTAGACTGGTTGCCGACCAAGGCTATAGAACCCAATCTGTCCTGTTATTTAACCCATAACTGGAAGGAATAGATGGATTAATACCTTTCCCAAGGGTATTTGCGCATAAGTGAATGCAATGAATTCAACTGGAATTCGAACTCGGCTCTACCGATTTCTTGTTCTGAGTCGATATCCATATACATCCATGTAATTATACCATGTAATATAACAATATTTACTTTAATAAATTACTATGCTATTTTCCATATTATGTATAGTATTCAGATATTAAACTAATAGTGAGGATCTAATGTTTATATAGAAAAAGAAAAACATATAAAATGATTTTTTGGAAAAAATGAGAATTGAGAATATCAAATCACTTATTCCAAGTATTATCAAAAGCATAAAAAAAGAAACAATACTCTTACTCTGGTGTGAAATTTGAAATAAATTTACATTTATGAATTTACATTTTTGACATAAAAAATTTATGATTAGCACAGAATACAAAATTTACAAAATGAGCTTGCACAAATTTTTTTTTTGAAAAATAAAATTTTGAAATACAATTATGTTGGCCTCATAAAAGCAATTATAGTTATTATCAAAAAGATGTTCACTTACTTCAATTAATTCAATAGGGAAAGAAGTTGAGAAAGTTGACAATTCACAGACATTGCTGGGTTTCTATTTTATTCAGGTAATAGTTCAGTTTTTCAAAACGAGATGAGATAAATTTTGTATTTTCATAAAAGGTTCAAATTCAAAGTTACTACCTCTAATTTTTAACAAACTTTCACAAAGAAGATATAGAAAGGTAACCATATATATCTTTAAACATGTAGAATTTTCTTTCTTTTCTTTTTATTCTGTTACTTTTTTCCTCATCAGTATTGTTTGTAATAGCTTTAATTTTTTTTTTTTGTTCAGATCCCTTGTTTATTCTCCAATTAGAACCAAAAGCCTTCTGCTTTCTTTTTTTCTCCTAAGTTCAGCTCCCAGAACCAGCTGATATCTTCTTTTTGAATGTTGAAATCCTGTCTGACAAGCCAGACTTCTTAAATCATTTCCAAATTCAATAAAAATTTAAAAACCAAAAGAACATAACTTACTTTTCTCATTGATTAAAATTCACAAAATGTATTTCTTTAAACCATGCACGTTTGTAAACTTTATTTTAGTGGAGTTTGAGACCGTCAGACATGAGCCTCTTTGTTTACAAATTCTTGAAAACCGATTTTTTATATCTGTATGTTTTCATTTTGGCAGTATTTTTTATATCAATTTGAATCTTACATACGTAACGTTTTACACATTAAATTTTATTGAAAACATTTTTTACTTTATGTTAGCAGCTTTTTACTATAAAAAACATGTTAGTAACTTAATTATAAATATTTTTCAAAACACTCTGCTCAAAAGAAAATGTAATAAACAAACCTAGTCTGTTGTATTATTTTTATTTACTCTTTAATTACTTTTATATAAGTTTACATTTCTTTTTTACTATATAATTTTTTATAGAAAAGCCTATAAATATTTTTAACCAAGAAAAAATATTTTGAATGATTCCAGTATGATTTAAATAGTATTCATTATAATATTTTCTTTGTATAATTTTAGGCTTAATAAATTAAAAAAAATGAATTTGAAATTGATATAATCTTCTCATACATTCAATGGAAAATATTCATCACAACTTTCATTTTGTCACAAATACAAAAGAATATTAAAATATTTGGGTTTTTAAACTCATATTTTATTGTTAGTAACAAATTTGTTTATTCTTTTCAAAATTATCTTTTTAAGAATATTTAAACTTTTGATTTATTTTTAACCTTTTGCCAAATCATAAAGAAAATCAGTTTTGTAAAGTAAAATTCAAAGTGTTTTTAATGAAAATTCAATTTGCAAAACTAATTATTATAAATTCTAAAAATTGACTCACATACAATGTTGGGCAAAGGAACAGTAAATTGATTGACTGATTTCTTTTTTACAACTTATCAGTCTTTTGTATGTTTTTTAAAGTCAAAACATATTTACAATTGTAAGAATAATTCTTATCTTTTTGCAAGTGAATATTGCATTAAAATTTTTTTAGAAATAATAATAGCTTTCATTATTTAACTCATAGATGGGGAGAAGATGTAAATTCATACCTTTCTCAAAGTTATTTGTGTGCTAGTGTGTAAAGAACCTGATTAGAATTTAAACTTGGCTCTCTGATTTCTCATTCTAAGCAGTTATCTATTACATCACATGCACTTCCAAGCTTACAGCACCTGATATTCCTAAGCAGTCACCCATCTATATACTGACTAGGCTTAACGTTGTTTAACCAGTGATCAAGCAAGAACAATTGTTCCAATGTGATATGGTCAGTAGCAGTGATAAAAAATTTGTTTGCCAATATATTTTCTCAGCATTTATGAAATATCATAAGGTCTTTTGCAAATAAATTTAAAGGGAAATCAAGCACAATCACGGTAGAAAATTATATCCTACTTCAATGTGTATTGATTCAATGTGTATTCAAAAGAACAATAATTATTTTCTCTTATTCTAGCTTTGTTAGAGACAGAGATGAGATGGTGAATCACATAAGGGGTAACTGCAGTAATTTAGCTCAGAAGGAATACAAAAATAGATATGAATGGGTAAGAAGGGTGGTCCACAGGAAACTGTGTAAATGACTAGGATACATTCATTCAGATCACATAGCACAAATCAGAATCTAGTGTAGAGAATAAAAACATAACCATGACATTGAAATTCAAATGGCTTGCATAATCCAAGCAATTTTATCCTGAGATCTGCTGTAATAGTGACAACTGCAGTTTGACAAATTTTACAATTGTTAGATCTGGTTTTCTGGCCTGGATTTGGAAATTTATTTGTAAATGGAAAAAAAGTAAAAAGAGTAAAATAAAAAGAAAGTGAAAAGATGGACAAATATTTTAAACTTGCAAAAGAATGAATAAAATTTGAGGTGACCATTGTTTCATTGTCATTAGAACACTTGGTGGAGTCTTACAAAGAGGTTGGAAGAATTGGAACTGCAAAGAACCAAAGCATTCTGAAAATGGCATTATTGAAACTTATTTGTCAAATCTTCTTTGGTATCAATTTTTTTAAAAAGCATTATATTTTCCAAGTGCCACTAAGATTTGTTTGAAATATCAATTTTATTTTACTAAATATACTTCTAAAATGAAAAATGAAATATACTTCTAAAATGAAAAATAATTCATTAGGCTTTAAAAATGTAAAATTTTATTAGATCATACAGAAAGGGAGTTTTATATTTAAGAATATTTCAGTCATTTAAAACAAGTGAATAAGCAATAAATGAACATTTTGTCTGAATTTTCTTTGATGATACATTGTTATTATTAATTCTTGGCTTATTTGCTTTTTCAAAATGTTTGATAAAGAATAATATAGCCTTTAACTAAATTTGAATTTCATCTGCTGATTGACTAACATGACCTTATTTGTAAGGTGCAGTCCATTTCAGAATACTCCCAAACCTATAGGATGCAAGTTCAAGTTTCAACAAAGCTGTTCAACATTGTTCAGATGCTCAAATTTCAGCTTTATATATTTGTTATTGTTGTTAACACAATATTTCAGCTGATACATTCTCCAGCCCTTGTCTGGTATAATCCATGATAAAAAAACCCCTTTAATTCCAGAAAATGACAGATGATAGAAATAGCCTATGTTGTCAAATTGGTCTATTTCCCTAGCATTAGGTACATCCAGACTATCACAAGTTACAAAAAATTTATGAAAGGCGATTTTCTTTTACTTTTAATCTATGCTGTTTACTTAAGTAATCAGTCATAGAATTAATAAAAATTCCTGAGTGCTGTGATAAAAATCATCGATAATAAAATGAAAGAAAAAATTAAGACTGTATCTTCTGATTAATATAATATAAAAGAACACTATATCGTTTTTTATCTGATTTTCTAAAAATTATTTTTAATAAAAACAATAATGTTAAAATTTTATGAGAAAAAATAATTGACATATTGGAAGTGTGTAAAAATTAATATAGAAACAATTTTTAGTAAAAAGATAAAATTAGATTGTATTAAAAATAAATTAATTTGCTAACATGGTTTCTTTGAAAAAGTAACCATTTAAATGAAGTCAAATGGTGTGTGTATATATATATATATATATAAGCATGAATGAAAATCATAAAATACCCTCTGTGAGACTGTAAACTTTTCATTACTAAATTTAACAAAATGGACCTTGCTTTGTTTTCAAATTCAGCTAAATTTGAATTGAAAATAGCAGTTTGGTTATATGGTAACTTTCGATGGTATAATAAGTATAGGCCTCTTCAGGAACTGGTTTAATAGTTGGTTTTGCTTGACAGGTTTGCTATATAAGAGGAAAAATCTTGACTGCAAAGACCAGAAAAGACAGAGCAGAAAGGCTCAGGCTGCTGCTGCTGCTGCTACAGAAAAGAGACTAAAAACCATACAGGGAAAAGGCTTTTATAATGTAGAAAAACTCAACTATCTTAATGTTTAAAGTCTGTTGCATCTGAGAGAAGAAATACACTACATGGTGTCCTGGGATGATAAAAAATTACTTCCATATTGCTGTTGATGAAGAAGACAAAATAAGAAGAATCTTCTAAACTCTTGTAATATGAATGACTTTTTAAACCCATGAGAGTGTATTTCAAACTTGAAGATGATTGTTCCCAAAATTCTAAATATTTGTCAAAAGGACTTCAGAAAAGCTGCTTCACCAAAGTAGGTTAATTTTATCAATCCCACCCCAAACTGCAACTTTCATTTTCAAATTTCAACTTAACTTTTGAACAAGAAATGAAATTTCCTTTGTTGATAAAGAAAACATTTCCTTTACACAAATTGTAGTTTTTAAGGGTAATTTTTTACGAGGCCTATATTGTAATTTGTATAATTTGTATATTGTGAAAGATATTTTTATTATTGTAATATATGTTTTTCTCAGCAAATTTCATGCTAGAGTAAGTCTTGTATTTGAAGCATTCAAAATACTCAAGACAAGAAATTTAATGTTCTCTCTGCCCCTTTTTCTATCAGTAAATCTTTTAGATTTTGTATTTGTTAGTGATACTACTACTGAGTAATAATGACAATAATTATTGCTATACCGCCACTTTAATTAAAAATTACTCGAACCTTAACATAAGTGATTCTTATTGTATCTAGAAGTAAATATCATCTTGAAATAACTATTTTTACACTAACAAGCATCATATTAACTGAATGCCTTTATTTGAGGGAAATCACTTCATGTTAATATCTACTGATCTAATGTTTTATGGTACTAAATAGTAAACATAATAAACTCTACAAATATGATTTTCAGTTATAAAACTATTATTCAAATATAAATATGATTATGAAATAATATAAAATTTTCTATATTAGGGGAGGGTGGGGAGAGTTAGCCACAAAATCTTCCTTTTTTATATTTCTTTCACTAGTATTGAGGTGATTGGTCTTATCAAACTGGAAATTTTCACACATAAACAACACACATTTTTCATGATATGGAACAAATTTTATTCATGTAAGTATGTAAAAAAAAAAGTTGAGAACAAAATTCCAGACATGTCATGTATGGGGAGAGTTGGCCAGGGCATGGGGAGACTTGGCCTCTTCAGTGGGGAGACTTGGCCACAAATGGGGAAAGTTGGTCACATTAAAAGAAGTCAGCTTTTTCAGCTCTCAATAACAAAATACAACAAAATGAGCATATTTATTAGTCTTTACATCATGTCTGCATCATAATAACACCTGATAATATTCTGAAATGTGCTGGGCTCAGCGATATAATGGTCTACACATGAATGATGAAATATAAACACACGCACACATACACTAGTTACAAATCTGTGCCACAGATGTGTTCTAATTAGTAAATTAGACACCCTAATACAAAGGAATGCGTGAAAAACAACCACAAATTCATTCAGAACCCAGTTATGTGAAGATATAAAACCAGTATGAACAATGTGGAGAGTTGGCCAGCCTGTGGCCAACTCTCCCCACAAGGAAAATCTGAACACAAAAAAAATCAACAATGACTGTCACTTTTTAAGAAATATGCTGAAAGCTAGGCTAAATGGACACTCTTTACAGATGCAAAAAAACAGAACACTGACAATGCCATGAGTTCAAAGGTAAAACTGAAAAATTGAAAAACTTACCTCCAAAATGAGTCATGTGTCAAAGGAAGTAATCAATAGTGGGCCAGTTATTCCTCACTACAGAAGAGCTCTTCAGAAACAAAGCTAAGAATTAGTTTCATATTTGGGTTTTGCTTAGACACAGGGGTGGCCAAGTTTCCCCACTGGCCAAGTCTCCCCACCCTCCCCTATTACATATATTAATTTCCATACTACAAACCAGTAATATACATACATATGTTGTTTTACTCTAAGAACATCTATCATGCAATTATTCTTATCATCATATATATTAATGTCATATTAATATCATATATACTATTTGTGAATGTAACTCTCTTATATATATATATATATTACTAACGAACATAAATTTTTTTCCTCACTAGCAGCACAATCCTGTGTTCTATGCACAAGGTAATTGTCCGGTGCTGATTGAAAACTGACCATTGCATAATTTAAATATTACTATATATAATGTACTATAATGATAGTGGAGTAGTCATATTTATCTATGGGGGAGGAGGGTAAAAACTAAATTATAAGATAACTAAATAAACAAAAATATAATATGAAAATATAATAATATAAATAATAGTGTATACATACATACAAAAGCACATATACATACACTTACATACCTCAAACTACAAAATTCTAAATCAAATACAAATATATATACACATCTAATAAATGATTTTAAATATAATACAAATGTACACACAAAATATTTGACATATATATATAACAGGCTAAAATCTGGTTTCCTCCACCGAGCGCACATATTTGAGAGGTTAGAATCACTGTCTGATGTCAATTCAGTCGGGTTTCAATCCTGGTTAGAAGCAATTGGATGTCTAACCATACTGATGAGCTGTGATACACCAAAACAGTCTGCGGATGACTATTTATGCTCTTGCACACCAATTGAGCACTATGGAGAAATGGTAGACTTTAAGAACAGTAGCTACTCATGCATTTACACATCATTCATTCAGTGATGAATTTGAACACTCTCAGCTACTGGTGTGTGTTTACATTGTGCATATAACATGCTAAAATCCACCTTCATCCACCGAGTGCCCATAGCTTAGAGGTTAGAATCATCGACTGATGTCAAGTCAGATTTCAATCATGGCTAGAAGCAATCAGATGTTTAACCATACTGATGAGCTGTGATACAGTCATTGAAACAGGATTGTCTGTGGATGGCTCTCTCTCTCTCTCTCTCTCTCTCTATATATATATATATATATATATATATAACTATTATCTTTACATAGCAATGTTTTATGTCAACACAAGAAAATATCATCTTTGATGATGGATATCTTTATCTTGTTAACATCCCTAAAACCACTCTGAAGATGGCTCATGTGAGCTGAAACCTTAAAACCAGCATAATAAAAAAATATCCAAATGTTGGACAATTTTTGTCTTTATTTTCACCAGACAATTAAGTTAAAATATGATGTTTAGAATGACTCAAGTTTAAACATAATAGATATTCATTGTCTGTTATATTTAACAATATATGTTTATATATAAAAAACATAATGTCATATGCCTGCGCCTGCCTCAACAATAATCATTAAGATGATTACACGTCGATTTGGGGATATTTACATTTCCACATCTATGGACAGATACAAGTTATCTCTCCTACATCATGACAAATAGACAATGATAAATAAAGATAAGAAAATGAGATCACTGTTTGATTAATATAATCGAGCTGTAATCTTCCCAGGTTTGCTTCAATATCAACACATATGCTGACCAACAATTCAAGCATGAACAACAAGGCGAAATGATTTTTGATATAAGATTTTAATAAAATATTAACAAAATATTAAAATAAAAAAATATATAAGTATGAATAAGAATGTCCAATGACCTGAACCTCAAAACTTATGTTCGAATACCCAATTTAGTCGAAATAACAATTTACGACAAATATTAACAAATATGAACGAATACAGGTGAATACAAATGCAAGACATTAACACAAATAATAATGGGGGGAATCATGTAAGATTATTATTGGCACATATGGTATAGTGTTTGTGGTAACATAATATTCATGAAAGTGTATGTATTTTCTAACACAGACCTAAGAATATAATAACTTATCTTTATATCAGTTTCTTCACTTTTGTTTTACTGTCTTTTCTTTCTTTCTTTCTTCCTTTCTTTTTCTTTCTTTATACAACTTCGGACTCAATCACGGTCCGATTGAAATGTATGTAGCTGCGACTTTCTTTACTTTTCTTTCAGTTGACTGTTGTGTTTTTAGCATACAAATATTTCGGCAATATTTGCAATCTTCTTTATTTCTTTCTTCAAACAAGCGTTGTATTTTCAGCACACAAATAATTCCATGGCTTCTTTTCTTCACTATCTCTTTGTCTGCACGTTATCTTCTCTGTGTCGCTATCTTTCTTTCTTGATAAACAACTCAGTTTTATCTTCTTCTTCTTGTTTTAACAAATAAGAATCAGCATACAAATAACTCTATAGTTTCTTCTCTTATCTTCTCTCTGTCGCTATCTTTCTTTCTTGATAAATGATTCAGTTTCATCTTCTTCTTCTTCTTGTTTTAACAAATAAGAATTTATACGCTTGTATTTTTTATCAGGAGTTGCTTAAGATGAATTGGTCAAATTACACCATTATCTCAAATGCATTTTCCTTTTCATTCATAAGTTATCAGCACTCAGAAATCGTGATTTGTTCATTCAAGATCTGATCTGCAAGTGACTTCCAATCTCTGCTTTCCATGTGACTTATTCTTTGGTGCAGACTTTAGCTCCTGCTGCTTCACAACCTCATGTCTAGTCTCTGTCTATTTCCTATCTAGACATTTGTTACTAGGGGTATCTGGGTCAACCAATCTTGACCTGCTATCCCAAAACTGACTTTAGGCTCTCATGTGACCATCTCCTTGTTACCACTTGAGACCAATCTTAATATATGTGTGTAAGTGTGTGTGTGGCGATCTATATCCGTAACAATAAAAATAAACTTATTACTGCTAACAATACTGAAACAGGATCTTATAAACTTTAAAAGATTATAAGCGAGTAGCTACCTTAATGAAAATGTAAAAATCCATAAAAAACATCATTTCCTCTGACCTCTCATTTCACAAATACCCACACCAGTATACAACCTTTCCAAAACACTTAGCACATTTATTACTCCTTACCTCCCAAGTAAAGATGGTATTAACTCCTCAAATGAATTTATACAAATTCTTCATTCTGTAAAACCAAACAATCAAATAGTCACATCTTTAGATATACAAAATTTATTCACTAATGTTCTCATCCATGAAACGATTGACATCATTATCCATGATGTATACAATCATGCTACTCTCTCCATGATCAATATTAAACCCACTATTTTAAAAAAATCATTATTAGCATGCACCATTCAAATACCATTTCATAATCTCTTAGATAATATTATAATCAGATGGATGGTATTGCAGTGGGATCTCTTTTAGGACACCTCTTTTCTTATTATTTCATAGCACATTTAGAAAATAAAACACTTAATGACACTATTAAACTCCCTATATATGTAAGATACATAGATGACATTTTCATTTTAGCTAAAAATATTGATCAAATTACACAACTTAAAAACAAATTTGACATAACTTAAAAACAAATTTGAAATTCGCTCTGTCCTCAAATTTACATTAGAACTTAATATCAATGATAAAATTCCATTCCTTTATGTATTTATTAATTCTAGCACACAAATTTACTACTTCTCTATATAGGAAACCAACTAGCATAAACTCATGTTTTCTTAATTATAATAGTGAATGCCTCCAATGATATAAGTTAGCTGTTATAAAAACTTAATTCAACTCACAAAAATGATATTTTCTGCCAAAGCCATATTCTATAAAGAATCAACATTAAACAAACACTTGTTAACAAATACTGATAATATTATAAAAATTAATAGTGTACTTCAAAATAAATATAACATTATTAACTTATACTATTGCAACCAGATGAATAATATACAAACATCATGAAATAACACTCAAAAAAAATAATAGGTAGAAATGTTACACCAATTAATAATAATAAACAAATTAAGCTCATCATATATTACAAAAAATTTAAAACAATTGGCCTCATATGCTCTAATAACCCTACAAACATACAACTAAATTCTCTACAGAAAACCAATATAGTGTATTACATGCCTGTTCAGAGACTGGATCTCTGATACTAATAATAAACCCACTACATACATTGGTTTTACTACAACAACGCTCTCCCATAGACTTACCTGTCACCTTTCTGGTCATAGTTCTATTAAACAACATTTCTTAGAAAAACATAGTCATGTAGGTAATATTAGACAGATTTTAGTTGATAACACAATAATACACACAGTAAAAAGAACCTTCAGATATTGGATGCCGTCTACATTAAATCAAAGCCGCCCACACTCATTAAAATCACATTTCAATCTAGTCACAACACATTACTTTGCAATTAGACATATAGTTCTGTTAACATTTCTGTCTCTCATGTGGTGTGACATCATAGAACTGCATTACTAATTTATGACCTGCATCTGCTATTCAGTGACTATCGTTTTATGTATTATTATGTATATTATATTTAAAATTATTTATTAGATGTGTATATATATTTGTATTTGAATTATAATTTTGTATGCTTACACACAAAAGTAACTAACGACACCAGTTCCATAACAGCATATAAACACAAAAATATTGAAAAATATCAGATGTAAAACAAAACAAGCCCTGATGAGTGAGCATATTATTATATGTTCACAAAACTTTGAAGTTGGCATGACAGAAGTGATGCCAATCAGTTAAGTGACAATTTTTTCAATATTAATTTTATTAATGCTCTGTCTCTGTCTCTGATATCAAGTACTTTATTGCAAAGCCTGCTTGTCTTAAATGCCTTTTTACCATTAAACTGCTGAAAGTCAGCAGTTTGGACTTCAAACAGTTTTCCAACTGAACACTATGTGTTTACATATCAACATGCACTGTAGAATTCATGCCCACAGGTAAATAAACATTCAAACACATCTATTGAATAAACAAATATATATATAATGAGCATTATATATTCAGCTCGCTTCAGATAAGTTTCAATTACTTTCCAGTAATTTCCTTCTTAATATATATATATATATTTTTATTTATTTTATTTTTAAATAACCTTAATCCAAACGGAAAAGTAGAAAGGTAAATCCCAAAAACCTGATCCTAATTAATATTAAAATTTTAATATTAAAAATGATACAGGTGGAGAGCTCAATTTAATTAAAATTACAGAGCTAATATAAAATAAAATAAGTTTTCAATGTTCAAAATTGTTGTTGTATGATCATTTCAACATGAAATCCCTAAGAGAGATTTCACATATCATCAGCAACTAACACTTTTTCAAAATGAAAAAATAAAAATAAAAAAAGACGATAGGCAAATTCTAATGAATTTATGTAATACTGACTCTGAGTCCTGAATTTTAAATGAATGCAATTGTAGCTCTGTGGATGCCTGCCCAGTGGAGGGCAAATGTAAACCCACAAAGGTAATTTATGAAGCCCACATTTCACTATCAAACAACAAAAATAATTATCGGACTTATATTGGTATGTCCGCAGGATCTTTTAAGCAGAGATATTACAATCACAGGTATTCATTTTTGAACCTAGGTCAAAAATACCAGACAGCCCTTTCACGGAGATTCTGGAAAATTAAGGAAGTAGTGCTGGACCCTGTAATTAGCTGGAAACTAATAGGTTCAGCCTGTATTCCGAGGAATTTTCATGATAGGTGCTGTCTGTGTCTGCTAGAAAAATTTTAATATTAAAGTACCCAAAACAACACCTACACCTGAATTTTAGAAAAGAATTCATTAGTAAGTGCCGCCACAAAGCGAATTTTGTGAACTTTTAAATTTTAAATTCTGGTTTTAGTTTTTATGAGATTAATTTAATTGTTTTTGATAAATTAATTTAATTTTTAAATAGTAATTTTAACCCTTCTACCTTCCTCTCCCTGTGTCCTTTGATTATCTAACTTTATAAAATATGGATTCTTTACTAATTTAACACCCAATTTCTTCTGCTAGTATATTTATCTTTTTCACAACTTAATTTTTATAAATTTTTATAAAAAAATTTTTTTAAATTAATTTTAAAAAATTTTTTTAATTATATCTTTATTTAATTTAATTTTTAATTTTATTTTATTTTTCAATTTTTATTTCTTTTTGTATTTTCTTATTTTAGTTTATCTATATCTATATTTATCTTTAATTAGATTAACTTAATTTTTTAAAATCTTATATCTATGTTTTAATAATACAAAAATCTTTTTTCTAATACTTTAACCCATGTATAAATGCTAGTTTTGTTTGACACGTATTGAGCGTCTCCAATATATGAACTTTTCCTTTTTTCTTTTCTTTTCTTTTCTTTCCTTTTCTTTATACCCCCCACTCTATTCCCTTCTCTTTTGTTTAACCCACTTCTCAGTTTAACAACACTTCCTATTTCATCTTTTAACCCCTTCCTCCTGTAAAGCTAGACGAAGCCAAATTTTCAAATTTTTCCCTTACATCTCTATCTAAAAGTAAAATCTTAAAAATAGATGTTAATATCAAAATTTTTTTGTGATGTAAATTTCTTAGTTCTTAACCGTATTTTTTTATTTTTTTCCTTTTGAAAAAGTGTTAGTTGCTGACGATATGTGAAATCTCTCTTAGGGATTTCATGTTGAAATGATCATACAACAACAATTTATTATATATATATATATATATATATATATATATATACACACACACACACACACACATAAATATATGCATATACACAGATAAGAACATATACATGTATATTTATACATACAGATATGTATGTGAATATATAACTTTCAATATATTCAAAATATATATCTAAACTGTAAATATACACAAGAAACATAAAATCACATATGCACACACATATAATTCCTATTATTATAAAGACATACATATAAATATACTCATTCAGCCTCTATAAAAGAAATGATAAGTTATCCAAAATACATATTACAATATATTTATTTAATTTTTAATTTAATCTGATATTAGTAAAAAAACATAAACATATGTGCAAGTAAATAGAAATTACAAATATGAACTAGTAAATATACAATCATACATCTAATTCTGAATGTAAAGAAAAAGTAGATAAATGAATTAAAAAAACATAATAAAGATATCTGGCTCAAATTGAAATAAATCTGGTTCAACATATTTCAAGAGATATTTTTTATATCTACAAGTGGCCTTTAATTTTTTTCTTTAGAGTTATTTAAATTTTTAGAATAGTAAATTTTTCACCTTTATCATTGTAAGAATTCTAGCCATTATTTATCATGTAATTTCTACGATCCTCTATTTGCCATTATTATTTAGTGAGAGCAGTATCTATTGTTACTTAAACTTAGTCTGTGATTATAAAATCGATTTTCCCAACAGGTTACAGTTAAACAAATATAAATTTTTTGTTCTTTATTAGATTGTATGTTAGCTCTACAAAACAATATTATTAGTCACACATTGGCCATTTAAGTGACAGTTCATATTATTTCAGCAGTTACATTTTTTTTATAATTATGTAATCTTGCTTCATTATAGTTGTTCTTTTTGCAAGTTCTATAATTGTTACAATGAGATATGGATTTTTCAATATTTATAATGCAGCTGGTAACTTTGGTAAAAAGTCTTCTTTAGTGTTTTTAATTTTTGAAATGTTTATGTATTAGTTTGAGAAAGATTTTACTGACATTAGTTTTAGCATGGGGGTAGGGGTTAAAAATTGCAGTGTCTTTTTTTATTTTTACCTTCTATGTTTTTTTCCATGTGTTCTATATTTACTTTGTCTTCTTTCTTCAAGGATTTTTACATATTTAACTTTAGCTTCATCAAATATTTCCTTATTTCTCAAGTTAACTGTTAATCAATATTGTACTGATTTATATAAATGTTTAAGGATGATTTGATTTACTATTTACATATTTCTGGTTGTGCACATCTTTTATATACAGTTTGTATCTACTAGTGTTCAAATCCAAGGTCACATCAAGAAAGTTAATCACTTCTGGATTTGTTGTTGCAGTAATTTTTATGTCATGTTCTTTGAAGAATTGTACCAATTCTTTTCTTGATTGATCTGTTTCTTGAATTTATTTTACATAATAAAATTACACCATCATCACTATAAAGTTCTGTATTATTGATATTGAACAAATATCTCAGTTACCACATTAGTAATATCCCTACTATTTCACATACCTCTGCTGAATCATATGCTCCCATGACAATGTTGAATTCTTCAGTGTTTTGTTTTGCCCACCAACATCCATTATGGTCCAGTATGGATTTTCTCACCTGTCTTATAATTTTAAGTTCTTTATCATTAATGTTACAATATTTTTTGGCTAAATTCATTACATTTATTTACTTTGGTAAAAATCAATTATGCTGAATTGGATGAATATACATTCAGTCTCCTTTTTTATTTTTAAACTAAATTTCTTATTGCACATTTTCGTGACAGTATAAAAATGTTGTTTTTATCATTTTAAAAAATTTAACTTTGTTTAAATTTGTTTTTTATGCACATTCTTTTGAGAGAAGTATATTTTTATGTAGGCTAGACGGTCCGTGTAAAATTTGTAAAAAAATTAATATCTTTTTTGGCTCAGTGGTAATAACCTGCCAAAATTTGTGAAGGATCCATTTCTAGTTTATGAAAATTATTTTTTGCATATATGGATTTCTGAGAAATTTTCCCAATAACTGTATAAAATGGGAGTATTTTTAAAAAAATACTGTGTCCTAGAGATGCCTGTGGGTCAATTTGCAAGTAGGCCTTTTCATTTTTTCTCAAAGGTGCAAGCACCTTTGTTTTTTACTCACTCATTGTTTTCTCTTTTCATCATTTTTAAAAACTCTTGTCTTTTCCTGAGTTATAATTTCTCTCCCATTTTTTGCTGGTGATCATTTATTGTTATCGTAAGAAGATTTTGCACAAATTTTTTTGTACATTTTTTGTAATTTTTTTGTAAACTGTAAATAAATGCATTTTTCTTTTTAAAATTTTATGCAGTGGTCATTTTATATTTTATAATTTGGCACCCATTATTGTGTTTTACTAAATTTTTGTGTCTGACACAGGAGCTTGCATTTGGTAGAAATCAAATTTTTATAACAAATAACCCTATTCATCTTTTTATACATTCTATACAAAGTAACATTTCTAACTTATTTCCTTGCTATAGCACATTAATTAATAATTAAATTAATCATAGAAGTGATAAAAAATTATGTAAAGGGTTTAAATAGTAATAAATTTAAAATATTTAATTTAATATTAATATAATTTATATTTGCATAAATTTCTTAAATTCATTTATCATTCTTTTCACTTTTATCATTTGAGAGACAAGTTCAAATGATAATTCCCTGATATTAACACTGAAGACATTTCAATGAAACTGAAAAAAAAAAAAAATTATATGTTGTGTGGAAGATGTATCTGAGAGTATGCAAAATGAGTTCTTGGAGCTCAAACATGACACTCCTGCAAAGGATGGGTTTGGTACACAAAATCTTCAAGGCTTCTGGGTTAATGTTCATGGAGCATACCCACAACTGAGCACCAACACATTAAAAATTCTCATTCTGTTTTCTTCAACTCTAAATTTTCTGCTTCACTCATGATCAAGCCCAAAGCATGAAACTGACTTGAGATAGAATGTGACAGACGTTGAATGCTTGCAAAAACTAATACATTAATTGATACACAAAAAACAAATTCATCCTTCTCACCAATCAATTTTTAAATTTATCTTCTTTTATACATATTGTACTTTTATACGTATATTGGTAAATTTTTAAAATAAATTAGTAAAACTTAACAGTGTGTTTTGACTACTCTTTTTATCATTCACATGGGGAAATCTAAGTGATTAAACTCTATGAAGGGAGAAATAACAGAAAAATGTTTCGGAACCACTGGTCTAGGAGTTTGCCTTCTGTTCAGCATGTTTTGATAGATGCTCAAGAGGTTTTTCCTGGTTGGTGAGCAAGTCTTTGGATGCAGCATGTGCTCTTGTCTTTGCAGATCTGGCAGGCAGACTTTGCATGTTGGATGTTACCATAAAGTATAAGTCTCTTCATCTCATTGGGGTTTATGTGCCCAATGACTATGTAGACAGTCTGCTTTGTTTCAGCTGATTGAGTCATTTCCGATGACATCTCGTTGGGTAGTTTTAGTAGATGATTGGAATGCCATCCTTGACTTCAATATAGATGGCATGGGGAAAGATCTGGCTCTAACAACCCAGATGTGAAGCCATTTAAGGACTTTATTGACAAGTTCGATCTTGTCGATAGTACCGAAATGGGCACCCCTAAGATTTAGTGTAGACTTAAACTAATATGGGTGGCTCAGCTTCGGTGGCACATTCTAGCTATATCAACTGTGTTCTAGTTAAGAAAGTTGGTGTAGGGCAGGTTTAGGTTTACCACGTTTTCATTCTATAGTTTACTTGCATCATAGGCTCATCTGGGTTTGTGTAAACTTAGATAAGTCTAAGGTTAAATTAGCTGGCTACTGGAAATTGAACTCATCATTGTTTGATGAGAAAGATTTCTAGAACCAGTTGCCACTAATGCTACATCAGGAATTGGCAGGGGCTATAGTTGAAAATAAGTAGTGAGATTTCTTGAAGTCTAAAATAAGTTGTTTGCTGCTGAGTAAAGTCAACTCATTCTAAAAAGACTAGCAGCACAAATGGCATGTGTAATGAAAGTTGATCAGGCGGTTAAATCTTGTGTTAGTGTGAATGTAACTATAGCTATGGTGAAGGTGGCCTCTCTACTTTTCAAGAAGGATCAAGCTCTTGTAGTTAGGGCTAGGTGCTACATTGCCAGATAAGTGGACCATGACTACAAATGCAGATATATGTGAAACTTTTCGTGACTACATTCAGGAAATGTTCACCAAGGAGCCCAGTCTGAGCACTGCTCAATTTGATGCATATTTGGCTGACTACTCTCACCTTGAGGTGGCTGAAATAGCTAGGTGCGAGGGTCTCATTACAGAGTTTGAGATCTGTGATGCTCTGAAGCTGGTTGGCCAGGACAAAACTCTGGGATTAGTTGATATTCCTTGTAAATTGTACTTGAGGCAGTCACCCGTTCTTGTTCCTTTGCTGGCACTGATTTACAACTACTGGATGAGGCTGGGGTCTATACCTCAATGCTTCACTAGGGTTGTAATCAAGTTGTGGTGGATATGGAATAGGGAACTTCATGCCTTCATTGATGTTAAATACAGAGTTGAAGATTTTAGCAAAGATTTTAGCATTTGAAGGCTGTCCTCTCTCATCTGATTGGCCCCAATCAGACTTGTGCTGTGAAGGCTAGGACTATTCCAGAGAACTTTCATTTAGTGTGCTTGATCATTGAGAAAATTGACACTTTAGCCATGCTGGTTGATTTAGATCAGTCCAAAGTATTTGATAGGGTTGACCATTTTCTGGAGTGTGTCCTTTTGGCTGCCGGTTTCGGGTCATACTTTCACACTTGAATTCAACTTCTGTACATCTCCCCTAGTGTACTGGTGGAAGTGATTGGGGTATGATTAGAGCCTTTCCTATTGCCCTGCTCCATTCATCAAGGTTGTCTGCTTTTGCCTCTGCTTTACATTCTTGCATTGGATTCTTCCCTTTGCATGTTAAAGGTGAATCTGTTCCTTGTAATCTCCTTACCTAGTGCTATCATTTTGGCCAAATATTCTGCCTATGCTGACAACATTTTGGCTCTTGAATCAAACAGAGCCAAGATTGATGAAGTTGGCAAAAAATCAGAGGATACAAGATAGTGACAGGGACCAAGATCAATTGTGATAAGTCTACTGGTTTGCGGTTGAGCATGTGAAAGAGAGTTTCTCTTCTCCCGGCCTTTCCTTTGGACAGACAGACTGGTCATGATACTGTGTCTGGTTAGTTCCTGATCTCTCATTGGAAATGAATTGGTTGGAGGTGTGGGAGCAGGCCGAAGCTGCAGGTCATCTGTGGTCTTGAAGGAATCTTTCCTTAAAAGAGAAGGCAGAAGTATGTGTTTCATACATCTACCCAATTCTCTGTTACTGATCCTTTGTGCTTCCACTGCCATATGCCATATTAATGACATTAGTCATAGCCTTGTTCTCCTTTTTGTGGAGAACCAAGGTTTCCAATGTGTGTTGACCTGTCTGTTGCCTTCACACTTCTTGAAGGTGGTCTGGGTACACCTAGTGTTGAGATTCGTCATCATGTGCTTTGCATTAAATTCTGAATGTGTTTGCAAGCAGATGGAAATGGCAAATTCTGAAAGGAAGATGCCAGTAAGAACTTTCCATCCTTAAGAAGTGTGCACTCATGTGAGGAGGAGGCCCACCGTTTACCTCGAGGTGAGTGCTCCTATTGTGAATGCCAGTTAACCCTTAAGTTCTTCTTACAGGTAATGGCTGGCCTCTCCAATGTTCAGGCATTGCCCTGTGAGGCATTATATCGGGTACTAGGGAGGGGCTCTATTCAAAATGATCTGATTGGTGAACTCAGTTTGACAAAGCAGGAGGTTTACTCTATTTAGTCTTGGATTCCTGGAATGAAATATCTCATTAATACAGTGGGGGGAGGGGGGTATCACTTACCTGGCTGTTGATATAAAAGACTCTCTGGGTCAGCAAGAAGTTTTCATTAGTGGGCTTGGGTAGTTCGCCCAACTCTGTCCCCTGTGGTGTGTCAGTGGTTGAAACTTTGTCTCATACTTTCTTCCACTGCAACCCACTTACACAATTTCCTGTTGTGCAAGTGGGTTGAAGACTTCATTGTTCACATGCTGCATGGAAAGTTCTTTGTCCTGAGGACATTTCTGTTTGTAGCAATGTAGTGCCATCATTGACTAGGGCTGAGCATTATGTGTTCATATGCTTACTAGGTCATGTGAGTTGTGATATGGACAGAAGGAATTCTATGGGAAAGAGAAGTTTACCTCTTCCCAACTGATCGTTGTTGTTTAAGCATCAACTTTAAGTCAAGATCAGGATGGAAAGGCAAAGAATTTGGCAAAAGATGGGTGAGTCTTTGAGTTATTATAGTGTTTGTAGTAAGAATGATACATAAGAATGTGATGTTTTATTGCAAGGTATATTTTATAGTTAGCTAGTCTCATTCTCTGACCCAAGCAAAGTTATATTAAGACATCTGAAGACCAGCTTTTCCCAATCTCCATTTTGGCCTTGTGCCACATTTTTTGTATTCTTTACAAAAATAAATATTGTGGTGATAGCAAACTTAACTTACAATACAGTAGAGTACTGGTCTGTTTGTCCAACTAAATCCTACAGTAAAGATAAATATCTTAGAAAAAGATAAAATAATTTATTTTACAGAAAACGTTAAAAAGGGCTCACTATTTATAACAACAATAGGAAGATCTGCAGAAGCCTAAACAGAACTGGATTATTCTAATGATTAAATAATAAAAGAGCACAGAAGAACATTCTGTAAAAATTTGGAGAGTTGCTTGCAAAATAATGGTGGCAATGCAGCAGCTACATTTCTCATAATAGTACAGACATTAAAGAATTTTGTCTAAATCATTTTATTTTTTCATAAATCTAATGATAAATTTGTTCATTCTTTTTACTTAAAAATTTAAAATCTCTTAAGGATACATTTAATTACCAATTATATTTCTTACCACATTTCTTAGTTTTTATCAAATTGGCACTTGTTTATGCTACTTTTTACATTTTCTGTAGGTGTCTAGTTTTCATTGCTGAACAGTAAAATAAATTCTTAATAAAACAAAACTATATATATGACCCTATATCAATACAGGTTTCCTTTGTCTCTGTGAAAGTAGAGTATTCCTATAAAACCTTTTGTAAGCCAAAATAATATAAACCAAAAATAATTAATTTATATGGGAAATGTTTTAAATATTCCCACACATCCAAAATTAAACTTGTATGACATTTTTCACAATGACTGACAGTGCTGTGATGATTGTAGAAAAAGTTACCATTTGAATTTTGAAAGAGGGTCATACAGATTTATGCAAAATTTTCAGAATATTTTAAGGATCTACAAAGAACTTTATGTCATAAAATTGCACAAAGTTTATCAGTCAAGTATAATGACATATTTTAAACCTTCTTCATCAGCCACAACAAATGATGAATACAAATTGTCAACACTGAGGCAGCAACCAAACATAGAAGAGGGTTATTTTAGTGTTCTAGGAGTGCTAAATAACTGCTTTTTCATTTTGCATTATTTCAGATAACAAAGGAAAAAAGTATCATTATTTTTTAATTTTTCGAAAAGAAAGTGAACTTTCAAAAAAGTTAAATTCATCACAAAATGTACTATTTTAAATTGTCAAATTATTATTAATAGCTTATTGTAGAGGTGATAGTTTTTACAAATGGCACAAACACAAAAATAAAAGTTAGACAGAAGATGCCATAGATTACAACTAAATGTTATGTATATGATTTATTAATAAAATATACTTCCCATCACATTAATTCAAAAACACCAAAATGTTTTGAACTATTTATATTGGCTTTTAATAAAAACAGGCATTCTTGAGAATGATGACAAGACTGTCTTCTATGTCATAACATATTTCTGAAGTTATGAAGAATCTATGAAGATTATTAATTAATCAGAATAAAGAAACAGATGTATCAATTGGCTTAGTTTATAAATCATTTTCTTTTGTTTGTTCCAAAACAATTTTAACGGTCAGCTGATGTATATGTAGGTATAGCAATTAACCTGTAACTTGTTGTGTGTCTCCTTCATTTCTCCTAGAGTCTATCTTAGCTCTTCTTTTTAAACTATCCATGAGGATCAAAAAATAGAATGCTGGTTTTGAGTAGTAACTCATCCAACTAGTTGACTATGATTATTTTACCTGATGAAAGCTGGAAGTGGATGTGGGGAGTTGACTCGGAGATACATTTTGTTATTTGATGCTTTCATTGCTGAGCTGTTTACTTCAGAGTCCAGAAAATGTAAGAGATATGACAAACCTAATGATAAAGAAATCATTTGTTCTATGCAACAAAAAATTAATTCTCAACATAATTTCCTTACTTTTCAATAAACTTATTTCAGTGGTGAATATTAAACACACAAATAAACATTATACAATGAAAACTTCTTATAAAAATTCAAATAACTACATATTAGACTTATTGATCTGCCCTTGTATCTAGTATTTTTGCATTTTTAAAATTATTTACAGATTAGTGTTATATATCTAAACAGAGTGAAATACATATGGTTGCAAAACAGATTCAGACAACTCGGCAATTAAATATAATGACAATTCTTTGCGAGAAATATACACATAAAATATTTATTTCTCTTCGGTGTTCGAACGACAAAGGCAGTAACAAGTGGGAGACGAAGAAGTTTAAGAGTTCATACAAATTAATACAGTTTACAGCAATATATCAACGAACGTAGTTCAAGGAGTTCATACAAGCGATTATAAGTAATATCACAACAGAACAATACACTTAACTTAGATTTGAAGCATCGTAGTAGGGCGTCGAAAGTCTGTTGATAGCAGCATCATGAATCTCCCTTAGCGGGTGAAGGAGGAAGACTACCTGATTTTCATTTCTTCCCCTTTTTATGTTTTCGGAGTAGCTCGACGAGCAGTCCCTTTTTGTCCTGCGGGAGATTTTGCGATTGGCCACTAAATTGATTCAGCGGTAACGCTTCAGTGATCAAGTAGATGGAAGTGATGTGTGGAGCCACTTGCGTGGTAGTGTGTTTTTTGTCATTTCAAGACTGGAACTCCTGAAAATCATTTCCGTTTATCAAAGCAGGGTACGATCTTACTTTTTGTTAGAGAACATAACAGCTCCCTGAGATCCTACCCTGATTTGATGTTTGTTGTGTTGTTGTTATTATTATTATTATTATTTTTTTTTTTTATGTATATGCGGAGGTTTCATGTGTTGGTGTTATGCAATGGCATGTTTAGTCCATAACGAAATCTTTGAAGCGTGCTGGGAGTTGGCCACGTGTCCTCCGTTTCGTCGCATTTTGGGTGGTTTTGCCGGAACTGTAGTCACCTGTGATGGAACGCTCCTCCGATGAAAGTGTAGGAGGCAGTGGGGATGGTCTTGGTAGTGGCGGGCACATGTATTGCAGGTGATTCGGTCGTGGTATGAGCCTACATATATGTGCCCGATGTACCCAATCGGTTTCGCCGTTTTTATTTCTGATCTGAAGTACCATGTCGTTTGTTTTGCTGACTTCGAAGTCACCTACCCAAGGCAGTGTGACAAGTGGGCTATTGTGGACGGTGGAGTAGTACCTTGTCCCCAACCTGAATCAGGTCCTTGAAAATGTATCGGTTTAATTTGGTCTCCATTTTGTGGTCAGCCTCATTGTTTGCCAGGGCAACTCTTTGGTGTACCTGTCGGAGCAGGGCGTTTATCTGCATCCCGTAAGCTCCGGGGTTGTCGTTGGTGATATCTCGTTGTGGCAATTTTGGTAGTCCAATATGTGGTTGGCGACCGGTGATGACATAGTGTGGGGATGTGCCGGTGGAGCGATTGGCTGTGGCAATCTTAGAGGAGACCACAGATTCGAGGACGTTGGTCCATTTGCAGTCTCTGTCCTCGCAGATGATGTATATGGCGTTTTTTAGTGTCCGGTGTTGTCGTTCAATGTTTCCCGAACTTTGTGGCCGCCATGGACAATGGAGTTCTTGAGGGATCGGTGTTAGACTGCAAAAAATCTTTGTTGACCTCTCCGGTGAAGTGGGTGCCTCACTCCGAAGATACAATGCGGGGAATCTCCCGGTGACGAAGAAAGAACTGGTAGAGCCCGTGGGCAGCGTCAATTGCGCGGTCCCTAGTGCATGGTATGGCCATGAGGTGTCGGCTGAAGCTGTCCAAGACTGTAAGGATATATCGCTTGCTTTTTGAGAGGGACATTGAGATAAAATCAATGCAGACCACCTCAAATGGTTTTCTGCCTCACCTGCAGTGGCCGATGGGCAAGGTTGGGCACTTGCCGTAATTCCCTTTGCGTTTAGCACAGGTGTGGCATGAACGGACATATTCCTTGATATCGCGATCTTTAAATTCCCACCAGTAGCTGGATAGGTGTTCTTGCATGCAGCTGATACCGGAGTGGTTTATACAGTCATGCGCTTGGGAAAGATATTTTGCGCAGAGCTCGTATGGTACCACCAGCTTAGGCGTGTTGGTATCGTCTTTGATCATTAGCACCGACGTTCCCGGTTCCAAATAGAACTGATGTATGAGTTTGTTGAAAATTGCAGTGCGATGATCGTTGGGGTCACGTTTGATGGTGTCAGGTCCTTGTGTCGTCGATTGGAGGGCCTTGATGATTTTCAAGAGCATATCATCAGAGGCTTGTTCGGCGGCAATACCCATGTGATCGGTGATCTTCTGTACAGGGATGGCTGATGTGGTGTAGAAAGCAAAGAATGCATCGGCGGCCTGCTTATGGTGCCAGATATTTTGAGGAATGTGTGTTCTGGGAAGAAGCTGGGTGCCCTTGATTTCGCCAAGGCACCAAGATGGTACAATATATGTTCAAGCTGGAGCCTTGGAGTTTGAACACCTTGCCTGCTGGTGTGGGGTCTGCCGGTAATTTGCCCCTGTTGTCGCCGTATCTCCGACTGAGCATGTCGGCCCAAACATTCGACTCTTCTTCCACGTATTCCAAGACGAACTTGTAGCATGAGATCTCTTCCTGCCATCGTCGTATCTTCGTATTGTTGAATTCTCGTTGGTCCAAGTATGTCAGGGACCAGTGGTCTATGAAGACGACGAATGGCTGGCTACGTAGGAAGTAATCAAACTTGGAGATGGCCCATTTGATAGCGTATGCCTCACGTTCAATCGGACTGAAGGTATGTGAGGCCACTGCCATGATTTTCTTCCGACCCCTTTGCCCTCTTGCATGAGTATAGCTTCGCATGCGATGTCGCTGGCATCAGTGGTGAGGGTAAATAGTCCAGAGAAGTCAGGGAACGAGATGATCGGTGGTGAAGCAAGGTGCTTCTTGATTTTCTCGAAAGCCTTGTTGGCTTTTTCTGTCCAGGCAAATGTCCGACCTGGTTTGTTTAGATCATTTATGAGGGCCATCAGGTTGGTGAACATATCCGTCCGAATACTCTCGTGCAGTCACGTCTCGAGGAATTGTCGGATCCAGACGAGACATCCAATGAGACTTTGTAGCTCCTTTCTTGTTGTCGGAGGTTTCATTTCGATGATGGCGCGAACGTATTCCGGATCAGCTTTGAATCCATCGCTATTGACGATGCGTCCGAGAAATTTAGCTTCATTAGCCAGAAAGGTGCATTTGTCTGGGTTTAATTTTAACCCGAATTTGCGAAGAGCAATAACAAGTTGTTCAAGGGCTGTTATATATTCCTCGAAGGTTTTGGTGTGGACGAGATTGTCGCCAATATAGGAAGATATGTTCACGCGTGAGGCCACTGTGTCTCGGGCATCGGCTATGCATCGGGAGAAAATTTGTCCAGCAGATGTTAGACCGAAGGCCAGACGGGTGTACTGGAAACAGCGTCCTTTCCAAGTAAAGGCAGTTTTGTGGCGGTCAAGTTTGTCAATGACGATTTGCCAGTAACCATTCCAGAGATCGAGAGTTGAGAAGTATTTGTTGCCCTCGCCAATCTTGTTGAATGTGGAGTCGATGGTTGGCATCGGGTATGGGTCGAGATCGACCAATACTTTGTTGAGGGTTCTCTTGAAATTCACAACCACACGGATGTCGCCGTTTTTCTTACGAACGGCGAAGACAGGACTGTTGAATCCTTTAGGGTTGTCGCAAGGTTCGATGATGCCTTCGCTGGCCATGCATCGACGTCATCTTCCAGCGCTTGAGCTATCGGGTGCTGCTTTTGGCTCCTGGACTGGCCATTGGTCGGTATGCGGATGGTCCTGATGAATGTGCCCCTTTTATTGTATTCAGTGCCGAGGATATCAGTATGGTTGATGAGGAGGTCTGCGGTGTATTCCAGTTCGTTGCGGTGAGGGTGGTCTGGAAGAGATAAGCCTGTGCTTCGTCTCAGCCAATCCAATTTCTGGTTGAGAGTCCAACTGTCACGTGGTAATCTCACTGTAACGCGTGGTTCCTTGTCAGTAATGGCCTGGACGCTATGTGGGGGGTCATGGGTTGGGTGTTTCTTAAGTTTGGAGACTGGGATAAATGAAGTACTGTGTTTCATTGTACCGGATGGGAGAGCGCGTGTAAAATGGACAGTAGCCTTCAGGTTGTCGATTGAGTATGACGTCAATGTGTTGTGGCTGAGTATGTTCTGTCCGATCAGAGTAGGGTCGTCCGATTCTGTGATCAGTGTGTCGATCTCGTGGAAGATGGGTGAAGTGCCATCGCCGAGGGTAATGTCACAAGTCAGTTCGCCGAGGACAGGTACATTTTCTCCGATTCCTTTGATTTGCATGTTGGATTGGACCATGTGTTTTCTAGCCTCTCTGGGTAGGCGGGAAATGGGTATGATGCAAGTTGTGCATCCGGAATCCAACATAACCCACGGCAGAGAAGGAAACGCCGTTGCTGCAGAGGTTGACTCGGATGAAGGGCGGCTGAAGTTTGAGTGAAGCCTGGAGGTTGAATACGTGATGATATAACTTAGGATCTGGGACCGGGGAACGAGTCATCACACCTCGTTCGGTCCCTATTGAAAATCCGGATCGTTGAAGTGTGTCGTGTGTATGTCGCCGAATGTCTCACTATCCGTACCGGGTAGGCTGTCGTCTGTGGACGCTATGTGTGCTTGCACGCGAGGAGGGTGAAGGTAAGGGCATCTGTTACCCCGGAAGCATGCGCGGCCTTGTGAGTAGTTCCTGCATAATGCCGGGCGGCCGGTTTGTCCAGTGTCTCTTTGTGTCCGGCTGTGCCGCCGATCGTTTCTCTTGACGGTGGCTGGGTCGGGTCTGTGTGTCTGTTTCAGTTGTTTGTTCAGCTCCAGCAGCTGCAGCTTCACGTCTGCGAGGATTTTGTCAGATTCCTTTCCATGGCTGTGTGGCTTGGGGTGCGTAGGTCGGTTTGCGATCATTGCGGTGGCCTCGACGGCAGTTGTGGTATCTGTTTTGATGCTGCGATCGAGATAGCGTTGCGCATCGCATTCGAACGATTGGAAGGATTTCGTGGCGTCCCGTAGTGATTGCTGATGTAATAGTAATTCGTATTTAGAGGAATGTTGAAGTGTGTGTGAGCTTTCGTGTGTGGTGGTTCGCAGAGCGGTTAAAAGTTCTTATAGGTCCGCGTTTAATTCGTCAATGATAGACTGTGTGTGGAGATTTTTGGCGAGTTCCATGTCGATTTTCGTCTGGGGAATCGCCGCTTTTTGCTGTTTCACAAGGTCCAGAATTTCTGTGCAAGATAGGCCTGAATAGTACATTGTTCTGCTGTACGCTTGACACCAGTGTTTTGCAACCATACGTATCCCACTCCTGACACCAGGAGTGAACAGAGTGAAATACGTATGGTTGCAAAACAGATTCAGACAACTCGGCAATTAAATATAATGACAATTCTTTGCGAGAAATATACACATAAAATATTTATTTCTCTTCGGTGTTCGAACGACAAAGGCAGTAACAAGTGGGAGACAAAGAAGTTTAAGAGTTCATACAAATTAATACAGTTTACAGCAATATATCAACGAACGTAGTTCAAGGAGTTCATACAAGTGATTATAAGTAATATCACAACAGAACAATGCACTTAACTTAGATTTGAAGCGTTGTAGTAGGGCGTCGAAAGTCTGTTGATAGCAGCATCATGCATCTCCCTTAGTGGGTGAAGGAGGAAGACTGCCTGATTTTCATTTCTTCCCCTTTTATGTTTTCGGGAGTGGCTCGACGAGCAGTCCCTTTTTGTCCTGCGGGAGATTTTGCGATTGGCCGCTAAATTGATTCAGCGGTCACGCTTCAGTGATCAAGTAGACGGAAGTGATGCATGGAGCCACTTGCGTGGTAGTGTGTTTTTTGTCATTTCAAGACTGGAACTCCTGAAGATCACTTCCGCTTATTAAAGCAGGGTTGATCTTACTTTTTGTTAGAGAACGTAACATTAGTTTTGATAAATAGAAAACTTACATGAAATTACTTATATGAAAATAGATTCTGTTCTTCCGTTTTTATTATCAATTCTCTTCCCTTTTGTCATTTATTCTGATCTGTTAGGATTAATTTTATTCAATAACAAAAAAATAGTATTTAATCAAACTAAATGCCTTTTTAAAGAAGTTGGTTTGTTTCATTATCAATGAAATGTTTATTGAATAACGGACAAATATATTATTTAAAAATATAATTTTAAAATTTTATAATTTTCAAAAACAAAAAAGGAAGAAACCAATCAAACTGTCAAGTTAAAAATAAAATCAGCAATTGAGGAAATTAATTTTTTTAAAAAAAAATGAATTTGAATACACATCCTGTAACATGAATCATTTACACTCATTTTGAATAGATTTTATTTAAAAGATTTTTCAACTGATACCTATTTAGTTATTATTAAACAAGCTGTGCCAATGAGTTATGCCCTACCATATGCATTTGCCTGTGTACACAAGTAACACACAGGAAAGTAAAAGCAACAAATATAGAAGAGTTGGGAGAATATATAAACGAAGTAAATATATTTCTGTTGCTGTTGATAAGTAGAGAAAGATTTGACATTATGGAATGCTCAAAGCCATCATTTTTCAAGGGGAATAAAAATGCAAAGTACTACTGAAATATGACAATAGAGAGTAGGACTGTTTTGGGTTTTTTTTATTAACAGACATTAGAAAAATCTAATAACAAACACCAATATAGCTCTTCTCATCTGCGGTAAATTAATTTCCTTCACACATTGAATGCCAACAACAAGTTAATTCAGAAGTAGTTTTTGTTATGATGCTAAGAGTTATTTCATCCATTGCATTTTCTGATACACTTTCATTTGTGGGTGCCAACAACAAATTTATTTGCAGCGTTACTTTTAGTGTGAAACAATGTTACAACTTCAGTTGAAGCTATATATCAACTCAAAATGTTTTATTGCCTACGTTGGCTACTATAAAGTTTGTGCTTGAAGTTAGAGTTTATAATTGACATTAGAGAGTTAATTACAAATTATAATTATCTACTTAAAGATATTAACTAAATTTAGCTTATTTGGCAAAAATCCACAAGAGTGAGGTGTCTAGTAATACTAAAGTTACAGCTCATTTGTAATGATTACATTCACTAATCACAAGATTATATATTCCTTCTTACTAAACTTAGTTTGCTATGGCACAAATCCAAAATGGAGAAATAGGTGAAAGAAGATTGTGATGCATTAATTTTACAAGAGGGGAAGAATTGTCTGTCAGGAAAATCAGCATTTAAAATCTTAACTTTTTCGAAGGCTAACATCTGACATTGATTGACATGGTTTCCTCCACATTGTACGCTGCATAAATAGTTGTTTATATGCTGAAAAGAAAGAGGACTGAACTTAAGTTATCAGCAGGGTTGTGGGGCTTCATTTACTCTCAAATTAGATGCACAAGGGTGTAATAAATATAACCCAAACATGTCTGATTGTATATTTGATTGTTTCTCATTGAAAAATATACAAATCCAACTGTAAAATTATAATTGTAATATGGATATACTCACATGTTTTTATGTAAAGCTATCAAGAACAATTAGTTGTATTTAATTAATATACACATTAATAAACAACAGATATTTGAAATAAACATATCTGCTCACAACAGATAAAAAGTATTGAATATTTAAGAAATGATAATTGTGTTTCTATTATGCAAAAATAGTGAGCAAATAAATTATAGAGTAATAGAAAAATAAGGGGTTTTTCATCAATGGGTACAACTTATATATATATCATGCTAATAGCATGTAAATGAAATGTAATTTCAGTTTATTAAAAGAGATGTTCAAAGACCTGTCAAAATCTAAGTGAGTTGCCATTTTCTAAGATTTACATTTATTAGATATTTGCAAAAGGTTATAGATTTTTATTTTAAAAATGGTTTATACTGTCTTTATTTTTTTAGAAAAAATAGTGCTGAGAACATTTGCACAAATGCAATACAAAATAAGTTTGAAGCCTAATATGTAATTATTAACTAAATTTTGAAGTAAAATTTTCACTGATTAATGTTTGATGCATGAGAATAATTGGATGTGTTGTATTAAGTGCACTGACAAGGAAGGAGATTATATTGAGAAATAATTATTTGTTGTATAATGAGACCACACACACACACACATACATAAAAGAGTTTCCCCACTGCTTAATTGTCTGGATATGGTAAAAATTGTGCTGTTTTCAAGCTTCTAGATATAATGATTCCTAAAAGAAAAAATATTTCACTGCCTGCGCTAATAAGTACTCAAACACTATGACTCTTGTGTTACAGTAAACTATCTTTTTATTATAAACTTATAATTCTAAATATTACTATGTATATATATTGTTTAATTACTTAGTTTTTGGTCATAATAAAATTAGACCAGTGCACATTTGTATTAAAAAGTGTTCAATACAATTATATTTTAGAACTTTTAAATATTCTTAATTTGTAAACGAGTTATTATGCAACCTAGGTTTTAACCATGAGTGGTGTCTTCAGAAAACAAAACATTATCTGGTTCAACCCACCATTTAATTTAGAGGTAAAGACCAAAATAGGACAAATATGTTTTAAACTGATAAACACTTTCCAAAAAGCTCACAACTAAACAAAATTTTCAATAGAAGCACAATCAAACTAAGTTATAGTTGTACTAGTAATTTAGAAAGTTTCATTACAATTTCTTGTAATTTTAAAAATTGTGCATTCAAAAATTCCCCATCACGTGAGCATTCAAAAAAACCACCATTACATGAGCATGAAGTGTAGGGAGCTGGTTAATGTTTCTTTTGTTCGGCCTTGTGTCAGACATAACCAAACTCCCCACTCCCTAGAGCTTACAAGTTTTATGTTGAATAATATTCATTAGAAGGGTTTTCATCAGAAGGCTGGTTGTCAGCAGTTAGAATGCGTGTATTAGTGATGAAGAGTGGAATAATAAAATATACACTTTACATTTAAAATAGAAACTTATTAAAAGAAGGAATAACAAGTGGTAAGAGTTGATGTACAATTAGAAACATTAAGAAGTTAATGATAGAGTTCATATTCAATGATGAGGTTGGAGAATTAAGAGTTCGTACAAACTGTTTGTAACAGTAATTGTTGAGATAGAGAAGGAGAAAGAGGGAAAGGACAGTGTCCGGGTCACTTAAAGATGAGAGTTACATCTTTGATGTGTGTCAGTGAACCGCCTCCTCTGAAATGCCTGTGACCAGTTTGAGACCATCCTTAAATATTAAATAAGGTGGATCAGAAACGATTTCTTTTCTTTAGGTATGGAAAAACCGTTTCTCTGACGTACTTTGAATTTTGCTATTTGATGACCAATCAGTATCCAGAGTTCCACTACAGGTTCGTAAAAGGAATTTGATATTTATTTATTTTTGGTTTACCTCCGAAACTTCTGCGTGGAGCCAGATGCACAAAGACCAGTTTTGTGATTTGCTTTCTGAATCTCTGAGGGCAAACATCCGATCCATCGTTTTGCTCGGTATCACCACATAACTTTTGCCCCAGTAAACAGAGTTGTTGTTTTTTTTTTATGGGTTGAAAAGTATTTCCATAATTTTTGTCAAATTCTTTTTTCTTTTTTTTTTAAGCATCTTGTTTGAGATCTATAAGAGTAGATATGCTTAGTTTTTCTGCATGTCAAAGGTCACATTTTTTGTAAATGTAAAAATACAGAGAAAATTGAAACATATTTTTCTTAAGACGAAAATAAAATTAGGGATTTTTTTTTATTTTTAAGTTTTTAAATATTAGAAGTTGTCAAGCAGCTTGTTTCGTTGAAAGTGTTTGTAGTTTCAATGTTGAATTTTTTTCTGTTGTTTTGTTTTTAATTGAAAAGGCATGAAGTTGATAAGGTTGGTTTCATATAAATTTAAACAATTGTATTCAATAAAAGGGTATATTTTGTGTTATATATTAAAAAGAAAAAAAAGAAAAAAGAAAAATGTCATAATTTATATTAAATATTAATCCGGATCAATGTATTTCAACAGATATATTTTTATGCCTACCTGTAACCATCAATTCATTTCTCTTGTTTAATAAACTAGGGTTACCTAATTGTTTTAAGATGACTAATTTTTCAACAAGGCATAAATTACATCTTTTCCATTTATGCCTTTCCCATTCTATATTGGCTTTTGGAACAATATCCCACATAATAATGAGTGTATTACCATCATTCTTTAATTATCAGAAATGTTTCGAGAGTAGTACTTTTTACATGTCTTACATTGCCTAAAGTCATTTAGTCTGTTGTTAAGTGGGGTAAGAAATGGCTCGTTAATTTTAATGCCTCCAAAATAGAACTTCTCTCTTTTAATCATCTTAGAGAACTTTTTTTTGTAACACTGTAAGTGTTCCTTATACACGCACGTTAAACGGATATCAACGGACCCTGGATTCCAACCCAGGGATAGATATGAGGAAAATAACTCTGTGTGTACATATTTTTTTTGTTCCTAGAAAAATCAACTTTTTTTCTTTTCTTAGGAGGGGCTGAGAGAGAGGAAGAGGGAAATAAATACCGGGGAGTAGAGAGGCGAAACATGCACTATTGGATGACATGTTGATATGATAATAATTTGATGATGTCCAACTAATTTGGCAAGGGGAGAGCACCCTGGTTCTTTCTTTCTGCTGCTCTTCCCCTTCACTCTCTCAGAAAGGGAAAGAGAGGAACAAATGACAAATAGTAAAATTAACTTTAGAATTTTGAAAAGGAACATCCACGGAGAATGTAATTATAATTAACGCTGACAGGTAAATGGGTAAGGACAGCAAAGCAAAGCCAGCATGGTGGAAAAATATGAGCAATTGAGCTGAAGCAGATAAATGAAGTTGATGCTATATTTTAATGGGAGGACATTCCAATGTTCTCCCTCACCTGTGCCAGATTGAAACTATTTCAACAAAAACACAACGAATTTGAAAATCGAGAGCAGAATAGAGGACGTCAGAAAGACAAAAGAATTGCTTGAAACGCATGGAGTGAAGACATGGAAAAATCCCCACTTTTTCTTTCTCTCTCCCACCATGCTGGTAACATGTACACCATCTGAGCAGAACAGAGAAGAGATCCAAGCTGTTGGCAGTGCAGCTGAAGAACGCATGAAGCAAAAGATTAGAAAAAATCCTCTCTCTGTCTCTCACATGCTAGTGGCATGAACATCGGTGATGGGCAGAGAAAGCAAGAAGACTGTATTAGTAACAACAACAACATAGCAGCTGTAGTAATTTGGGGACTTTGGAAAAATTGGATTGTATTTTTAGTTTTAATTTTTTTTTATGATTCTCTCCCTCTCCCTATATACAGAGAATTACAATATAAACATTAGTCCACTTAGACTGACCTTCATTTCTGCCTTGTTATTTTTGTTCTTGCCTACTTCCCTTTATTTTTGCATGTGCACCCAGTCACCTCTTGTTTGTAGTAGTTGAAAAAAACAGCATGAAGATTCTACCACCTCTTGTCGCCGGGTCTTTTACTTCTCTAAGATCAGAAATCACATCATGAGTAGAGAGAGTAAAAGATCTTCGACTGATCATTTGACATCACCTGGGGCAGAATGGAAGCGAACAGCTGCAGACTCAGGTGTGAGTAACTTACGACCAGTTAGTGCATGCAACATAATTTTGAGACCAGGAAGGGTAAGAGTGTTATATTTTGCCTTCCATGAACATGGCTGATGCTAAGCTCCAGGAGAATAACTCATTGTGCCGTCTAAGTCTAATGTTTTTCACTATCATGAAATGGAACAGTTATATTGAATAAATTGCTAGGTCTGCTGCTAGAAATGATTGCTTCACAGTGTTGTGCTAGACAATTCTTCTCACCTGAATCTTACACCTTTATAATTCTACCATTCATCCATACATTGAATATTACTGCCACATCTGGCCTCGTGTTTCTACTATATATCTAGATATTTTTGACAAAATCTAAAAAAAGAATCTGCAATGTTAGTAGCCCTAACCTGGTATCTCAGCTTCAGTCACTTTCTTATTGCTGCAATATTACTTCCTTGTGATTTTTTATAAATATTTTCACAGTAATTGTTCCAATGAGCTTTCTTCTTTGGTATCTGAAATTCAAAAATTCAAATAAAGTACTAGATTGGCAGATAGGCCACATCATTTTACTGTTAAAATTGCTAGATATAGCCATAATATCTATGTTAGTAGTTTCTTCTCTTGCACTTCTCATAGTTTCTAGCTTTGTTTCCAACAATGTCAATCATCATCATTATCTGTTTTTAATCCTTTTCTTTTCTTTTTCTTTCTCTTCAATAACATGATGAAAAAAGGTTCAAAACTTGATGAAAACAAAGTTTTATCATCAAAATATTTTGTTATTATTAAAAAGATAGAGCGATGTATTTTTTGATTATTTAATTAAATTTTGAAATCCTTTCTAGCATGTTCTAAATTTTAGTTAAAAATTTTGTTTTTCTTATGTCAGTGGGCAGGGGGGTGGAAGATTAGCATGGGAAAAATTAGCATCTTTTATGTGGTAAAAAGCACACTGACTTGGAAAAAATCAAATAATTGTCAGATATTAATGAAACTTTCAGGACTTATTAAAAAAAAGCTGAAATTGTTTTAGAAATTGTTGATAAAAATATATTAAGTTTTTACAACTTTAACTTAGTTAATTTTATAAAATTTTGAGAGATTAAATTTTGATTCATTTAATATTTATATTAGTTAAAAGCGAACAACTTGAATAATTTATTTGTCTATATTTCTGAGATGAGGTAGTATTTACACTATTTACATTATTTGAACTATTGTCCTCATCTTGGTTGCCATTTGTACAATGTTTCAGCCATTGTATACTCCAGCCTTCTTCAGGTACTAGGAATTTTGAACTAGATCCTTTATTATGATCATTGGGGTATATCATTCTCATTCCTTGTACAAAGCTCCTTTTGGTAGTCATGAGTTATCTCCCTCTAATGCAATTCTCTAAGTGACACTCACTGGGTCATGTGTCCTTAAAGACAACAACAACTAAATTTCTGGGACTTATAAACCTAATGTTCAGTAACCATTTTTTACCAGAGTTCATATTGCAATTTTAATGGTTTTCTCTCGTATTTTTTGATGTTAATGGTTTCCTCTAGTATTGGAGAATTGAAATCATTAATTTTTTTATTGTAAAACAGAAACATCATTTACCAAAAATCTGTTCTGAATCCTAAAATAAAAAATGCAATAAAACTAAGACATTATTTAATTAGAGAAGCTTTTATTTGCTTTTATAAGATATATTAAGGACACTAGTGTTAAAAAATGTTTTGTGGTGGATAATGAATTTTTAAAATAATTGTTTTCATTTTTTATAGATTTTAATTAGAATAATTTATTAAGAAATTTGAAATTTTGTATTAATTCCACTCTTTTAGATGGTATTATTATTAATTAAAAACTTAGTACAAATCATCAAATACCAATATTTTTAAAAGAATTTTGAATTTTTTTTGTGTGTGTGTGTGTATAAACCTGCCAATTTTTTAGATACAGTTGTTCATACACAACATTATCAGAAAATCTTTGTTCTCGGCTTAGAGTTAAAATGTCTTGAATATTGTTGAATTCCGTTCTGGGTGAGCCATTATTTTTTTTATTTTTTGTTCGTTTTGCCTAATTTTTGCTTGATTTTAAAACTTTTCATGCTTAATTGAAGGATTGATTTTGTTTTCTTAGACATTTCATTGCCTGGACTTTAACTAAGTTAAAACTTATCAATTCAACAACGTTTTCTTTTTCTTTATCTTTTTCTTTTTGTTTCCTGTTTAGGATGCGGTTTCCGGTTTTCTCTTTTCCAATCTTTTCACTCTTTTCCTTATTTTTTTTTTCAATTGGAGTAGATAGACTAAACTATCGCCCGGTTCACACTCCACCCACATCTATTGAACAGGTGAAGAGGCTCATCCCTTGTTTCCTGTTTAGGATGCGGTTTCTGGTTTTCTCTTTTCCAATCTTTTCACTCTTTTCCTTTATTATTTTTTTTTTCAATTGGAGTAGATAGACTAAACTATCGCCCGGTTCACACTCCACCCACATCTATTGAACAGGTGAAGAGGCTCATCCCTTGTTTCCTGTTTAGGATGTGGTTTCCGGCTTTCTCTTTTCCATTCTTTTTACCCTTACGTAGCCCCCTGCGCATCAGTGGCGTTACTGCCTTGCACGAGGTGATATGATTAAAAAAAAAAAGTTAGTTTTTTCATAAAAAGGAAGCTAACATACAGTTTTAGATGAATAAAAACCAAAGTAAAATTTTGAAAATAATGTATTTTTCATTTATCCCTTATCCTGTTTGTATCTTGAATTAGGTTAGTAATTTTATCTTAAATAAACAGAAATCATTATGTAAACATTAAATTGGTTTTGATACTTGATCAATTAGCAGTATATAAACACTGATGCTGCCAATTAAAAAGACCTACTAAAGAATAGGTTAAGAAGTGCAAAATCAAAGTGAATTCTTATGCATTCAATAACAAGATATTTAACAACATAAGCAAGGCTGGAAGTAATTTTGAAAGAAGGATTTCTCTCTGCCCTTACAGTTTATTTATTTAGATTATATACTCAGTGTTTTAAAGTTCAAAATGATTCCATTAAAAATCCTCAAAGGTTATAATATATGAAGCTAAACTTCTTGGCATAATCATCTTGTGTAAACCATTTTAGCTAACATTCACATAAAAAATAATTTTTTCAGTTAGAAATAATTAGAACATTTTTGTGATTCTTTTTCCTAACTGTGTTATATCTTGGTATTTTGTATTTGATACTCATGATATTATTAAACTCTTGAAATCAAATTTCTCAGATTTCTGTAGAAGAGATAAGTTTTAAAGATTGACAACAAAATAGGTATTTTATGATTGCCTATAATACAGATTAAAGACTGAGTTTTACATTTAAGTTTTTTTCTATTCTATCTAAAAATTAAAAAATTATTAAGTGAATTTTGATGATTTAAGAAAATCAACTAAAAAAACTTCCACTGAAGAAGATATTCATTAAAATGAAAAATAAAGTCTGAATATCAAGATAGAGTTAGAAAATATTTAACTAAAATTCACCAAATGATATTAAACCTCTTTTGGCTTTTCAGTACTCATTTATTTTATGAAATAGTGAGGTAAATTAGAAAAAAAATCATGTTAGTAGAATTGAGGACTGATCTTGATGTTATCCACTACAAAAAAAAAATATTCAATTAGTCATTAAATTATATTTTCTTTTACCATCAATAAATCAAATTTTGAATGATTAATCATCCAGAAAATTTTAACAGTCTTTGGCTTTGAAAATTGGAAAATTGCATAGCTCATTTTGAAAATAGAAATCTTTGAAGATCATTGCAAGTATAAAAACTATTAATGATTATTTAGTAGGATATATGGACAGACAGAAATTGTTAGTCTTGATTGGCAGTCTGTCTAGGAGAAGAAACATTCCAATTTCCAGACTGGGGAAGATGGGATTCATTAGTCATCTTTTTGACAACCCTTCAAGTGGCCAACAGCTTCATCTATGTGATGAGAGTGAATGAGATGTGAGTGTTGGCCTGGTAGTCAGTTTCTGAATAATGGTCAGAAGAGGATTCGAGACCTACTAATGTCACTTTTTTTCCTGATAAATTTTTTTTCTATAATATTAGTCATAAAATTGTTTTTTTTTAAGTAATTAAAATATGTGCATTGTGGTGCAAGAATTAGAAATTGGAGAGTTGAGTTTGAATTCCAGTTGAATTTGTTACATTTCAATTATATACAAATGACCTTGAGAAAGGTATGAATCCATCTCTTCTCCCTTCACCTATTGAATAGCACAACAGATTGGGTTCTATAGCCTTGGTTGGCAAACAGTCTATTTCAGAAAGTAATGGCAACCTACTACAGGAAAATCTTCTCCTAGCCAGTCATTAATTGAAAGAGACATGATTGCCCAAGCAGGTATCACATATGGTACTTAATTGACTGACTGAATGGACAAGTGCACACACAAAAAATAGCTTAGTAACACAAAATTTTCAAACAGCCATGATATCAATGCCATGAAAGAACATATGGAAAAGAAAAGAAGAGGAAACTAGGAAAAACAGAAACTACAATCACAAAAATGGTAATAAAAAGAATAAAAAAGAAAACTATTATCAAATCAGTTCACTGGTTTTCATTCCTCATCAGAGGAATTAAAATACAACACACAACAACTAAAAGAAAGTATCAATAAAATATTGACACACGTATATTGGCAATGCACATTGTTCTTCCCTAAGGATATGTTTTCAATGTTGAGTAGATCACATTCTGACTGTCACCTGAAAGTTTTTGAGACAATTTATATTAAATTAAGACAATCTACTTTGTGTAAACAAAACAAATGATTGTTGGGTATCAGTGCTGTTTGTTTATAACATAAATATATGTATGTCAATATGTTATTAATATATTTGTATTTCTAATCCTCTCCTTTATCCTCTTTTTTTCTCTTAGTTATTGTGCACATTGTGTATTTTAATTCCTCATTAAAGTTCTGCTTAGAGAGGAACAAACCAGTCAGCTGATTCTGTAAAATTCTTTCTTTTGTTTTTCATTTTAACATTTATTGCAGCTGTGGTTTCTTTTTTTCCCACTACTTTCATCTTCTCTTTTTTAATATTTTTATAGTATTGTTATATGCCACTTTCTTGGGTATATAATTCTTCTGAAACACAATACTGGGTCCAACGCTGCTGGATCACTGATTTTGGTAAAACAAGCAACAAATGCTGCACAACAATGCTGGGCTGGTGATGAACATTATACTTCATATATTTGGCGGTTTTCACTGCAATTGCTACGACGATGATACTTCTCAAACTTCTGGAACTCAAAATCTTTGGGGTACGATCAACCTCTCTAATCATAAATCTTTTTATTGGTGACCACTCAATCTGATTTCCTTCCATAAACATTTCCTAATCTTATTCTTCTTCAACTTTGTCTCTTTTGTAGTCACCGTCAGCAACAACAAATAAAATCTGCAGCAAACACCTCTGTCAAAACGAATAGAACCAGACCAAAATGTCAATAAAATATAAAATATATTATGTATTAACAGCAAATTTAAAAACTTCAAAGAGGAGGCTGGGAGAAAACAGAAAAAATATGGTCAACAATTTGTCTGAAATGAGAAAACATGTGAATAATGTATACTTTTGCATAATGTCCAGTTTTTTTTATAACTGGAAATAAGATATAAGAAAATATTTTTAAGATAAAGCCATTACACAAAGAAAAACAATTTGTATGATAGTAGAACATTCATCAAATATATATTCTGGTAGGTCAGTTTGATTTCCTGTAATAGAAAAGTGATGTACTCTGCCAACAGGATAATGCATGATGCTCAAAAATTATTATGAAAAAACATCCACTGAATTGTATGATACTATAGAGTGAAATTTTAAAATTTACATGATCAATTTCTTTCAAAAAATGTCCATAAATTTTGATAATAAAAAATTGTATCATGCATTAATTTCTTGTCCCTGGAACAATCATTACACAAAACATTGCAAGATAAGCAAGAGAAATTTTGATTTTAAGGTCTGATAATTGATGAAATGTTTTAAATATTATCTAAACCAATATATATCCACATTTTGAACAGTATGTCCTGCATCAAAGTTATTTCTTTCAAGATCAACTTTCAAATTTAAGTAGTAACTATTTTTTAATATGAAATTTTTAAATTACATCATAAACTATGATAAAATGTCCTTCCTGAACCTTGTCATAGTTTAACAAATTCTTTTTCCAAATAGTCTGTGAGAAATTCCACAAGCAGAACAAAATTAAAACCACTGTTGAGTAAATATAAAAATCATTTAAACCATCACATTTATGTTCAATTGTTAGACTATTGTTTTGTGTAAATAAGTTAACTTTTTCCTTGCTTTTCCCTCATCTGTTTTGCCATTTTCTCAATTATCTACAGATGTTAAATTTTCATCACTTTTATGTGATGCAACATTTTTTAGAGGCTTGTTTGTACTAACATCTCCATTCATTTCTTTCATGCTGACAATTTTCCAAAATTTCAAATCTTAATGAAAGTAATAGTTTCTCCAGTATCATTCCTGTTTTAAAAATGAGCAAGTTGTTATTGCAACTACATTCCTATCACAAAATATATTTAAGTAGTGGGAAAATTTTCTCTCTCAATTGGTTTTGGACAAAATGCTACTTTTGTTAGTTTTGAGAGTTTAACAAATTGACTTTCCCATTTCAAAAAGTTTTTTCACAATTTCTCATATTACTTTTATTTCCTTATCTTTAGAATAAAACAGTAATTCTGAAAAATTCAATTATCCAATTATTACAAATGCTTTTAAGTATATTAATATAGTCAAAATGTAAGTATAAACCATTTTTACTTATTCAAGGTTTATTTTCAATAGTGTTAAATTTATTGAAAAAACTTGATTTATATGATTATTGTCATGTCCATTTAAATGACTAAATTAATAATACTTGTCAGTTTTTATATAAAAATTCTGAATCTAGCTTGTCAATTGAAATCATCTTAACCAGTGACCAAATATAGGAATTTCTCCTCTTTCAGGGTTCATATTGGAAATTTAAGGTTTTAATAATATTAATTACATTAAAATAAAAATCTGTTATCAAAATATGAGATTAACATTGAGACAAAAAGTTTTACAACTAGAACACAATATCTATTTTTATGGGTTATTTAGTCCTAATAAATTTTATGATTTATTTTACTTACTTTATTGAATTTTTAAAACTCAATAATTTTTGAAGAAATGAATGCTGTTTATACCTTACTTTTGAAAAGAAAAAAAGAAAAAGAAAGTGAAATATTACTCTTCTTAGTTTTATTTTGTAATATTTTATTTTATTTCTATGAAAAACAAATATTAAATTTATATAATAGTATTTTTTTATTTAGTGAGGTTAAAAGTAAAAAAAGAACAACAGAAATAGTTTGTCTTTTTTTGCTGTATAGTCTCTACAATTGCATTTTGAATTTCTAAAACGTGTTAAAAGAATTGTTTTATTTCATTTCTTTTTATTTATATTGGTTTTTAAGTTTTATTTAATATTTTGTTTTTTACTGTCAAGGCTGGTACCTACTACCTATGAAGTAGGGGCTCAAGCATGCTTATTAAATTGGTCTTGTGCCAAACATAACTGAACTCCTCAAAATTTAAAGTTATCATCCATTTCAACAAAATGTAAAGTTTGATTTGTACAGAAAAAGGTTAAGTCCATATCTTTTTCCTCTTTTTCATTTTGGCAAGTAGGTGAAGAGGAAGAAGAGATAAAGAAATCAGCACAAGAGAAAACGTGAAAGGGTGTGAATGAAGGTTGTCAGGGGCAGCCTGATTATTTTCTTGCTACATTGCATTCAGTATGAAGTGTCTGGTGCTTCCTTGTCTTCTCCATGTGACTGACCGAAAAATCTGAAATATGTAGCCGACTCAGTCACATAGTCAGTTCTCAATGCAAACTAATTTTTGGACAGGAAGAAACATGACATGGTATGCCGTTACCCAGCCGATATATGGCAGGGGACTTTTTTTTTTGTGGGAATAGCCCTGGGTAGGTTAATTCTGATTTGTTGAAGTTTCTTCAGCATTTGTTGCCATTCTGAGTTTGTATTATAGAGAAATATTCAAATTTCGCTGAATGTCCAAACAAAATCTTTGTGTGTGTATATAAATATATATATATATATACATATATATATATATATATATATGTGTGGAACTCACGCCGGGTAGTTACTAATTTTATGGTGGGTTTTTCATTCTTTTAAATTCACAAGTGTCTATCGGACTGTTTTTTTTTTGTTTTCCTCTTTTTTTATGTTTTCAATTGTTTTTCCATTTTTTTCGTTTTTCTGTTGCATTTCTGTTTTTTTTCTTTTGTTCTTTTTGTTCTGTTCGTACTTTACGTTCTGTTTGTACTTTACATTCTTTTTGTTCTTTTTGTTCTGTTTGTATTTTTCGTTCTGTTTGTACTTTTTGTTCTTTTTTTTGTTTCTTTTTCTTTTCCGTTCATCTTTTTCCTTTTTTTTCTTTTTTTGTTTTCATTATTAATTGTTTGCGCCTGGGGCCTATTTACTCTTCGACAATGTGTTTGAAGCACGTGGAGTTTTTAGTTGTGAGTCTAACGGGTGTTAGGGTTTTCATTTTGGTTCCAAAACGCTGAGAAGAATGTTCATTTTGAACTTTCCATAAAATATAAATGTTGAAAGAGTAATTTGGCTTACAGTAGTAGTTGTTATTCATTTTGGTGCCAATGGATGTTAGGTTTTTCATTGCCATGGTTGTTGAGAAGATGGGTTTGTGTGTTGGCCTGAAGAAGATGTCTATGTGTATATATATGTGTTGAAAATCCACGTGTTAGTTACCAGTTTATCTGGGGAACTTCAGGTTTGCCAGTTTATCTGGTGTAATGTTGGGGTATACCAGTTTATCTGGTGGAAATGTCTTTGTGCATGTTCATATCATGTCAGGGGTAGACCAGTTTATAGTGAATTATTCTGATGTGATCCGAACACGACTTTAAAATTTGTTTATGGCAAAGACAAAAGTGCTTAGATTGTGTGGTACAACGACCGTTAAAATTTGTGGCATGGCAAATAATAATGCTGGAAAGAGATAAAAGGCTTAGGAATGTGGGAGCAGAGGTATGTTCATTTAGAAATTGCCACTTCTAAGGTCCGTAAGTCAGTAATTTGGTTTGTGTGGAATGTCTTTGAAGAGGTCACTCCTGAGGTCAGTAAGTACTTTTGAGACAGAGAGAAGGAAAGAGGCCAGCATAGTAGCCGCTCGACTTAAGTCAAGGGGAGGCACTGGTTACTCTAGCCTGTGAGTCCTTCTGTCTGACGATGCTTTGTGTCTCCAATTTTTATATCTGCTTTTTTGATCAAAAGCTCGTTTTGAATTTCACGGTTGCATTTGATTCCGAGCTTCCCATTGGCTGGTAAATAAAATTCGTGTAGGTTCACGAAATGGAAATTTGATTAATTTTTATTTTTCAACCGAAACATCTGCACGAACTCGGATGCACACGACGAGTTTTGTTCATTTGCCTTTTTGTTGTGAGAGAGCAAACATCCGGTTCATCACTTTTGTTTGGTCGGTATCACCACAGTTTAACTCTTCCACTTTTTCAAGCTTTTTCTTCAAAAACTGTTGATAATCTGTAAGTAAATATTTTCATATCTCACACACTGTCAATTCAATATTTATTTTTTAGCATTTACATTTGCTTGTCTTGTAATGGTGGTTGGTAGAGATGATTGAAGAAAGGATTTTGATTCCCCATTAATAGCATTTTAAGGAAGTGGGACTCAAACTTGAAAGAGATGATTCAAAAGTTAAAAATCTAACATGTATAGAATGATCAGTTCTTGCTACCAGTGATTACACATCATAGGAATGTTGTAAAATATGTTTTAAAATTGAGTTTAAAGGATTTAATAACTGAAAAGCTTAATTTTTTTATTGATAGTGTTTAGGTAAATTTTGTAAAATCCATACATATTAAGTAATTTTTTTTTTACTGTGACTACTTTATATACTCCATATCAAAAAAGTTTATATTAATACACTTCAATAAAAAGTTGAAATATATTATTCTATATTACTTTTGTGTTTTGCTTAGGTGAATAACATTGACACAAATTTTGTCTTGATTGTGGACAGGAACTTTTAATCCAAGAAATAATAGCTATGCAAATCAAACACTTTAGAAATAATTTGAGGATAATTTTCACTTTAAATTAAAATTTATTTTTTCTTTCTATTTTTAGCTGGGATTTTATTTATGTTTTCTGTGATCATCCATCTATTGATTATAAATACTTTATGCTTTTATACAATTCCATTCTCTAATTTTTTAAAGTTTTATTCTGGTGTTAATTTCAGTATTTCAGAATTATGCAGATTGATAGTAACTTATACGGGGCTTATATCTACCTTTTTAAATTATCACCATTCTATATGATACGAAGAGAAGGTGTTGTGTTTCTTACACTTTTCTGTTTAACTGGGTGTTGACTGCTCAAAGACCAAAGTAGAATAACAGATTTGAGTTCTGCCCATGGTATCGATGCATATCTTCCGACGTTTTGAGCAATGGCAACTTCTTCAGGAAATATGCAGAAACTGCAGCTTACATGAAGATACTTTGGAATCATCCTTGGAGATTACATACAATGCCACCAACACAAAGAATTGGTTCCTCCAACTCCAGTCATTTTCACTGCCACAGGGGTATGATCACAGAAAAATAAAATTTGCCAGTTTTATCCAAGCTCTGCCTCCTGATGTTGTCAACAAAGTTGCTAACCTATTAGAAGATGTCCCTAACACCAACCTCTACAACAACCTTAAAGCAGCCATCATTAAAAGAACAGGTTGATCAGAAAAACAAATGTTGAGGGAACTATTTAACAACATAAGTATTGGTGATAGAATACCCTCACAACTCCTCAAGCACATGAAGAATCACCTCAGAGGGAATGATATGTTGGAGTCCATCTTGCATCATCTATTGTTGAACAAATTGCCAACCACTATGGTACAAATACTAATACCCATGACAGACGATACATCAGTGGAAAAATTGGCAGATATTGCCAACAAAATTTTTGTCATTCAATCAAAGACATAACTCACTGACTTCCAAACAAGGAAATGACTGCAATGCTAAACACACACACATATCAATAAGTCACTCGCAGATTTGCAAAAGCAAATGCAACAAATGTAACTGCTTCTAAATCAGCAACAATGGAAATACAGAAGCGCCTCACGTGGTCGCGATCCTACCACATGCCAAAAAAGCCTTAGTTGTGGACGAACAAACACTCACCCCAGTAAAATTTGCTGGTATCACCATATGTTTGGTATTGATGCAAGGAAATGCACCCAACCGTGCCATCATAATACCAAGAGACACCAGGGAAATGGGTAAATTGTGAGTAAATGCGTCTACCCTGGCTGGTACACACAAAGAAAGTCACTTATTTTACGTAGTTGACCAAAATAACGCCAACAAATTTCTAGTGGATACTGGAGCATCAGTTAGTGTCATTCCACTAGAAGCTGGATGCAAACCCAATCTTAGTCTCATCAGACTACTCACTTCAAATGGTACGTGCATCAATACATATGGCACTAAAGAACTAGCACTAAAAAACTAACACTAAACATTGGTATGTGCCGAGATTTACATGGACCTTTCTACAAGCTGATGTGCAAACACCCATTCTTGGGATGGATTTTTTGGCCCATTTCAACTTGTCAGTGAACATGAGGCACAGAATCCTTTTGGACACTGAAACCAATATCCATATTACAAGAATCTGCACAGGATACAATTCTACTGGCATTAGTGTAACAACATGCCATATTACAGAATTCCTTGATATCTTGGACAAATTTAAAGAAATTACAATAATCTTCAGAAATACCGATAACATCAAGCGTGACACAAAACACAGAAAGAAGACTACTGAACAGTTAGTATTTTCACAACCATGATGGCTACAGCTGCACAAGTATCAATTTGCCAAAAACAAATTTAACAAGATGCTACAGGAAGGGCTAATTTGCCCATCTGAAAGCACTTAACGCATCACCCATACACCTTGTTCCAACAACATATAATAAATGATTTCAATCTTGTGTAGACATTCATAAATTAAATGCATCCACAGTCCCTGATCGTTATCCAGTCCCACATACACATGATTTCATGTTCAGGTTAGGCGGATCACATATATTTTCCAACATCCATGTAGTGAAAGCTTATTTCCAGATTGTGGTAGCAGAAGAAGATATTCCCAAAACAGCAGTAACAACTCTGTTCAGACTATATGAGTTTGTCCGAATGCCATTTGGTCTTTGGAATGCTGCCCAAACATTTCAAAGACTGAGAGGATTACCATTTGTGTACACTTAAATTGATGATATCTTCATTGCTAGCCAAAATACTGCCAAGTCTTTCTCAATTTGACCTAAAAATAAACTTAGGTAAGTGCACCTTCAGCACCACTCAAGACATTACTAAACTCTCACATATCAGCAATGGTGAAAATGCACTCATCTTCCTAACTACAGACACATCCAACACAACAATAGTAGCTGCAATTGAACATGAAATCAATTTGGTAAGAAAACCAACTTTCTTTTTCTTGGCAAAATTGACCAAGGTGCAAAGAAGCTATAGCACCTTTTCTAGAGAATTGTTAACTATATATTTAGCAATTAAGCAGTTTAGATTCACACTCAAAGGTAGAAACTTTGTGATATACACAGATCACATGCCCCTCACTCATGCCATAAACTGTAGTGTAGACAAATACATCCCAAGAGAAATTAAATATTTAGATTTTATTTCTCAGTACACAACAGACATTCGTTATATTAAGGATCAACAAAATATTATGGCTGATGCACTGTCTTGTACAGATATAACAGTGATTACAGATGATACATTAAGTCATGCTTTAATTTCTAATGACCAGAAATCTGACTCTACTCTAACAAAAGTATTATCGAATACCATTTTAACACTGAAACAATTTCCAGTTTCTTTCAGTAATAAAACACTTCATTGTGACACAACATTAACCAACCCTAGATCATACATCCCACTCACACTGAGGAAATAAATATTCCAACACCTTCACAACCTTTCATACCTAAGCAAGCGATCTACTGTAAAAATTGTAAGTTAACATTTTGTTTGGCCAAACATGGCATCAGACATTAGAAATTGGAAATAACCTTCCATAATAAACCAGAATAACAATATACAGTGTCATACCAAAACACCAATAGGTACTTTTAGCAATCCAGATGCAAGATTTAAACACATCCACTTAGATATAGTGGGTCCTCTACTGTGCTGTCAAGGATATTCCTATATCCTAACTATTGTTGACAGACTTTCACATTGGCCTACCCCGATTGCACTGAAAGATACATCAATAACTTCAGTCACAAATGCAATTTTAAAAGATTGGATTTCTATTTTCAGAGTACCCAATGTCATTACTACTGATCATGGCACACAATTTTGATCATCACTTTTTTGCGAATTCAGCAACTTGCTGGGAGCAAAGCACATTAAGACCACAGCATACCACCCATGTGCTAATGGATTAGTGGAAAGATTCCACAGACACCTCAAGACATTATTAACCATGAAGGAAAACTTGATCAATTAGATTGATAATTTATCCCTTATACTCCTCTCTATAAGGAACATTATTAAAGAAGACCTTGGCTGCACACCAGCTGAAATAGACTTTGGTACACCCTTGTCATTACCAGGACAATTTTTGAAAATGACATAAAGTCTGATCCCACATCGTATTTCATACAAGAATTAAAAAATAAGATAAATTAGAATATACACCTGCTCAAAATTTAAGCAAACACATACACACCGACATATCTGTATACCTGTGAATACATTTTCGTATGAGAAGAAGCAGTAAAAGAACCCTATCAGCAAATTATCAAGGTCCATACAAAGTTTTATACAGAGCAGAAAATACTTCACAATTCAAAAAGGTATTCAGTCAGACAGTTGCTATTGATAGACTGAAACCAGCTGTCTCAGAAAAAGAAAATCAACCACACATACATTCTTCTTATGTAGTAGAAACTCCCAAATCTAAAAATACATTACAATCCAACAATACACCCACAATTCAAACCAGATCAGGCATAAAGTCACTTTTCCTAAAAACTTCAAGACATTAATTGATGCGGCTTTTACCCAATCAATTTTCTAGAAGTGGGGGATTGTCATGTTCCATACAATCTTCTGTTTAACTGGATGTTGATTGCTGAACAACCAAAGTAGAATAACAGAATTGAGTTCTGCACATGTGATCAATGCATATCTTCCAATAACAAAATAATTGTTTTTCATAACTCATTTAGTGAGCTGATGTTAAAAAAATATATTGACCAACAGAAAAAGGAATTGCCTACCGACCGAAGAGATAACCAGTGAAAGAATTGAAACCGAGAAAAATTAACATGTCTATGAGAACTTTAGTCTTATTATAAAAAAAAAAACCTGAATCAAACATGAGACAGAGGGGAGAGACAGTCATACAGAAACATAGCTTTGGGGTCAAGCAACAAGCTTTCCCTTACCATAAATGTTGCCTCCATTGACACAGGACATCAGCTGACAGTAACTGACACTCTTTCACCTTTTCTTTCTCTTTTCTTTTTGCCTCTTCCTTCACAGTAGCACCAGATAGCAGTTTATGTTTTGTACATATATAAATAAATTATACATTTATTTACCCAAAGTCAGATGTATTCTTTTTTTCTGACTTTGCTGAGGTGAAGAAGTGCTTAATCCTGCGGCAGTAATGTCAGCAGCTACAGTTCTGCCTTCTTTCTGCAACAAAGGTGGTAGGAAGTGAAGATTATGAAGATAGGAAAAATAGATAATGATTGACTCTTAACTTGAAAGGTCATGGTTAAAGTGTTCAGAAAAGTACACATGTGGAACCCTGTTCTACAAAGCAGTAGCCTTTAGGAACTTCCTTGTTATATATGAAATATAGAGGAAATAAGAATTATTCAAATACATTGAGGTAGAATGGAATATTCCAGCTGTAAATTTTGAACTGCTGTACTAAAGAATTGAACTCTTCAGAACACTTTCTATAGAAATAGTGATAAAATAGTGACAGACTTGCAATATAGTGTCTGTGGGAAAGTGCTTGTAGAGTGGAAAATAAGTCATATCCCACAATACTATGTAAACAATTAACTCTGTTCAAGACGAGGATTGAGCCACTCCAAATACTCTATTTTTGGCTTAATTTGACTTTTGTAAAGATACAACATGGCAGAAAGAGTCAGATACTTCTTGGAGCAATGTAATGAATTGATAACTTTTAGAATTTCATTAGGAATTAATTGTATATATGGATTCCACTTGCAGTTTGGAGTTAACATGAAGCCCTACAGTTGTTCAAACATTGCGATTGTAAAAAAATCTTGGATTCTGAATGGTAGTGAAACTATACTGTTGCTGAGTGGGATATTAGCACAACAAATTGAACTGAAAATAGCTAAGTTTTAATTTTGGCTGATACTGTTCCTATTATCTTAAAACTAATGCTAGATAGAATAAAAATATCCTGACTATAGCATGTTGCAATGGTAGATTGAGAAAATATATTTGAATACATGCTTGACGAAACATTCCCTAACAATTACTATACAGGTAGTAAAAAAATGGGCAAAAATACACCCAGTGTTACCTTTGACAGGTTTCAGTAGAGAGTATATTTATTTTCATTTCAAAATATCACACTGCTTTCATGAAGTTATAGAAAAGCTAATTTTAAGAGCAGCTGATAGGATTTCATGGGAAAAGAGGAATTAAATCTGAGTACACAATGAAAACAATATTTGCAACTATGAAACAATAATGGTCAATTTTTTATTTTAATTAAATTTCTTTATTTATAAGCATATGAACAGAAGAAGGTTTTTTCTTAGAAAGGAAGAAAAAAGTTGATATTTGTAGATGATTACTCCAAAGGAATTGAACTGATAAATCATTGCATGAATAATCATTAGATATATGCAGACATAGAAATATATGATTCTAAAAACCATTTTATCAATACTGAAAAGCTAATTAGATAAAAGAGATAAATGTAATATTTTGGTTTATTTTCCTCATATCAAAATAAAATTGAATGCAGGCAAAATAGTTTAAAAGAGAAATTTAGATAAAACAAGTTAAATTTTAACTGAAGGGATGTCAGAGAAGTTTCATGCCTTGAGTATTTGAGATAATTTGTAAAATACCTTAGTGAGCCTACTAACTTAAGAGTTGTTATCCAGTCATGCTTTGTCAAAAACAATTAGTCAAGTCAGCTGCAGTGAGGCACCTCAATATTTTCAGCTGAATGTACTTAAGAAGTCTTTAATTTCAGAAATGCTACATGGCCACCCAAAATCTTTGGCAAACATATCAAAACCAAAACCTGACAATTTGTTCTTCTGAAACTATTCTTAAGCAGACCAAGTCCTCCTCAATTATACATCACTACTACTAGTATTCTACATTCAACACTCTTCATTCTATAACAATTGACCTGTTGGCCCATGACAGGTCAGAACATTAACAACAACATATCTCTCTATCAAGAACATTTAACTTTATCAACTAATGTAAGTCACACTTTCATATGAATATTTTTCTCTAGCCTTATTTTTTATTAGGCACTCAAATGAACATTTTTAGAAAGCCTTTACACCTTTCTTTTCTTTTCACATAAATTTATTTTAAACAAATTCTTTCTGTTTCAATTTCACGCTGAAAAAGAGATTTTTTTGTTTACCTGATGAATCAAATATATTTTAAAATCATTTTTTCTATATAGAAAATCACCTTAATATAAAGCAATATGTATTTTATATCAATTTCATAAATAACATTTATCATTTAATTATATCAAAATTTAAGAAACACTTGACAACTGACATGTAACAAAAATCTCTCTCACTGAACATTGGGAACTGAAATTGAATATTGCAATCAATTTATTCACCATGTATTTATTGAAACTAAAAATTAAATTACTTCCAATTTACCTTTTCAAGGACAAAATATCAAATAGCTTTATGTTTTAATATTATTATGCTCTTGCAAAAGTTTCATTTGATTAGATTTCTTTGAAATAATATCACAAGAATTTCTTTTTCTGGCTACAGGAACAGAATAATGCTTTTAATCAGTGACCATAAGATCTGCAATTAATACCCAGACATTTATTAAGTAAAATTTATTGTATGGAATTGTGTGCCTCATAGTTCCAGTAATGCAGTGTTTGACTGTTATGCACATGTGCACGTGTCCAAGGAAAGAAGCTGAATACTGGTTAGAGAGGCCACTGTTGCTCACACAGTGCCAACTCTGTTCTTCAAGTGTAAGGTAGTGTTTATTTTTGATTAAGTGTGTGTTGCAGTTAAAAACCATGTACCATATTTTTAATGTGATACACTGTAGATGACGATTATGCTTCCAGCTGTTCTATTTAATTAATTGTTGTTTTTTTCAGTTGTCTTATTGTTCTATGGTCAGTGTTGAATGAAAAAATATTTGAGCATTTTGGGGGATTCGTTATTTCAGGAAATCAAGCTGTGGATGGTATATCAAGACATACTCTAACACAATAAGGCATAATCCTTAAAGAAAATGGATAAAATCTGATAGCTCGGACATTTGACGGTGCAAAGTCATGAAAGGCAAAAAAGAAAGAGTTCAAGCAAAAATGAAAGCAGTTTGCAGTAGTGCACATTTCATTCACTGTTATGCACATCAACTTAACTTAATAATGAGAAATGCAGCAAGTATTACACAGAACACAAGAATATTTTTCTGTAACATTTTAGCTATTACAACATTTTCTCAAGATCGCCACAACATGTATCAATCCTCAAGCATATAGAAGTGTGTGACTGCATATGCATTGATATAATGGACAGATATTCTTCCACTAACCAATTAGTAGCTGCTAAATTGTTTAACAAGAAAAGTTTCACTAGTTTTAAGAATGAACTGCCAGCAGAAGGAATAGTACTGACCAGTGAAGCATCTCCCATAAGTAACAAAGAAAAGCTTGAAACTAAACTAAAATGTTCTATTCTAGATCATATATGCATGAATATTGCAAATTGAGCTGCTGAAATTTATCTTGAAAAATAATTTAAATGATGTTTTTTAGCGAAATTACGAAAATGATAAAAATCCACTTGACAATTTCCGTGACTCCATCAGAGTCAGAACGTTGCTTTTCTAAGGAGCACTATGAATCCTGAAAGACTAACTATACTCAATGGAGAAAGATTTCTTCAACAGTCATCCAGGTAGCAAGGAAAAAATTATTAACCTTTTCACCTTTACTCATTTCTTATCTCTGTACTTTCTATACCATACTGGTCACTTCGTCATTCATCTATACCATAAATCAATTTACTTCCAATAACTTCTTTTTTAAACTGTTTCCTTAATCCTTTATGTGTTTTGACTTCATATTTTATTTATAATAAATGAAATAATATGGATTGAAATTTTCAAATTCCTAATCATTTTCACTTATGAATATTAAGTTTTTTTTTTTAATCATATCACCCCGAGCAAGGCAGTAACGCCACTGATGTGCAGGGGGCTATGTAAGAGTGAAAAGTTTGGAAAAGAGAAAGCCGGAAACCACATCCTAAACAGGAAACAAGGGATAAGCCTCTTCACCCATTCAATAGATGTGGGTGGAGTGTAAACCGGGCGATAGTTTAGTCTATCTACTCTAATTGAGTATTATTAATTTATTTGCTTACTTACTTTCATTCAAATTAACTGTTTCCATACTGAAAATATTTAGTATTCAGTGAATGAATAGCTAACATTACTGTTAATTGAAATTTATAAAATCTTTTTTTCATAAAATACTCTTTCAGAAAATTAGACTACACATAAATTACTCTTTCTAATATTGACAAGAGTTTACTTCCAAACCTTTTGTTTGTGCCTTAATATTTGAACCAGCATACTCATCTTGGTTGTTATACTAAGGATGTTTTAACCAGTGTACCCATCAGCCTTCTTTGTAACTTTCTCAAAATTTTGAACTGGACCCTTAATTCAATCCATGCAGGTAGATTATTCTCATTCTGCTTTTCATGCTTAGGACATTCAAAAAAAGTCATTCTCTGGATCAGTGTGAGAAATGAATATGCAACACAGAAGAATATAGACTGAAGAGTATTAAGTAATACAACATGTTTGCTAAGCATGGAAAGTGGAGTGAGAGCAATCTACTCTTGTCAATTAAATAAAGGATTCAATTCAAATTTTTTTAGAAGGTTACCAATTACAACAGACACTGGAAGAAGTCAAAAGAATGCAATGGTGAAAATGTGAGTATAACAACCAAGATAAATATGCTGGTCCCAGTAGTAAGGCATATAATAGTTCACTAAAATCTCTTATGATTCTTAGTGACTATTATTTTTATAAATAAAACTCAGCAAGACTCATAATGTGATTAAGTAGTACTGATATACTTCTGTATATAGGTTAGTTGCTTTAGATGTGAAATCAAGTTCAGCTTTATTCTCAAACTAGATGAAATCAATATATTTTAATGAGGCTTTTACTGTTTCTATTTGATGAATTTGAGATTATTTATTTTTAGCCTATGATACACTGTATTTCTTGATACAATAAATTATTTGAGGTTTTCTATGGATATTGTTGATTTCATTTCCTAAAAAAATAAATACAAGTTTCTGCATATATAATCAAAATATCAATGAGAAATTTTATGGAATATTATTTTCTATTTATTAAATCACTTAATAAAATGTTTTTAGAAATAAAAAAAATATGATTAGATAATTTCAAGTAGTGAAAAGTAATATCTTTGTTTTGGAAATTTTGAAAAAATCATCTTACACTGCACATAAATGTAACAAAATTCTCTTTAATATTGCCTGAAAGTTATACAATAGATATCACCTGGAAAGATAGATATCTTTGGTATGTTGTTAATAATAATTTCTCTACAACTGCTTGCCAACTTTAAAACTTTAAACTACTTTTTCTACACTACTATCTTTGATAAGCCTACTAGTCTTCTTAAGAAATAATGAATTTCTTTTTATTAGCATGCCACAAAACCAAAACCTCTCAGGGTAAATCTTCTTAGCCCTTACTCCATAAAAACTCTCTTTTTTTAGCCATCACACAAACTACTGTTAGGTACTTTAAAGATATTTTTTTACAATGGTGTTTATGCAATACAAAGCCCTAGAATCACTCAAAATAGAGGGTTACAGAGTAAGAGGCACAGTTTATGGAGATATATAGGGAAAATAACCCTAGACATGAACAGTGTAAGATTGTAGTGATCAGGAAAGCATCCCCTTGGAAATGCAGTGGTTCATGGGAAGAGGTTGCTTGAGTGGAACTTACATTTCACTAATGTAATATGAAGGTAATGAGAGTGGTTTGCTACAATGTATATGGCATATGTGGATCTTAGTTGTGAAGATTAGAACTGGTGGTACTAAGAAATGTTAAATGATGCTTTTAGAGTCTATCAAGACTGAAAGGTGAAGACTGGGCAGCTATCACTCACATATGACAACAGTACATTATTTTTAGGCTGACCTGGCTCTTGTAAAGGTAGAAGATAGCAGGAGGAGTCAGGTACTTATTAGCGTGATACAGGGAACTTACCATTTTTCCTACATCATTAGTAATGTATTGTATGTATGAGTTTCACTTGAGATCTGGGTTGAGTTTAAGTCCCAATAACCACTCTAAGAATGGGGCCTTTATTAGGAAACACCCATTTGCAATTGGTAGAAATTCTGGGCTTAATTTGCAATGATGGAATGTGACTAGTTTGTTTTTTGAGGCATTGAATGTGACCAGCCAATTTCTTCTCCACTCAGCTGTTAGAGATAAGTCAGAAGAGAGATCAGCTCTGGTCATCTAGAGCAGAATTTTTCAAACATTTTTTACTGCAACTGGCAGCGAGAACTACATTTTGCATTGTCGCCCATTATACCTACATATAATAAATCCAAAACAAAATTTAGTCACTAGGTTCATTTATACATATTGGAATAGCATGTATCTATTTGCATGAATATAAAATTATTATTACTTTTAGAAAAACAAATTTAAAGGAAATTCTGTCACAGCCTACTGCGCCCACTTGTCATGATTTTTAACAAAAGGGCAACCTTGACTTCGCACACAAAAATCAGCAGCCTGGAGATGTTGCTGACAACTAAACCCTTATTATCAGTGGCACTTTTGCCAAAATCAGTCCTCCTTGGCCTGAGAAGTAGGATCATAGTGTAGTAAGATACTTTCTGCTCTCCAGTCACCTCCAGCTACGTATACACTTTGTTTGCAATCCCACTACCTACAGTTGATTCTGAAGTACATTATGTTTTAGTTAGCAGCCGGGTCAACTTTAGAGGTGGAATGGTCTAGTTTGCTTGAGATCCTGTTATCTGCAACTGTTTCAGCAAAAGAGGAGATGACTGAACCATATATGCACCCTTTCTGCCAGCTGACGATGATGTTCCAGCCTGTGTTGATCCTGCCAGATGCTGATGACTTTCCAACCTGTGCCTTTCATACCAACACTGATGACAATTTTGCTTGCACCTTCACTGCTGACCAACAACGACTTTCCAGCTTGAGCTATACATGCAATGTTTATACTGGCTGACATACGTTCCTGCCAGATGTTGATGATATTCCAGCCTGTGCTGTTGCTGCCAAACACTGACGACATTCTGGCCTGCACATATCCTCCCAGACACTGACAACATTCCTGCTGACTGAAAATGACATTCCAGCCTGTATCACTCATGCCACACACTGATGACATTACTGATGACATTCCAGCCTGAGCCATTTCTGCCAGATACTGACAACGTTCCTGTCAACCAACGATGATGTTCCAGCCTGTGTCGATCCTGCCAGACACTGACAACTTTCCGGCCTGTGCCTTTCATACTAGATGCTGACGACATTCCCAATGACAATGTTTCAGCCTGAGCTGATCCTGCCAACTGCTGCTGACATTTCAGCCTTTTCTGATTGCCTACTGTTCTCTTGTCAATTTTATCATAATAAAATTGACATTGAAACTCTACATCTTTGCCTCCATCTCCTCATTGTCTTTGCTGTTTTCCACATATAAAAGTAAATAATATTTGAAAAAAATGTTATTTAATAAGATGGATGTGTTTGTTTCTTCATAAGCAACTAATTCCAATTGAGAACACAGGAGGACAAGGCTAAAAACACATAAAATATTGAGCCTGTTTCTGTCCTTAATCTTAAATTGAGTTAATGTGGAAAATCCAAGTTCACACAAATAGTTGTAAAATGCAACACCTTCATAGCTAAGTATTAGCACAAGGTCTCTTTGTGATAGAGAACTGACATCACTCAGTCTGTAATGAATTTGACAAACAAGATATATAAACTCAATTAGAATTATATATATATATATTTTAAAAAATAAAATATAATACAAGCTTACCTTGGTGAAAAGCTAGCAATGATTTCTGTGTGCCATGCAACATTTAAAGTTGTTTATTTTCTGTACTTTGCTCTCATTGCATAGTTTTTTCTTTCTTTCTTGTCATGATCTATTTTATTTGTATTGTGACCCATTGAAGGGTTGGGAGCCACAGTTTGAAAAACCCTGATCTAGAGTGCTTTAGCATATTAATACTCTAAGCTTATTACTTAAAGTTAATACCAATGTCTATATTTCACTACACACAGTATTACAATTTCAGGGTTTAAATTACTTGTGAAAGCATCATGAAATTAGTTTAAACTTGAGAAAAATAAATGTTGAAGCAGGAGAAGGGTATACAAAGTTATAAAGTATGTGATAAATATTATCACAAAGTTAAAAGAAAGAGCCACATATTATAGAATAAGATTGGCAGCTATAGGAAGCAAAAGATTCCAAAGACTCTGGAAAAAAACGAGTGAGATAGATGTTTAAAGACCTTAGAACAATTGTCAAAACATGAGTGAATGACTTAGCAAAGTTTGAAATTTAAATCTCAAAGAAAACAGTCACTAGATCTCTGCACATGAATGGACTGTGATGTCACAAACCAAGAAAAACTTTACTTCTGTGTAAGACATACCTTAAATTCAGACTGAGGTGTGCTATGAATAACCTGGAGAAAGAGAAAACATACTGGAAACATGCCATTTAATTATATGAGAAGAAACTAAATCACTTTGGCCATAGAGATGTTGCATATGCCTAGGGAAAGAAAGGAGAGTTGAATAAACCAAAGGACACTGTCCCTATAGTGAAATGTAGTGAAGAGAGTATAATGCTGTAGGGATGCTTCAGAGCATCTGGAACTCAGAATCTTGTTAGGGGTGGAAAGAATCAGGAATAATAGAAGAATATTAAGTAGGAAATCCCAAAGCAGTCAACAGCAAAATAGGACAGCATTGTTATATTGTCTTCTAACATGACAATGACCTGAAGTTACTGGTGAAGAACTACATCAAAAAGGCAAAATATAATGTTATTAAAAGGTTTGCATAAAATCATGGCTTAAATTCCATGAAAAATCTGTGTGGTGAAATGAAAGCCAGTGACCATACCACAAAAACCCTCAGATCTGGTGGAATTTGAAAAATTTCCCAAAAAGAAGTGGGTTGGGAAAGAAGATATGCCAAAAACTTGTTGAAAACTATAACAAATGACTGCAGGCTGTTTTTCAGCTAAAGCCTATAACAAACTTAAATTCAGAAAGAGGTAATAATTTGGCATTGGTATTCTTGAATTTTGTGAATTAATTTTATTTCTGTGTGTAAAATGAAATATGAACTTTATAAATAAAAACTAGTATATTTATAAAAACTGTGTTTAAAATTATTCCTTGCTCTCCTAAACAGTACTTGGAAAATGATTAAAAATTATTTAAATGTTCATAGGAGGGTCAAATAATTTTGTCTTCAACTATACATATTTTTTATAGTCTCCATTTTAAATGTGTGTGTGTGTGTGTGTGTGTGTGCACGTGAATGGCCTCATATACAAAATGCACCCAGTGTAATCTATCAAAGTTAATTATACTCACTAGTTCAGAACAAGTCAAATTATAGTGTAACTTATGATAATAAATTACCTATTGCAAGCAGTTTACTTGCAACATGTGCAAATGACATAATCATTAAGTGCTTGTCTAGATAACACTATAAACTGCATATTAAATGGGAATGAAAACCATTCTATTTTTATACATGCAAGTATAATCTGATACTGTTGAAATGAAGATATGAAATAAATGTGATTCATTCTGCTACCACAAAGCATAAAGTTGCCCCCTACCAGCAAGTTACAGAAATATTAAACTATTAAGCCAAAAACATTTTATATCACTTGAAAACTATATTTTATAAATATTTTAAACAGCATTGAGGTGTAAATGCTATGAAGATTGGTCATTATGCTATAAATCCATATAATAGCCTTTTGACAATTCTAACTCTTCAATGTATTGTTTGAAAAGAGAGAAATTGAATGAATGGAGAAATCAACTATCTTAAAATATCAATAGTTTCAAAATTTATACCATTTTATCATGAAAAATATTTCAAACACAATTTTTTTTCATATTTTAACTTAAGCAAATTAAGTTACTAGTTTTCCAAGATAAAAAATAAAAACATATATTAAATTATGAACTAAAAATGGAATCATATATTGACTGCCTCTACTAATATATAAAGATGCTGTTTATATAACTTATATTTATCTATATAACAAAATTATTGAATATTATGTGATCATTCGATGTAAATAATTAAAATCAATGTAATTTTTATAGTATAGTATAATCTGTTTTTGAAACATATATAAAAATATCAAACAAATCTAACTTTGAAAGAAAATCAAATGTTCAGATGATGCCAATATGTTTTATCAAAATTTTATATTCAAACAATAACAAAAGGCTATTAAATGTTTTAATTTCTTGTGCCTTGTTATTGTTGATTTTTTGATTGATGTGTGAAAATCATATAAAATAGTGAACAGTGCATAATAGGTTGGAAATTAACTGTATTTGCAGGAGAAACAGAAATATTTCTGAACAACACTTTGTAAAAACAGTTTCTCAACTCAATGTTAAAACCAATTACAAAGTAGAGTTCAATAACTTATCATTTTATGAATTTTAGACCAATTTTATTTTCTTTTTTTCATGGCCTTCTTACTCTTTAGAATTTTCTTTTATTTTCTACCTTCTGTTATGTCTTCACTTTCTCTTTTCTTTCTTTCTTTTTTATTTCAATCTATTTTAATCCATAATTCATTAATTTTTTTCTTATTCCTTTTCTATCAATTTTAGTGTTTTCTGTTGTATTTTTCTTTTCTTCTTTTTTGTTTTTACTCCATTCCTCTCCATCTTCATATTTGCTTAGTTTTTTGTATTTCTCTTTAACTTATTATGCTTTATCCTTTTCTTCCTCTTACAACCATCATTTTTCTGTCTTAATCTTTTTCAGTTTTTATCTTCTATCTCTATTTTATTTCTACTTCTTAATTGATTTTTCTCTTCTTTTTTCTCCTTCTTGGCCTCCTCTATTTTCATTATCTATTTTTAGCTTTTCTTTTCATTGCTATATCCTCTCTATTTTTGCCAATCTTTTCTTCTACTTTATCTTTATCCCTTATTCTCTTCTTATTTTTTCTTGATTAATCACTAGATAGAAAGTTCAGCTCCCAAGATAACAATTTAAACTGGCTGCTTATCTTTACATATTGCCCAGCAAAACCATCAAGCAAGCAATACTTTTGCAATAGAAACTTCATTATCAACCTGCATTACAGGGCCACATCACCCAATATGATGATATGCAATTTTAGATAGCTGAAAATATCAGATTACTTGCACTCAAAACTCAGTATCATGTGGCAGTCAGTTTTGAAAAGAAAATACAAACTGGAAAATATTTTGAATATTATCATATATAAATCTATTTTATATTGAGATGAGATCATATTTTGGAGTAGTAATCATAATATTGAAGATAACTCTAAAAGTGTATCTCAAACATTTCATGGCAGAAAGATAGTTTTATAATCTTTAATTTCCCTCAAAGTATGAAGTGGACTTTTGTCAAGATAAAATATTGAGCACTCTCACAGTAAGACAAATTATAACAGTGAAATGCTGCATGTGAAATGCTACATGTAAAAGCTACTCAAATTTTAATTTCTTTTCTTTTTCATTATTTCTTTAAAGTTTGCATAATTTATTCTGTATGCATGTTTATTATTATTATACAATTTAGTTGTGTTTATCATTTTATGAATATCACCTGTAGCTACATTTTTTAAATGTGATTATTTTATACTCATTGAATTTATTCTTGAACATGAAATATGATTTAAAAGCTTCACCCATTTAATATCAAGATGGAAATAGAATATCTAACAGCATCAAATTTAATGCGTGGATCAGTATGCTGGTTTGAACTAAAGCATTTTAACTTGCATTCAATTTGTTGAAGAAATATCTTAAGAAAAAATTAAATTTTAAAATAGAAATTAATTTCTAATCTTGGAAAAATCCAAATGCACAAAAACCCATTTCAAGTTGAAAGCTTCTTAACAGATATGGGACAGTAAAACATTAATTATAATAGTATATTATATATATATAGTTTTTTGTTCATTTTAAACATCATTGAAAACAGAATTCAAATCTCTCCAGCTGATAAAAATGACACCTCTCAAATTTTATTAAAAACGGTTAAAAAATTTTTTAACTGTGTTCAAGATAAATGAATAAGTATCTTCACTTCTTTTTTTATTTTAATCCATTCATTTTTGGAACCACAGATTTATACAGACAGTAAAGATTTATTAAAATTAGGAGATTTAATTCAAACCTTATCTTGGATGCTTGTAATATTTAATATGTTCACCCTCAAGATAATGTAATATCTTCACCCTCAAGATGACAGTACAAATATTTGTAATAACGAAACATAAATATGTGGTTAGTAACAGGCACACAGGACAAAACAAAAAGAGAGAACAAAATATGTACATATATGTGTGTAGTAGCATATGCAAAACAGAAAGAGTTCCTGCAGAGGAAGTAACACTTCAACTGAGTAATTTATAAATCTAACCTGTTTGGTGGTTTTAACTTATGACTTGAATGTTGCAAATTTGATGGGTTGATTCATTTTTTGTCGTGACTGAGTTCTGTTGCTGAGATGATATTTTTGGAGGTCTGTCCACCTAGGGGTGCTGATGCTGGTTCAGGCACTACTTGCTGATTTTGATTTTCATCAACGTTTTTCATATCTGGTGGAGGTAGAAAACATGAGGAGTCTTCGTTTGAATGCTGTTTTGTTTATTTTTAGTGAGTCCTTTTTGTTCCATCAAAGGACAGCTCTAATTTTAGCCTGAACATTGAATAATCTGGGCACTACTCCTGTTTATACTACACCTAATTCATTCCATCTGTTATGCATAAAGTCTCAGATACAAACTGTGTCCCTTGGGTTCAGTTTGCTCCTGAACTCCCCATCAACTCAAGTAATATTTTGTTTGGCTGTTACTGGAACCTTTATTTTCTACTCAATGCTCATTTTTGGTTTATTTGATATGGGTAGGTTGCTTCTTAGCTTTCTCTCCTTCAACATTTCTGTAAGTGATGAGCCATCATCACCTGGTGTGCTACTATAGATTAAGAGTCCAAGCAATGGGTCCCCACATTTCTGTAGAAAGTTTTTCACTTTTTTTTTCAGTAATGTGGAGATGTTGTTGTGATTTTGAAGATCCACTTTGTTGCAAATTGTCTGTATTCTGCTGACATGAAGAATGGACCATTGTTCATAAATACTTCTTGTGGAACTCCGAATCTGCTAAAGCTGTGTTGCATAGCTTTAATCACAGACCCACTATTCTGAGATGATATTTGGTATACATCTGGGTAATAGGAATATGTACTCACTAAAATGAGATAGTTCCTACTGTTATGATGACACAGATTTTCTGCTATCTTCTGTCAGGACTGTGTGGGTATATCCTGGCTTAAAATGGTGCTTTCAGTTGTGCATCTCTATATGTTTGTTGTCAGATGTCACAGTTCTGGAAATTACAATCTGTTTCTTTGTCTTTCCTCAGTTCTTCATTTTGTAAAGATTATTGATAGTATTAAGTATGTAGCATGTTCACTGTTCGTTGTGATTCGGGTGCTACACATAAATTCTCTGTATACTCACAACTGTCAGACTTTCAGGTACTTCTTATATATCTTTCCTTTTGCTGAGAAAGCTCTATCCACATGCTGATATCCACATCTGCCACATTCATTGGGCTATGTTTTAGTTTTTTTCTTTTCTTCCTGCATGTATATTTCCTTGTGTCAAAATATATTTTTGTGTTTTGTAGGTGGATTGTATCATGTTTACTGAAAGTGTGTTAAAAACTTCTAAGACACAACTTGTAGCTATTTCTGCATTTTTGCAGACATTTACTACTTTTTCCAGATTTATGTTGTCCAAGTCCATTAGTCATCATCTTGTCTTGACACTCCAGATTCCAATAAGGACATATCATACTGTCTTTTAAATGCTTGTACTACTCGCACCTTTCTGCCTGTTTTTGTATGTCTGTGGGCTATAACTTTCTTGCACATCCGATCACAGTGGCGCATGGTAGTCAGCTAGGCACCTGACTTGCATCTCATCATGCCAGCACGTAGTCACTGATTTCTTCGAAACTTAGCGAATTTCTTTCACTTTGCTCAATTGTCATGAAGCTGGCAGCTTGGCGTATCTGAGGCAATGCATTGTAGTTTGCACAAGTATTTTTTTTAGGAATATACTCTCCTTAAAGAAAGTATATAGAAAAACATATTCCTGGAATTTTCTCTCTAGCACCTTATAATTTCTTTTTACTGTCTTGGTGAATGTTAGGGCATTGTATACTTCTTTTAACTTTTATTGCCTTTTCTCTGGCCATATACAAGAACAAGGTACATTTTATTTTGTCTGCCTTGGTAATTTTTTCTGATGCCATCAGGTACAATTCAAATTTCTGTAACCAATTTCTGTGATTTTTTTCAATGTTTTCTTCCCAAGACATCTGCATAGGAGGTTGAATAATATCTATTATTTTATGTATGGGTTTTCACTTCTGACACCATGTAATATTTCCACCGGGATTATTTCAATATGAAATACAAGTAGATCCATGACAATTGTTTATTCCAGGTTCACATGTTCAAAAGTGTATATAGTCTTACAATCAGCTCTCATTTTTTATTTCACATGATGTCAGAATCTCACTCAGGAATGTCCTGTATCAAAGGGCATAATTCATGGTTATCAGTTTCTGCTACACCATTAATTTTACAAGTATACTAATACTCTTATAAAATATATAAATTAATGTCTCACTCTTGTCACTAGTTATAATAGAAATAATAGAAACAGAGTGTGGGGATAATGCTATATTATTTTATTTGGATTCAATTCTCATTAATACTTTATAGTTTAAAGCAAGAAAAGACAAGAAAATTACTCCTACCTAATTGCTCATGAAATCTAGTAAAAGAAAAGTATTTGCCACATGAGATGCTTTCTTAATGATTCTGAAAGCTGTTAATGTAGGTACTTCCACAGATTCACTAACAAATGAAAAAAAAAATGCTTCAAACTTAATAAAAGCAAAGTTTTATCGTCAAAATCTTTATGTCATTATTAAGAGGAACAACTAAAGGATTTTTTGATTATTAAATTATATTTGTTTGATCCTTCTTAGAATGTTTAAAATTTTGGTTACAAATCTTGTTTTTCTTGCATCAGCAGGAGGACCAAAGATTAGTAAAGAAAATTTTAGTATCTTTTTGCAGTAAAAAATATTGATTTTAAAATTCTTGCAAAAATCAAATACTTATTGGATTTTAATGAAACTTTCAGTATGTATTCATAAATGAATAAAATTATTTTAGAAATGTTTCTTTTTTAAAAGATTTTGGTAAAAATATTTTTTTTACATTTGTTATTCATCATTTATTTAATTTTATGAAATTTTAAGAAATTAAATTTTATGCTGCTTTTATACGCAAATACCCTTGAGAAAGGTATTAATCCGTTTCTTCCTTCCAGCTATGGGTTAAATAGCAGGACAGATTGGGTTCTATAGCCTTGGTCAGCAACCAGTCTACCACAGAAAGCAATGGCAACCTACTGCGGGATAATCTTCTTTCCAGTCAGTCATATCTCTTTCGAGACATGATCGCCCAAGCGTGTATCACGTATGGCACTTAACTGACTGAATGTTTATAGTAGTTATATGCAGAAATCCTTGGAGAATTTAAATGATCAATTTCTTTTTTAAAACAGAACCCTACTTGCTGAAAATCTGCTTTGAATTGTACAATAAAAAATGCAATAAACTAAGACAATATTTAATTAGAAAAACTTTTGTTTTGATGAATAAGATACTATGGACACTATTGTCTTAAGAAACAAAGTTTTTTGGAATAATAATTAATTTTTACAAGTATTGTTTTCAGTTTTTAAAAAATTAATTAGAATAATTTGTAAAATTTAAAATCTTTTAAATTTCTGTATTAATCTGTACTGGTTAGATGATATTATTACATTTTTGCAAATGAATTTAATTAAATGATTCAATTAACTTTAATATTTTAACATGTAATTTTGTTATAATTAAAAATAATGTAGACATCTTTTTTTAAGGAAGTAATGCTTGGTTAATACTTTAAAAAAAGATCTCGACTAACATCGACAGGGCCATCTCTTCTCACCCAGCTGCCCATATATTTGTGTTTGGCGATTTTAACGCCCACCACACCAAGTGGCTTGAAAACTCAGCCACCGACCTTGCTGGGATCCGCACCATGCACTTTTCAATAGCCCAAGCTCTAACGCAAGTGGTGGACTTCCCCACGCGTTTCTCTAAAAACCCTAACGAAAGGGACTCTTTACTCGACCTTTGTTTTACCTCCATCCCAGACTCCTGCACTACCAGGCAACTCTGCCCCCTTGGAAACTCTGACCACGCCGTAGTCTCCGTAAACATATCAATCCGCACTAACTCTACCCAAGAAAACCAGACCAGCAGAATATCATACTGCTACCAAAGAGCCGACTGGGACTCGTTCAGGGACTTCCTCTGCGACGTCCCCTGGAACAACGTCTTTGATCTTCCTGTCGAAGACTGTGCCTCCGAAGTCTCCTCTTGGGTTAAGGCTGGCATCAATGCTTTTATCCCTGCCAGAAAATTCCAACTAAAACCTAATTCGTCCCCCTGGTTCTCACCCGCTTGCTTGGCCGCTATTGCCCACCGGAACCATTTCTTCCGGCTCTATCGAATCCAATCCGATCCTAGCGCCCAAGACCAATGAGAGCGATACTCCTCCTCCGTCATGCCGAGCTTCTCCCTCAATCGATCCTTCGCGACACCCGCCACTAATCCCTGATAGAAGTGTCTCCTAGGCCGAGAAAGGTCACTAAACCGTGGAATGGCCCACAAGGCCTTCTGGCACTCACGAATGAAAGCCGGTTGCCCCCAAAGCTTGCAGCAGTGCTTCGAGACCGGGGGAGTGATAGTAAGGCTAGGGAATGCGTCCCTCACTACCCCCATAAGCAACGAGTCTTCCAATAATGCACGTCTGAGAAATGCCAACCTCGAGGCGAGTTTGTGGCTTGCCAAGTGCGGCATTCCCGGACTCCCTTGAGACGGACGTTGGTAACAGACACGTTTGTCGACGTGATGTCTGCGTCTTCTCCACAGAAGGGCGAATAGCAGACACTCGATTGCCTCCTCATGCTCACCACAAAGTGGAAGTACAGACAGCCGGTAAAGGATCATGGGGAAGATGAATGTAGCACACACCTCCGCCAGACCCTTTAAGGAGAGACTCCTCCGACACCAAGTTTCAACCAATGCGCCGACCTTTGCCTGTATATCAAACCAATTTTTCTCCAACTGTAAGTCTGGCCTGAACCACACTCCAAGAATGCACACAGGACCATCCATCCAGTTGAAGGGCTCCAGGAAGGGAATCCCTTTACAGCTGGAAGACTTGTCGCGGTTAATCTTGGCCCCTGTCACCTGTTCGTACCGTTCAAGCACCTTCTGTACCGCTCTTATGTCCCTGCAGGAGGACACAAAAGTCGTTACGTCATCGGCGTACGCGGAAACCCTGGCTCGAGCACCACCAGGGACAGCGATTCCACGTAGGGCTGGACTGCACATCCTGTCCCTTAGCCAGCGAAGGAGGGGCTCCAACGCCAAGACATAAAGTAAGGACGACAGTGGACAACCCTGTTGAACCGACCTAGACAGCGCAAAAGCGCTCGACAGCTTTCTGTTCACCTGCACCACAGCCGTGGGGGAGTGATACAGGAGACTAATGCAGCAGCAGAAGTCGGTTTCGAATCCGGCAACCTGCAGGACAGCCGCCAGGTAGCCATGGTCGACCCTATCAAATGCCTTGGACTGATCCAAATTGATCAGTGCAGCTTCATTGTCATCTTTTACAACCACTAGGATCGTGCAGATCAAGTGCAGGTTGCTCTGGATTGTTCGGCCCTTCACAGAACCATCTGATCAGGTCCCAACAGAGACTCGGCAACTAGCTGCAAGTGATTCGTCAGGATCTTGGCCAAAATCTTTAACTCTGTGTTTAGCAGAGTTATGGGCCTGTAATCATCTAAATCCCTCCCAACATTCTTGCCTTTTCTCAACAGCATGACCACACCCCTGGTGAACCGGTTGGGGATGGACCCCTGCCGGAACCAGTTGTTGAACACGACAGTCAAGATAGGGACAAAAATGTTCGACAGCCTCAAGTACAATTCATAGGGCATTCCAGTCCCCACTAATACTAGTCGCTTGGAATCAACCAGGAAGGGCTCCAACAGACGGAAAAAGTCGACACGCTCCTCTTGATCATTGGACGCATAAACCACAATCAGATAAAACAACTTGCTTTTCACTGCAATATCGGCCACAATCAACCGGCCCTCGGCACCGACATAGACAGGGTCAACCTTTGCATCCAGGGTACACTTGACCAGCAAAGAAACACCTCTGGCTTGCTGGTTCCCATATGCTGAATAGACGACAAAGTCGTTAGACGGCACAAAAGAATCGATGTCGCAAACAAAGTGAGTCTCTTGGATCGCGGCCACATCCACGCTGAAGGACAAGAGGTCATGAAGCAGGCGGGCTGCTTTACCCCAATCCCTCAAGCCCCTCGCATTTATACTGGCTATCTTGATAGACGTCAATTAGACCTTCAAATAGAAAAAGAGAGAATTACTCTAGTCATATACGGGTTGAAAATCTTTGGCGGATAGGACCCCGACGGATTGTCCTAGGGACCCTGTACCAATATCGGACGTAATCTGTCCATCTACGACAATACCGCCGACGTCCATAGGGTACGTTAGTTTTAGCACCCTATATAAGCAGGGGTGGACCAAAATGGGGAACCTCCCTGAACAATTTTTCAACATTTTGTTGAGTTCAGGAGCTTTACTCCTGAACATTACAATTTTTGGGTAGAGTTTTTCTACTAATGCAATGTGGTCCCAGACCCGCAGGTTACCCCCAGTACTGCGAACGAGGGTGATGACTCCTGGGGCCTGGGGAAAGTTTTTTGGATCCTCTGTCAACTTGCTGTCTACTGATGAAAGCTTGAGAAGTGGCTTTAGTAAATTGCGCCTCTGCGCTGACCACTCCTTGGATATGCCCTCTATGTCTACTTTCATTAGTTCTTCCCCCTGGGGCAGGGCTTTCTTTTTTCTTGCCTGGGTTATAGTAGGAGTGGGTGTAGGTGAAGGGATGGGTGAAGGGGTGGGTGTGGAAGAGCAAGTCAGAGATGTCAAAGGGGTCAGTTTAAAGGATGGGGACTGGGAAGGTTTCTGCGGGGAGGAGGGAAGACTCTTGTTTTTTTGAGCATACGTAGGTCTCACCGCAGACACCGGCAACGACGAAGCTTTTGGAGTTGGTACAGTTTTTTCAATGCTTCAGTTCTTCCGTAGACTCTTGGGCCTTTCAAGTTGGTCTTCCTCCTCTCTACCACGTTTGAGTGAGGAGGATCTTTGCATCTCCATTTCTTCTTCTGTTGATTCCACTGGTAGTTCCTCTGTAGATTTCCTTTTTTGAGGAGTTTTCTGAGGGGTTTTCTGCGGGGATTTATCCCCCTGTGGAATGTCCTGCTTGGGGGATGACCTTGGCAGCGAAGGTGATTTTGTTGGTAGGGACGATATCGGTGCGGAAGTTGACCTTGGTGGTGAAGTTGAGTTCTCCGGTAGTTTCTTTTTCCCCATCGTCTGCCATTCTCCTTCCTTAACTTTGGCTGGCTGCTTTGATGCTGGTTTCTCAAATGGTTGCTGCACAGACTGCAACTTCGGTGCTGGATTCTTAGTCGAGCAGGTCTTGGCAACGTGATCTGTTGTGCTACACGCCCAACAACATGGTCTCCTACCCTCTACAATCATGTAAATAGAGCGACCCCTGCAGGTGAGGATGTTAGGTATGACGGTAAATTCCTTCCTCATCACCGTCACCTGCAGAGTGATATCTCTCATCATGAAGCCTGACTTCGATATTATAGAGGTCACCTCCACCACCCTTCTATATTGTAAAAAAAAGGCACCCACATGGTCCTCGCTGATGTCCATGGGGACGCCATGAAGGGTTACTCGAGTTTTCCAGGTCCCCATGTATTCTGTTTGCAACTTTAGTGTTTTTGTTGCTAGTGTCATCCCGGCTAACTGTTTGGCTTCTTCACTGGTGCCAAGCAGGACATCCCACATGGCATAGCTCCTCTTTTCAACGGCTTTGGCCTTGAGGTTTAACGTCTTGATGGCGTCTTCAATAGTCTCCCTGCTGACCCCCACAAACTATTGAGTTTTGGGGTCTTTAGTCAGCAGGGAGATGATCCTAGATTCTATGGCTGAAAGTGCTTCCAGAACAGATAACAATTCAGTGCCCGAAATGTATTGGGCATATTTATCACGGAGTCCATTATAATACTCCTCCCCCTTTCTCACGTTCCCACCTTTCCACCCAGAGGTAGAAGAGATGGGTGATTCCGGCCTTTTCGGAGCCTGCGAAATGGGAGTACCGAATTTCTCTCTTTCTGCTGCTGACATGGCCAAAGCCACCGAACTTTCCACCTGTGGGACATACCACTCATCCTCCTTTCCACTCCACGCTGAGGTGGAAGGAGATGGCGATACCGATGTCTCCATCATCGTCCACCTGATGACAGAGGTTTTTACTCTCCATGAACTGATTCAACGAACGCGAGCACAATCCAATCTGATGAAAACGATCCCTGACGAAACGATCCCGGCCGAAGCAATCCCCAACGAAACAATCCCTGACGAAACAATCCCCGACGAAACGACCCGACAAGTTACAAACGCAGACGTAACTATTTTGAAAAATCTCCGCTCAACCCGACAGAGCTGAACCGAAGCAAAGCTCAAAATGATCTAAAGTGAACAGATACTTCACTTTGATCCCAGAAACCAACACCAACGGGGGGGGGGGGGGGGGCAGGGATTCTCCAAGAAGGACTGTTTTCTTTTTTTAGCAAAAATGATGCTGATTATAAGAGTTCAGCTGCTAACAATATCTCCTGGCTGATGATTTTTGATAGAATAGGAAAGGCAAGGTCAAGGTTGCCCCTTTGTTAAAATCATGACAAGTGAGAGCAGTAGGCTGCAACACTAAGAATTTGGAAATTTGAGTCTAGGCAAACTAATATAAATGATACTCTAACATGAATTGCCTTGATCTTTTCCCTCAGAACATTACCTAGAATTTTTAGTTAACTTGATAGTAGTATTATCAAATGATCACCCATTCATATAACCCGGTTTAATTATATCAAACTGTCAAGAGTATTTCCAATCTAGCATAGTCATCAACAAGTATGTTTTTACAACTCTTCTTCAGAGCTGTTTTCTGAAGTTCCTTTTGACTTTGTTAGTAATAAATTATTCATCAGAGAGATAAATAATAATCATACACTGAATATATGAAACTTATAATTAATCTATACATTTTGAAATATTCAAGACACAGTTCTCTTGACTAATTAATTTCCTTGCTTGACTTTAGCAAACAATACTTTAAGCCAAACTCCTTGATATGTGTCTGTATTTTTTAGATGAAGTACCATTAATATTTATAAATTTTTTCCAACATTCTCATCAAGTTTATTGTAATAAATAAATATATTTAATCTATAGTTTTTCATATTTTGTACACATTAGTTGGTACAGAAAGTTTCATGCTAATCATAATTATATAACCTGAGAAAAGAGGAGAATGTCAATAATATCATACAGTAAAACAAATGGCATAATTTGTAGAAACCTATTGAATATTTAATGATTATTTTAAATCTTGCAAATGAGAATCCTCAAATACTGGATGAAACACTAAGAGCAGGAACTCTTTATTTTTTAAAATTAATATTTTTTTTGTTGGAATTGTTAAAACAAAAACTTAGAATTATTATGTTTTACTATCCAGTTTGGCTCATCTTGGTTGTTATACTCACAATATTTCCTCGGTGGTAAATATGATAATCAAGAAATGAATGCTAGTCTGAATAGCAATGCATATAATGATTATTCATTCTATAAATATGATTACAATAATTAATAAGTTTTCACCACCTTATGGTGAAATCTTGAATTTGTAAGTATGTGAATATCTATATATGTGACTATATTATTAGCCCTGTAAGGATATAAAAGAAAATTATCTTCCTTTGGTCAAGATAGTCACTTGGGTCATGTGATGGTCACTTTATATATATATATATATATATATATATATATATATATATATATATATATATATATAAGAAACTCCAGCTCACAGATGTCAAGTTGAGAAAATCCAAGACACACTATTTCCAGTTCACAGAATATGTCCTTGCTTAGGACATAGTAGATTCATCTGACCCACTTGAATCTGGAGTTTTAAAAATGGCTTCTTTCAGAAACACAGATGAAGCTCCATATTATATGTAAGATCCTATCTTTTTGTTCTCCTTTCACTCTGCTTGCTGTGTAGATATGTTATATTTTTTCTGTGAGGGACATGTGTAAATATGCATATATAGTTTTGTGTAGGTCTTAGTGGTATAAAAGTCTCTCTGAGAACAAAGCATATTTGTCATTCCTTTTCTATTCAGCCATTTCATTTTGTCTGTGAAATATGGCGTTATTATATAATAAGGGAAACACAAAAGGGAGAATAAACCCATTCTTCCATAGTTTTATTACCTCTCTAAGCTGAAGATTATCTATTATCTCTTGAAATCTTCACAGGCATTTCCAACTATAATTGCAGATGCAACAAAAATATTTTTAAATCCTTTATCTTGCATAGATTCTTTTTGATATGGTCAATTATTGAAATAAATTACATTCATTAATAGCTGGCTTATTTTTGGTAAATTTAATGCTAAAAGTTATTCAATTATAGATTAAATTTAAGTCCCTAATTAATTAAAAATTATCCTTAAGTTTTTAAATTATTGATAAAACTCCATCACTTCATTACAAATAATGAAATTGTACTAAAAGTGAAACAATATCAGCAATGGAAATATTTTAGTTCACTTATTTCAAACTTGCTTCAGTGTCACATTAAACAATGTCCATTTGTAGTGTAACTTTTGTTATTATTCATTCTTTCATTATCTAAACTTATTTATAAATAGAACTTTGTCTGTGTGTGTGTGTGTGTGTCTCTGTGTGTGTGTATCCATTACCTATAGACTCCGAAATGGCTGAACCAATTTTCTTGAAAATTTACACAGTTGTACTATAAGCGTCTGCGAGTGTTCTTAGCTGGGTTTTGTGTCGAGGTACCTCCGATAAATATTGAAAATCGATTATCGAAAAAAATCGGGTTATAGAAGGGGTGGTCTGATTTTAATCAAATTTGATACACTCATAGACAAAGATATAAGAAACAATATTCAAAAGATTCAAGGTTGCAGTTCTTACAATAGTGCAGAAAATTTGATATCGATATCAGGAAATCAAAATTTGGCTTACATCCATTAATTTTTCTTTCAGTCTACTGTTTCACTTTAACTGGAAACAACTATTGCTTTTTAGTCTTTCGTGCCAACACCCAAAGAGTCTGAGCTCTAGGACCATGGATTAGTTTTAAAGCTTTCATTACACCCAAGCAACGCCGAGCTATACTGCTAGTAATTAAAAAAAAGAAAGAAATTCACTATCTCCTTAGATAAAACTGAGTAAATATTTGCTCTGATCACCCACCCACATATACTAAAAAAAAAAACTTGTTTAAATATTTTCCAGTGAATTAAATGAAAATGAAAAAAAAAGAACATTTTATTTTGACAAGTAATGAATCAATAAAAATGTTTTATAAGCATTTTTATTGATACCTTAGTTTTGCTTTGAATCCTAACAAATGTAATTAAAGCTGCTTTTTTTTTGTACTATAACTTTTTAAATTCTTTGCCAATAAAAAAATAAACATACTAAATTTTTAATTAAATAACATTCCAAAATGATTATAAATACAACAATGTGATATCAACTAACTGACAATCAGTTTAAACAATCAGCTCAAACACAAGGGATGAGAATGCAGTTTGAATAAAAAATCATATTTATTTAATTAAGAATATAAAATAATAACAATTCAATTAGTTGCTTGTTAGTAAAAAACAGTTGAATAAAACTGTTAATTAAATTAAAAGTAACAAGTAGAAAAGCATAAATTACTTTTTCACAATGTCAATAAAATAAATCTAGTCCTGTCTTTTTCCAGATTACTCAATACAAGTATGTTATTCAAAGCTGAACATATAAGCATATACTTTTTTAGCTTGTTATATTTGATTGAAAATAGTTGCCTGAGTTTACTTCTAAGTCATCACATATATGAATACTCATAAAAATAAGTCCTACTTAAGAATATTAGAAAAAGAACATCTTTAATGAAAAGCTATATTTCTTCTATAAATTTAATTATTTTTAAAGTTAAATTTTTCTTAAACACCAGATTATAGTTTCCAATCAGTTTTTTTATAATAATGTACCACCCATCAAAGTAACAATATAATCAGATTATAAATAAAAACTTACATAACAACAAAAATATCTCTTGGTTAAGAGAATTTTTCAGCTAAGGAAAGCATCTATATTAATAAATGTTGAATCTAGGTTTACAGTAGTCTTTTCAGAAAAACACCTGAAAATTTTTGTTTAGTATGATTTGGGGTTCTGTTCCAAAACATAGCTTGATGAAAATGAAATCATAGCTGCCTATAAAATGCCAGGCTAGATTTGGTAGAAACCAACACAAGTCACCACACATATTCACAGCATCATCAGCTCAGCAACAAATTATTCAACCAATTATAATTAAGCAGAACTTATTTTAAACCATTTTTTAATACCATGTCCTTTCAGGACATAAATGAGCATGGCTTTTCATAGATTCTTTTCCTTTATCATCTATGAAAAAGATAGTGGAGTGGTTTCCTGTTACTTTCTCCATGGTTTTGAATTCAGAATAGTCATTTTGCTAGACTTGTTGGTTTATAGAGCCCAGTCTACCTTGCTATTTAATCTTCAACTTCAAAGAGTGTGAAAATGAATGGGAAGAATACCCTCTTAAATATTGTAATGAAAATTTTTCATCACACAATAAGTTACTTCATAAAAACTTTAACAGTTGATTCATCTTCTACCAACTAGAGGCATGAATCAACTTCAGTCTGTCTTCACCTTTTTATCAGCCATCTCAACATTTCTGTTATGCAATAAGCAATGTATAGGTTGTGAGAGCAACAATATTCTTTCCATCCTTCTTTGATAGTCTTCACTTTCCACTAGCACTGCCTTGCTTCGAGATCAAACTTTTTCCTTCACTACACTTCCCCATGATCTCCTGATCACACAAGTGGCAGGTAGATTTATAGGAAATGGAAATGCTGATTTTAAATCTCCAATGTCTTGTAGTTATACCCAAACATGGAAAAGGCTATGGAAGTGAATCCATAAAGAAAACTCAACCTTGTGTGGCAAAGTGAGTATGTATAAACTCAACCTTGTGTGGCAAAGTTAGTATATATATACCTGGTATGTAAAACGAGAGAAGAAAAGGAAAAGAAATATGGCTGCTCTAGCACCTTAATTTAAGAAAGGCTTGGTCTTGGAGATTGGAGAATTGGTGAGGGTCATTGAGCATATGCAAATTTTTCATGAGATCGGCTCTGTGTAAAACACCATGCGAGAGAGAAAGTGGGATGCTTCTGAATGTGATAGTACAGGAATTGAAAGACTTTTCAAAGTTAAGAAAGCGAGTACTTGGGTCAGTTTTTCATAAACTATAAATCTTCAAAGGAACTGTCATATTCCACTGCAATTACATCTCTTTCTGATTCACATTACATATTGGCCGGATTTGAATGCTAAGAAAGCAAAATCCAAAATAAAACAAGTTGTTTTTTGTGCATGTGCTCTGAGTCTCACATCCATTCTACAAAACAAACCCCTGCAATAAAATACAAATACCAATCATATACATTCCCAACAAAGAAAAGATGCCTCTGGGAACCACCAGATTTGCTTAAGTGAAAACTCCTCATAATGGCCAACACCGTTACAAGCCAACTTCAACACAACCAGGCTCATGACATTATTCACCATGATGCAATATTTACTATCCATTCCAGACCTCCCTTGTTATCACCCTGTCTTATTGATAAAGATCCAACAAAGATATTCTACTCAATCAACAGTCACTATTCAGTTCAGTCCTTCCTCACTGTCACTACTGTGACCTCGTCTCATTGACACCATATTTGACTAGACTCCAACAAAGATATTTCACTTGATCAACCTTCATTATCCACTCGTGGTCTCCCTTGTTATCACCACTTTGACCCCATTCATTGCTCTCCAATCTGACAAGAATACAACATTCAATCAATGATCACTATCCACACCTAATCTCTCATTACCACCACTGTAGCCTCAGCAACCAATCAACCCACCAATGTGACCTCAATTGATCAACCTGCCAACCCAGGCAGTTTGGCTTGAACATATCAGCATCACATGATTATTAACCCATAAAACACCTTCCCAGATGTCAATTTCAATCTTAAAGAAAGGAAATCCACTCTGGACCTATTCTCTGACCCTAGTTGTGACCTTGGCCAACCAATTCAAGAAATCGAAATTCAAGAAATCGAAATTCAAGAAATCAACTCCGAACCCTACCAATAACACTTACACCTAAATGCTTTCCTAACCAACAGAAACAAAGAAAAGTGAAACCATAGATTCACTTTTCTATATTCAGTATGTAAGTAGGCATCTGTTTATCTTAACAGTGGTGCCCTGTTTGTTCAAAATTCAATCCTTTAGTGGTGAGATTATAGTGACCTCTCCAGGGCATAGACATAGGCAGTAGTATATGGAGGCCATGCCTTTTATCTCTTAACTGTATCAAAAATATCCAAAAGAGTACAGAGCATTACATTTGGGGCAGGTTTGGCTGCAGAAGTTACTGGAAGGGTGTCAGTGTTAACTGGCAACTGTCTTCAGGGCTCCACTTTTAGTTTTCTTTATGGATTCACTTCCATAGCCTTTTCCATGTTTAGGTATAACTACAAGGCACTGGAGATTTAAACTCAGCATTTACATTCCCATAAATAGACTGCCTTCTTGGGCTGTCAAGTTCCAGTTACCCAAAGCATTTAGTTATGAGGTACCAGTTGACTGCCTTCAACCATTCTCTTGATTAGAGCTGGACTTAGTTGTCAAAGTTTATTTATTTATTAATCTTACAAATTTTATCGCTTAAACATTATTTTTGATGGATACTCATATTTGCTCTGTTTATTTATTAAACAATATATTTATTTATATTTCTTGAATATTCAGGCTGGTAGATAAAAATAAATAAGTATACTGTTTAATAAATAAACAGATCATCCACTCAAATATGAGTATCCACTGAAAATAACATTTAAGTAATAAAATCTGTCAGGTTAATAAAAAAAATAAAAAGCCCATAACTTTCTTTAGAAATTACTTTGCTTATGTTAAGATACTAAACTGAGCAGATATATCTATTTTTGAGAGTCAGAGAAAGATTGATGTTTAAAGGCACTATTCAATCAATGTACTCTGTGGCCAAGAGGTCTAAAGCATGTCAGACGTATGACAGTTTATCTTAGGGGAACATGGGTTCAAATCCTGCCAGAGAGCACATATTTTTCTTTAATAAGATTTCTTGAATATTCAAGGCTGAATGAGTAGATGAAAATAAATAAATATGCCGTTTAATAAATAAATGGAGGGTTTTCTCAAATATGAGTATCCACTAAATATAATTTTTAAGTAAAAATTTTTTTTCTCTCTCTCTCTCTCTCTCTCTATATATATATATATATATTGCTAATCATCTATTTTTTTGCATTTGCCTGACAATTCAGAGCAAAACCATGAATAAAGTCTACTGTATAATTTCGGTTTGTATATTTATTTATGAAAAAAAAAATTAGCCACTGTCACACTAACAAATAAAATGTTTTAAATTGCTCAATTACTTTCTGGGTGAATATATATGATAAAAGCCAAATTCTATATTATATATGATATGATCTAATGATATTATATAAACATATTTCAAGAGATATAAACAAAATCACCTTTTTATTTAATTTAATTTAAACAGTTATAAAAGTTTCACCAAGTTTGGCACACTACACTTGCTTATATAAAATATATTCATCAGAACACAGAAGCCTCTTGTGCTAAATTAAAAAGTTATCTTTTAATGTGAGGAGAGGAGATTTCATGCAACCTTAGGCAGGATGGATACTGATTCCATATTTTAATATCAGCCTATATTGGTTCATTCTAACATTCACCACATTAGCATAATTGTATTTTTACATAATTTAATTTCTCTTTAATTAAAAGACTGTTAAACATTGCTGGAAAAGATCTTTAAACGTTTTGCAAAAATAATCTCATTTTTCTTTACACAGAATAATTTAAAGTTACTTTGTCTAGAGTGATAATTTTTATATTTTCATAAAATATCATCAACAGACTGGTTAATATTTTTAATATTATCATAAGATTGTAGCATTATATGCAAATTAATAGGCAAGTATAAACAGAAAATAACTGGAGAAATAAGAAACAGAAAACCCTGTTGTCACAGAGGACATGGAGAGCTGTACTACAACTACTACTACACACAAAGAAGTGCAAAACGTAACAATGGTATTGCTGATAGGATCCTTAAATTTGCTGAATGATCCAGAACACATAGAAACCTGGTTAAGATTTTTTGCTGCATTTACAAGAATAAAAATTTAAGAGACACAAAGACTGACAGAGGAGAAAACGAGATAATTGATATATTTCTTGCTACAGTTAGGTGTGAAGAAGTGAAGAAAATTTTGACAATGTGTTACCCAAGTGAATGAGAAGAAATGACATTTGAAGAAATTGTGAAAATTATAAAAAAGAACATAAGACCAAAAAGAAGATTGGTAATCACAGAAAGAGACGAGATTTTAGAAGCAAGACCAAATGAGTCCATTATATAATACTTACATAGATTGAAAGAACAAGACAAGTATTGTGAATTTGAAAAATTGGTAGCACAAGAAATTGCTATAGAAGATGAATTAATTCTTCTTAGGTTAACTTAAGGCTTTCAAGACCAAAACCACAAGCAAAAAATACTATAATGTCTGCAGAGTAGCAGAATGAATTTGGAAGCTAGTGTTGAGTTTTTGCAACAATTAGAGTTGACTAGAGAATTTAATCCACCAAAAGAAGAATGAGATATACAAGATGAGCACTACCAAATCCATAATTAAATGTAGATATTGTAGAAAAAATCACGAGAGAGACAAGTACAAATGTTCAGCTCTAGGAAGAAATATGCTTAAATTGCAAAAAAGGAGACCATTTTCATAACTTATGCAAGGACAAAAAGTAAACAGAAAAATAAAAACTGTTCAAACCTCCTCCTTTGAAGAAGCTGAAATATTTACAATATATACATAAAAAATAGGTAGGGATAAAATAAAGGATAAATGGCCAAGTATTTAACATGCAAGTTGATACAGGCAGTGAAGTTACATTGATACCAAAAAAATTCTTTATAAAATTAGGACACCCTAAATTAAAAATAGTGTCCAATTAAAAGAATTTGATGGAATGACTATAAGCACAATGGGTATACATTTCAAGGCAATTTTGAAACTGAGAAGTGTTTTGAAATAATTCCCATTACAGTTGTAGCATGCAAAAAGATCAGATCATTAGAGATTGATGAATTAAAACTAGATACAGTGAGACTAATCAGTTCCATGGAAGCAGAGAGAAATGAAATAGGATTATTGAAAGGCTATAAAGCAAGAATTTGACTAAAGGAAAGCTGTCAGCCAAAGTATATAGCATCAAGAAAAGTTCCAATTCATGTTCTACCTTTGGTAGTAGCCAAATTAAACAAAATGATACAACAAAGCATACTAGAGAGAGTAACTCAAGATGATAGTAATTGGACATCATCAATAGTAGCAGTTAAGAAACCTGATGTGATTTAAGGGTATATGGTAATTACAAGGTAGGGGTAAATCAACAGGTATGTTCAGACTTGTTTCCTTTGCCAAATATCAAAACTGTGAGCTATAAGTTAGCAAACATTGAGTACTTTGCAAAAATTGATCTCAAGGCAGCATACAATCAAATAGAAATTGATGAGAAATTCAAGGAAAAAAGCCACAACAAACACCCCTATAAGCTTATTAAGATTGACTTGTCTACCACAGAGAGCTGTGCTATGACTACTACTATGCACAAAGAAATGTGAAACATAACAGAGATAACACTATTTTCAGATTAAAATTATGATTTCATATGTTATCTGTAGTCTTGTATAAACAATTGAAGACATAAGAACTGTTTAACAATATTTTTATAGTTTATGACTTTCTAAGCAACTGATAGCATTAAAATGTAAAAATAGTCCATTATGAAACCTGATACTTAGGTGGTTTAAAGTAAAGTAAGTTCTTCATTTGTTGCATTTGGTAACTTTCAAATGATGGTGACAGTGATGGTCATTATTGAAATATGGGTATTGTCCAGTAATTGGCAGCTCATGATAAACAACTATACTGTACCCATACATTGTATAACACTGTCAATACTTTCAGGAAATCATTTTGTTTTATTTTATTTTTCATTATGTCTTCTGGGTATGACTATTGTATGAAAATGTTATCTATAAACATGCCAGTTTGCTTGAATGATATTAACTTTAGGTTTATTTCCACAAAGTATTCTCTGTAACTGTTTGCTAGAGTTGATGGCAGTGGATATTCTATATTTATTAGCTCCTTGGCAGTCCTTAAAGAAGACCACACAAACTGTTTTGAAAACTGAAATGAGTGCTGGAATAGCTTGTATATTGTGCAACCTTTTCATCCCCAGCAAATAGACACCAAGTTTTATTTGAAACTGTAATCCAAATTTAATTGCTTTATTTAAAATAACATTTTTAATGTTAAGCAGAGTATTTATTTACTTACTGTAGGCATATTGAATACAGAGAGACAGTATCTGAATTGAAATTTTTCATGAATCAGAATATTAGATTTTGAATAGAGATATGTTGTTCGCACATAGAATGCCAGCATTTCTATTGTCTATTGGAATACTGGTATCTTCTTCTTCATGTGCCATGTCCCTTCAGGACGTAGACAATCATGGCCTTCCACTAGGCTCTGTCTCTTGTTGCTCTCAATATTTTTTCTCTTGGTATCTCTTCTAAACACCACTCCACCATCCATTTGCTCAGATCTAACAAGTACATCTTGTGCTGTTTTCTCCTGTCTCTCCTTCCTTTTATCAGACCTGTGAGAATTAAATTCTGTAGACTCTTTTTCTTTTCTTTGTCTCTTCCTTATATTATGTATGAGTTTTCTTCTCATTTGCATCCTTTCCAACATCTCATAATTGCACATGTGCTCCATCCATGGTATACTCAGCATCTTTCTGTAAAACTACATTTCTTCTGCCTCAAGCCTCTCCTTCATCCTTGATGAGATTGTTTGACATTCACTTCCATACAGAAGGACAGATATCATATAGCAATCCAGCACTCTTTTCTTTGTTTCTTATGAGATTTTCCTGTCTTTCAGTACTTTGGTTAGCTTCTGAAATGCGCCTTTGGCCATGCCAATGCATCTTTGGATTTCCATTATTGCACTTCCCATCCTGTGTCAAAACACTTCCCAGGTATTTGAATTTCTTCACTTGGTTTATTTTAGTTTCTCTGACTTGTAGTTGGCATACTGGGCCCCTCTTTGTGATGATGACCATACATTCAGTTTTCTTAAAGTTTATGCTCAGTCCTTTCTTCTCACTTTCTTTTGCTACCTTCTGTAGAAGGTCCTGCATTTTCCTTTCTGTGTCTGCTATCAGCACCATATCATCCGCATATCTGATATTGTTAAGATTGTGGCCACCAATGGCAAATCCCATTGACAACCTTAAATATAAGAAATTTGCCAGTTATCTTGAGAAAATAAAATGGTATAGAAACTAAAATATGGAGCTAAAAAAATGAAGATGAGAAGGATAGTCTAAATGAATATTTATATAAAATCTGTCCAGAAAGTATCCAACATTTTGAATATCTTGGGAACTGATGGAGTGGCAGTCATTCAAAAAGAGCATGTATAAACATTCTCCCAATGGTTTGTTACTATGTCAGTAGTGAGATACCACTAAGTGAGCTTTTGTATTGTGGAACCTTTTCATCCACAGCAAATAGACACCAAGTTTTATTTGAAACTGTAGAAAATATTTGAATGATTAAGAAAGCTCTTAAGATGATTGAAGCTCAAATAAAATTTTGGTTTTGATGCTTCAAACTTTGTTTGGAATCTGATAAAAGTGGTCCATGTTTTGGAAGGTCTTTAGACACCTGAAGATATTAACTACATGTGATCAAAGAAATCAATGATTAACTGTAAAAATTCAATCAGAGTATTTCATGGATGGTTCAGGAAGTATCCAGTTACTTTAACTGCTCATTCTTCTTGTATTGTTCAAGTTTTTAATAATGTATCACTGGGATGTTTGTTCCTTCAAACATCCCAGATTTGACATATGGCTTTTCTTAAAGCTAAAATTGCCATTGAAAGGAGATTTCAGATCATGGATGAGAATAAGAAGAATGTGCAGCTTATGGCAGACCCTACAGAAGATCGCACAAGTTATTTTGAAAACTTAAATGAGTGCTGGAATAAGTGCATGAAGTCCTGAGGGAAACACTTTAAAAGGGGCTTAGGGGAGTACTTTAAAGAGAACTTTTTCATTAATATTAAATGAGGTGACCAGATTATTTCTAGAAAGATCTTAAATAAATAGTAATAATACCAATATATTGTCTCAAAAACTGATCATATACATTGTATATCATTTTTTAAAAAGAAAATGCAAATTTAATTGCTTAATGTAAGATGATATTTTTAACATTAAGCAGGGTATTTATTTACTTACTGTAGCCATATTGAATACAGAGAGACTATTTGAATTGAAATTTTTCAAGAATCAGAAATAAAACATATTTTAAAGTTAATGCTTCAGGGTAAATATAAATAAAATCTAGCCCCATATAAACAACAATATGTTTGAAGAAGAGACATTATAACTCTAATTGAAAATAGAAAATAATAATTTTTTTTTACTAGAGTTCACCTAATACAAGACCCAAGAGCTAAATAAGGTAGTGTGTTACTGAAAGGTGTGTGATAAGAATATGCGGAGGAAGTATGACATCAAGATTACAATGGTACAGGGAATAGATCACAATTGATCCTAGACTAAGATTAAGATTAAGATTGTAGTGTTTGGGGAAGTATCCATGTAGGTGTCAGTTTCACAAAGTAGTGATTCTTGGGAAAAACCTTCAAAGTAGAATGCTCTTCTTACTAAGGAATATATAAAGAATGAAGGTGGAATGCAGTAAAGTGGGTCTTGACTGTAAAGCTCTGATTTGATCTGGTGGCATTAAAAAATAGAGCTTGTCAGTTCATTTGTCATGAAGATAGCGATAGGCTTGTGTTTATGGGAGAGGGATTGTAAGGTGAAAAATAATTCATAACTTATGAGGCTGTGTACTCTTTCAAGACTAGAAACTAAAGATTGGGCAACTTCAATTGCAGATGTGACAGCAATACTCCATTTTTAGTCTGATCTGACTATTTTAAAGATAGAGTGTATGGCAATAAGTGGGATATAATGAGAGTACTTTGTGGAACAAACTTCTCAGGGGATGCTTCACTGATCACTACAATTTTAACCTTTTCAAGTCTTGGATCAATCATTAATTATTCTACATATCTTCATGGTTTGCATTTCTTCCCACCCTCTCCTCCTCCATAAAACAAAAACTCATTTAGTAAGCCTCTACTTTACGTGGCTCTTAGACTTTGTATTTGGTAAACAATAGTAAAAAAAAACAAAAAACAAGCGGTTTTTTTTCGGTTATTTTTTTCTCCTGTTATAAAAAGATAGCCAAAAAGCATCAAAATCTGTACACAGGTATTTTCTTTTCTTTAGATTTAAAATAATAAATACAAAATAAATAAAATTTCTGTGATCATGTAGTGTTTGATATATACAATTAAATTTAACATCAGATTTTTAAGGATCAGATTTGCAATTTTCAAACATTTTAAAGATTAAATGACACCAGTAAATAAATATATATAAAGAAAAATATATTTTTCTTAATTAAATTAAAAACTTTAAAATATGACATCTAAATAATTTATTTAATAAAAAGCTAGACAAAAATTTTCATGCACAAATCTTACTGTTAATTCTTGTGTATCCATACTTCAACAAAATTTTCATATATAATTTATTGGGGAATGGGTTTCATAGAATAAATTGAAAATATGGCAGAATTATCACTTAACCTGCTACCATGGGTGTTATTGCATAGGTATATTCATGTCAATTACTTAATAAATAATGAGCCTCACATTACTGACTTTTGGTCTTTAAATTATCAATAAACTTTCTACACAGCACTGATAGTTTAAATACTGAGTTTTTTCTTTCTTAATTTATGTTTTAATGACAAACATTTAAGAATAATAACAGATAATTTGGATTAACCAACACATGGTTTACTTAAGAAAATGAAAAAAAATTTAATTCAAAATATCAAAATTGCATTGTTATTCAAGAAACCACTTATAAGTTTAGTTTAATTCATAGACTTCAATCTAATGATAACAAAATTTTACAATTGTAATCATTAATCATAGATCTTTTCATTATTATTCCAAATTAGATACACAATATAGAGTTTTAACAGAAACATTCCAGTTTCCTAGTATCTAATTTAAAGTTACAAGGTTTTAAATTACCAAAAATACATTTTTTTAATATAAAGAGTGATTAAGACTCAGTTCTGATAAATAAGGATATTGAAAAAGCAATTTAAAAAGAATGGTAATGTATTGAAAAAAACTTTAATAACAAAAAGTTGATAAATTTCTTTTCTACAAATGTTAAATGCATATGGACACTAATGTTTTCATTTCTAAACAGTATTTTTCTTCCCAAATTTTGTTTAGAAAAACTCTTTTTCATGTTCTTGATATTAACACAATTATATATTTCATAGTCATCTACTCAGCTATTTCATAATCTTTCTTGAAACTTCTATTTTACACATTTTAAGAATTTTATCAACCTCATTTGGGACACTGTATAATGAATGTTTGTAATGTGACAATATATTAATGTTTATTTGCTCTTCAAATGTGCTATTCTTAATTAGTAGTCATATTTCATAGCACATATATAAAAAGTAACTCATATGATGATAATTTTTTATAAGGTTCATGAATTTGAAGTTCCCAGACTTAATCTCAAAATAGCTTGAGGGCACAAGTATAGTTTAGGGGCAAAAGTAAAAGCAGTATCACAAAAATAAATTGATATTAAATATTTTCTATTATAGACAGTGGAATGAAAGTAATCTCATCTAAATAAAAGGTTTAGCTTAAATTTCCCAAGAGCTAACATAATATAACAAACAACTAAGGTAGGCCAAGGAATATAACAGTTGAAACAAAAATAACAACTAAGAAAAGGACACTCATCTTTATATAATAAAGAGTTTTTTAGTTCACTTAAAAAAAAAAATGGCATCTCATGTGCAGTAAAAAAAATACTAAGCTTAGTCTGCTATAAGTCTATAATGTGTGATCAAGGAGTATAGACCATGATATTACTTTTCATAAATAAATTTGAATATCTGTATAAGGATATATTTCTTATTATAAATAAACACAACCTGTAGTAACATGTCTTGATTTGCTCATGAAAATATAAAGCAAGATTTTAAATCTTGAATTAGTGTTTTGAATTTGGTTATGGTTTCAGTTTATTATAGTGACTATAATACAAAGGAGGCAGGTTTAAACACATTAAAATAGTTGAGTCATATCCTTTGAAAGATCATAGATGGAAATATTAGTGTGCATACAAATGAAATGAAGTGATGTTTTATGCATAGTAATTTGCTGTGAGAAGATTCAATGAAGCAACAGATTCTGTTAGAAGCTTCTGGCTCTTCCATACAAAAAATGACAATGACTACATTATCCCACTGGTTAAGTTGCCAGTTATCTGATAATAGCTCAACTAAATTACATATAATCAAACAGCATAATAACAAGACACAACAAAAATCCAAAAATACTAAATCAATAACATCAAATTTTTATACTATATAAACTGGAAAAAATTATTACAAATATTAAAAGTATTACAACTAAATATCTAACCAGGTATATGGGAAAGAAACTTACACATCTACTAAGAATTGAGCTATTGAATCTTAGTCAAAATAAAGTCATTTGTAAATAACCCACTAATATAAGTCTAAATGGTTTTTGTTCTTAAATATTTTTAACTGATTTTGTACTAAAGATATTACTTTCATCATCCATATATTTTGTTGTTTTTTCACACACTAGATATAAAACAATGTGACAGCTGTCCCAATCTACAAAATATCTATTACCAGTCTGACAGCTTCAAATTGATTTCTTTTATAAAAATCATAAAACTGAATGACTTTTCTTACTTAGTTGAGTTATACTGATGTTGTTTCAAAAGTTTTAATGTGCGAATCTTTACTCCTGAATGTGTGATGAATATTTGTCTGATTATACATATCTGAGCAAGGGATTAATGAATTGCAATAGACAAAAAAAAAATAGAAGGTCCCGAAATATTAAAATCTAAAGTGAGATCAACATTTGCTATATTGAAAAGCAGGACAAGATTGAATTGTAATTAGAGATGTTTTGGTATTGACAAGAATATGGAAATAATAAAATATACAACAGTGGTGACATACCAAGAGACAATAGTAGATCTATTTTCATAGCACTTCCTAAGAAGCTAATGCAAATAAAGGTGAGAGCCATCAGACAATCAGGCTAATGAACCCTGTAACAAAATTTATCATTTGTGACACTATCTTCTGCTGGTATATTTTCTTTTGTTTGGTTTAATATAACGGAGAGAGAGGAATTAATATTAGTGGTACTATTAGTTGTGTTTTATTGTAATTCGTGATGTGGGCTTATATAAAAAAACTATTTTAATACTATCATATACTTGTAAAATCCGGGGAATAGAAAACTTAGCTAACAGATGGGAAAGAAAGAGGGAAATGTAATTATTCTTCTTTCATGTTCGAAGCAGATTGTTTTGGACAAGCTAAAATTTTGTAAGTAGTCATAACAAAATGTCAGGATTGCTTGATAAGGTCAAGCAGGGTTAAAATCCCCAATAGTTGTTCCTGAGAACAGAATTTGTAGGAATTGAAAAATCTAAATATGATGTAATCAAAAGGAAGAAGTGAGCTGTTGATATTTCATTCGTTGAGCTATGGCCCCCCCCACAAACCGAGTGGGTGGAAAACAATCCTATTGGTCGAGGGCATCGAGTCAACTAGATCCTCTGAGAGGATTGGAGAGGGTTATAAAAATCCGGACTTGGTGAGAAAAATCAGAGTTGGAGTGAGTTTCTGGAAATTGCAGTCAAAATGTAACAACTGTGAAAAAAGGTTCCCAACTTGGGAGCCATGACCCACAGCTGGTTGCCTGCCATAGAACTTATGGCTAAAGAGTTAATGTCAAATGAAGCCTGCCGCCGATTAACTTAAAGAGTTAATGTTGTATAATGTGCCTTCGATAAGAATCCCAAAAGAATGTTATTGTTTTAAAACTTATTTGGGAGAATTGAAATTTCTGATTATTCTTGGCAAAAAGCTTGTACTGCTATGAAAATAATTTTTAGAAGTTGAGTTGGGAGAGAGCTTCCAGGTGACAAGGATAAACCAACCCCCACACCACCGCCGTCACATTGCCACCATTACCCGCTTCTGATTCGGTAAATTCCGTTAAGCTCCAATAAGGACCTGAAAGAATTTTGTTGTTTTAAAAGTTGCATAGAGAATTGACAGTTCTGGTTATAGAAAATATGTGAAAAGACTTTAAAAAGAAATTGAAAAGCTCTGATATTTTAACGAAGCTTGGAAATGACAATTGTATTTGAAGATTGAAAGCTCTGATATTTTTAAGCAAATCCTCTCTCTGTTGTAAACTGGGGTTCCGACAATTGTACTTTCCACTTTTGGAATTAATTATTTTTTTTTTATTATAAAGACTTTATTTGCAACTCTCCAGGCGTCTTCAACCTTGTTCACTTATTTAAGTTTTTTTTGGTGCCGTGTTTATTTTTAGCCACAAGTGTCCGGTCTGGTTCTGGTGGAAAGACGGCTACTGAAATTGCACAAAGCAACTTTCTGAGATCAATTCACAACATGGGCAGTGGTCCATTGTTGCAATAGACATCTTGAAAACCAGCTTTTGTGATGAGATCATCACGACCAGCAACAGCGACCAAACCAACCAGCCAGCCGGGTGGCAGTGTCACAGCTGGTGCCGTCACGACTGTCAACAAGAACAAGCGTCACAATCAAACAGCCGGCCCAGGCAAAAGTGTTACACATTTAGATTCTAATGAATAGAGTGCATAAAAGAATTAGATGAGAAATAAGACAAGAAAATTTTTGTTAAAGATACAGTAATAAGGATGTAATATTTAAATTCAAAATGATATCAGAAAGATCAATACAAATACAAAAATGTGCCTATGTTTTATAGATTATGCAAAAGTATTTGATAAGGTATGATACAAAGAACTATTTGAATTCTTAGAAAAGCTTTATTTGGGAAGGATTTAGAGTAATCCAGACCTTATACTGGGAGAAAACACCTGCATATAGATAGAAAATAAATTCAGTAAATATACATAAATAGAAAAGGGCATAAGACAAAGATGTGTTTTCTCACAAGATGAATTCAACCTCTACAGTAAAGCAATCCTGAGAGAACTAGAAGTCCTACTAGGATTTCTTATTGGTACAAAAATGTAAATACCTGGAAAGAGTTTTAATAGAGGACAGAAAATGTGGTACCAAAATCTAAAGCTGCATTGGAATAGTGAAAGATGCTTTCCACAAGCTAAACAAAATATTAAGAAACAGGAAAATTTTATTAGAAACCAAAAAAAAGAGTGTTTAACTGTTATACAATGTCAGCCCTCCTATATGGCAATGATTACTGGACAATCTCTTTACAAATGAAGAGACTTGAGGCAATAGAAATGTGGTTCTACAGAAGGATGTTGAGAATACCATGGACTGAACATGTTAGCAACAATGAAGTATTAAAGAAAATGGAAACAAATAGAACACTTATACAGAATAAAAAAAAGAAATTTTCAAATTTCTAGAACATATAATGAGAAAAGAGGGCTTGAAGAAATTGATACTTACAGGACATACTGAATGCGAGAAGGATAGAGAGAAACAACAAGTAATCTACCAAAGAAGTTTGTGTAAATAGATGTTACAATAGAGAGTTGGTGGGATGGTGAACAGAAAAAAAGGTTACTAAATGCTACAAAGGATAGAAAGTTGTGGAGAGCTTGATGAAGAGACATGATACATAAAAGAAGAAAAGTTTTTAATAATTTCCTGAGGAAAACTAACTTGCAATATTTTTCTTACTATATTTGCAAAATTGTGCTCAGCAGATCATCTATTATAACATTTAACTATTATTAGTACATTTAACTAATTTAATACATTTTTGCATGAAGTAGATATACATTTTTTTTTAATTCTTAAATGCAAAATAATATAATGATACCTGCAAAATATCCAATCACCAAGTGATATAATATTATTGAATAATGAAAAAGAAAGTTTAAAATGAAAACTGAACTCATTTTCTTGATATCAGTGTATTATATATACTGTTGAAATAACCAAATTGGTTTAATTGATGTTTTGTGCCAAAACATTCATACAATATTCTTTGAAAAACTGGTTCTGCATCCTATTTTTGTATAGTTGCTGGCAGTAATGCATCATTATTGTTCAGGGGTGATTCCTGTAATGCAAATTACATAAGAAAGATGAAAAACTGTAAAAGAATTATTTATTTGAAAAAGTTAAGAGAAATATGTCAATATAACAGTTTCTGCTATGACCTTATCTATGACATTGACTCCTACAAAAATTTTTAGTATCTTAGATTCAAAAGCTGACTCTGCTTTTGATAAGTACCTAAACTTTTTTCTCTTTTCTGTATGCCTTCATTAATGCAAAATCAAGTACAAAAGTAAAAAGTTTTTATTTTTATCAGTTTAATTGAAAATATGGATTAAATCTGACAAAGAAAAACAGTGAAGTATCAAATTTACAAAGGTTTTCTGACTTGTTCCTTATTTAATCTTTATTAGTTCTGAAACTTGTAAACGGATCTCTGCAAAAGATTTATTTTTGAATCAATATAATTCAAAAATATATATTTCTAATCTATATTAATTTTTCTGCAGGCCACATATATTTTTAACTGAAATAAAATTTTATAGATTATCAAAAAATATTAATTTTTTATTAAGCTATGAAGAATCCCTATTATATAGGGACCTCTACAAAAAATGTGGTACCTAAGGTCTAAAATGAATTTTTAGAAATGAAAAATCTTTCTTAAAGCTTTTATTTTAGTTTTAATTTGAAGCTAATAGATTAAATTTAATATTTCCAATAATCAAAATACATTGCTGTATTTCAAAAACTAATTTAAAACCAATTTAACTTGAAGGAGTTTTTGTTAAGTAGATGACAAGAATTTGTAAGCAAAGCGCTCGACCTTATCTGCTGTGGATGTGAGGAATTCGAATTGATAGAATAAAAGAGAGATTGAGGATTTTCTGTTGTTCAGCACACTCTTACAGAGCCACCAGTAATCTTTGAAACTAAACTTGTGAGATGCAAGTTACGCTGCTTCATTCTATCAGCAAACAACAGCTGAGCATCATTTATATTCTGTGACCCACAGGATGTAATTTCACTGAGAAGTGTATTTACATTAAACAAATATTATTTAATAGAAGAATGCAGGCTGGCAAACCAAAAGTGTGTTTACATTAAATAAATATTATTTTGGAAAAGAGAAATGCAGAGACCAGTGTTTGCATTGAAGGAATATAATTGTATTTTTGTGAGCAGCCATGTTTAAGGTCAGAGAGTATAAACCATGGAAAAACAGGAATTATGATGACACATATGTGACCCACAGGAAATGTTAAACAATGGTACAGGAATGTGATGACATCAAAGATAGCTGGCCAAAGACAATAATAAGGTGAAACTGATAAATAAATGTGCCTGGAAAAAAGATGCAAAATTCGAGAATCTCAGCTTATATAAGAGCAAAGTTCTAGTCAGAGAACAGAGAGAACTTGGAGAGAATGCAGAGAAGAAAACTTTAGCCATTCAAGTCCCTCATTTATGCATATTTGTGTGACTCCCTCTGACTACACCTCTATACACAATGCTCACCAAAGAGAATAAAGATATAAGATTATATTTATATATATATATATCTTCATTATTATTGGTTATCTGTCAAGATGATTGCTGTTCCAGCAGCAGTAGTATATACCATTCATGATAGTCGTATACAACATTAGGAAATGTTTACATTCATTACAAGCAGAGACAAAAAGACACCTATTGTGTTCAGATGTGTCACTCTGGTATAGCCAAAAGAAGTAATTCCTGTGGGCAATGGCAGCTGAGCAAGTAGGTGTGAATCAAGGAAATGAACGAGGTTTAAGTCAGAATTTCCTACCTGGGATGAAAGCATCAATACCAGCTTTCACCCAGAGGGAAACTTCAAAAGCTCAGTCTTGAATAGAATTACAGAAAAAAGTACAAAGAGCTGGGATTTTCATTTGAAAGAGATCTTCTTGGTCTACTGCCATAAATTCCCCACCTAAGCTGAGACAAAAGTCCTCCAATTTGAAGCATTCCCAATTTACAACACATCCTAAAAAGAAGATAAATTCTAAAAAAAAAAAATAGAACCATTCTTTACTTAAAAATATAAACATATCTGTATTTTTAAATATAGTACAATTATCCTACTCTTTGCCTATTTTGTGATCCAGATCCATTATTCCATTTATCAAAAGAATTCATTATTTACAATCATTCTTAACAAAGACCAATTGAAAGTTATCTTGAATGGTTCTTAGCACTTTCCATTAACTTTTACTACAACACTCAAACTTGGTAAAAATGATTAATCCAGATATAGAATTTAGGTGTCTCTAGAACGGTTACAAGAAAGAAGGATCCATCATGTTGACTGTCTTTGACTGGTACAAATGGATCAGTGTTTCCTTAGTCTTCTTTTTATCTTATGATTGAAATTACTGCATAAACATTTTCTTTAATTATTCTTCAATTCACAGTGCAAATCAGTTTAGATAAAAGAAGGCACCAATTAACAAAAAGCATGCAAAATTAATTAAGAGAAAGACTGTAATAATCTTTCAGGATAACATGAAACTGATGTATTTACCAGATGTTGCATCTTCAGAATACCATTTAATCTGTTATTTACAGAATTCTTTTAATAAAAATAGTTCAGTTCTCTGGAATACTACAATAAACAACGAGTGCAGTTCTTTGCTGGGAAAACAAAAATTTCTGAGAGAATAGAATTATGTGTAGTAGGGAAAATGGCTTACCTCTTGGAACAAAATGCACTCATAAGTGTCTAGTGTACAAAATATGTGAAAGAAAATATGGCCAATCCCAAAGCTACGATTTAAAAACAACTTGATCTTAAAGCTCAGAGATTTTGTGAGATGAAATTTTGGCTTATGCAAATTTCTGAGCCTCAGCCACTTGATAAAATGAGTAAAGTGAAAGAACATCAGACAGGCAGCAGAGGCCAATGTGTTGAGTGATCATGCTTTGTGTGTGGAGTTTCATGGCAATCTCACCAACTGTGATTGAAAAGAAGACAGATAACAACTGGTACTCCAAACAGCTGTACCTTTTTTGCTACATTATGAATACATAACACATCACTCAATAAATCCCAGACCTAACTAATAAAACAACAACTTTTAGGCAAAATTCAATATAATTCATCAACATAGTGTATCCTTCTAGAAAGAGACTGATTCCAACGCTTCTGTAACAATTCAATCCTTTTTTGTAGAAAGATTTGACTTTGGCCTCTAAATACGCCCCCATTTCTGATATCACTTCTTCATTGTAGCCAAATCTCTTTGAACATTCTTTTGAGGTCTGCAAATAGCCAGTAGTCACTGGGGGCCAGATCTGGAGAATAGGGTGGATGCGAAAGCAATTCGAAGTGCAATTGGTGTAGTTTTTGCCATCGTTGTGATTGACTTTGTTTTGGTGATTGATCATTGTTTTCATGAAAGATAATTTTTTTCTTCTTCATTTGTGGCTGGTTTTTGGCGATTTCTTCCTTCAAACATACCAATAATGCTATATAATATTCGCTATTGATGGGTCTTCTTTTCTCAAAGTAATCAATGAACAAAATACCTTGCACATTCTAAAATATAGAGACCAAAACCTTGCCTGCTGATGTTTGCATTTTTGGTCCCTTTGAACGGCTTTCACCTGCTGCTGTCCACTCAGCTGACTGCTGATTTGACTTCAAAGTAAAGTGGTGGATCCATGTTTCATCCATTGTCACATATTTATGCAAAATCTTCTTGTTGCATTGAAACAGTTGCAAACAACGCCCTGAATTGTTGATGCATTGTTGTTTTTGATCGACTATGAACAAACACAGCAACCACTTTGAACACAGCTTTCTCATTGACAAATGTTCATGTGAAATGGGGAATACACTGCCTTCTGATATGTTAAACTCCACTGCTATCTAATGCAACTTTAATTTACAATTGACCAAAATGAGTTTGTGGATTTTTTTAATGTTTTCTTGACAATTTTGGGTGACCTGAGCATTCAGCATCATCTGTCTGTATGACCACATTTAAAGTGAGCATACCACCTCTTAACCACTGTTTCTGGCAGAGCAGAGTCTGAATAATACTTATCAAGCTATTGCTTTGCTTGAACAGTATTTTTTTCACATTAGAAAGCAATGCTTTATCAACACACAAAATTCAGATTTTTCCATTGTTTTGAAAATTTGCAACAGTAGCTTCACTTAAATAACTGTAATTTGTAAACTAATAATCTGACTGAGCCCAAATTTTGTCACATGCAATTTGAAGGTTAGTACTTCATAAAAATCATATGGATTTTTTATTAGTGACACAATGTATATGTCAGGTCCAGGACTTATTGAGTGATGTGTTAATTATGGTTTAATCTTATATTGATTAATATTTCTCTCTCTATTCTGATTTTGGGTTTCCTTCTAGTGAGTTGGCAATAGTTCCATCTGTGTTTCATATTAAGTCACTACTAGCGACTTGAATTAATTCTATAACTTCAACAGTAATGCATAACAAAAATGTAGGTAAAAAATTTTCAACGATAGATGCCAAGTTACTGCTAAATCTTCCCCTTATTCAGCACTGGTATTTCTGTTTTCTTATTTATTCTTCTAATTATATCACCAGTAATTACTGTGACAGTTAGAAAACAAAGCTAATAAAGAAGTAATACAAAATTTATTTTTTAAAATTCATGCAAACAATGAAAATAAAAATAGCATTAAGGAAAATTAATGTCTCTAGATCAACAGCTTAGTAACAGAATCAACTGAAATAAAGAAATACAGTTACAATAACAACAACCAAATAGATGAAGATTTTGTCTAGATTTTTTTAATTATTTTTTTATCTCTGAGCTGCCATAGTAAAGTTCTTTGCATATTTCAGGTTTGAATAAGCTATAAAATGATGACATCAAATCTTGGCAGGAAATATGCTACATCACCAGTTATTCTCATTTTTAATTCTTCATATTTTTCCAACTTTTATTCACTGGCCCATTGTATGTTATTTCTGAAAGAAACTGTTACTAGTATGACAAACATTTTTTAAAACTACCCAGACAATAATAAAAAGAGACTGATCAGTTAAAGTAAGCAGAAATATGAGACATCATTAGAAAACTGAAATGATTCATCAAATGACATTTGTGCATAAAAAATGGTTTTAGATTTTATTTACAAAGTTCAACTTTAACTGAGATATTTGAATTTATCTGAACAGCGTCACAATACATTTTTATAGATTTGTGATCATCTTGCATTTGATTATGCCTGTATGTGTATGCTTATAATAAATATTTACAACCAGTAAAAAGCATGCTTTAAATTTCTTATTTCCCCACACACCAATTGCATGAATTTAGATTCTAAATTTTAAGGTTTGTCTATGTAAATATGTAAATATTTTCTCAGGAAATATATTCCTTTACTCCTGTTAGATGCTATTTTTCTTGGAAGTATATAATTATGAGATTTTGGGTGAGGGGTATCCAGAAAAACTGCTTATGAATTAATGTTGTATAAAAATTTTCCTGGTCTAGCCATACACATGCTCTTATGTATGCTATGTATGAAATGCCTTATATATTTGATATCCCTATTAAGCACATATATGCACAACATTCTCATCTTTCTCTCGGAAATAATTTCAAGCAGCTAAAGGTGCCTTCAAGATGTTCAGCTTGTAGATTTCTTGAATAATCTATTGAATTTTCTTTGATATTTGCTGAATTTCCCATTTTTTAAAAATTTCTAATATATAAAGATTGTCAATAGAAAAAACAAGACATTTTAATGTAATTGGAAACTGCAAAAAAGTTGAACAACTATTATATAACAATAAAAAAAATTAAAATATTGGCTTGGTAAAAACAAAAAAAAAATAACTTTAAGAGTACTACAGAAAGAAATTTGAGAAAAATTAAAAGAAAAATGGATTGACAAGTAACAAACAGTTGAAAAATTTGGTGTTATAAATGTAAACAAAAACTGTAAAATATTAAGAATATTGGTTACAGATATGAAAGCAAACAAACCTTTAAATAAATATCACAAAGAAAAATGTAAAAGATTGAATGTAGAAGCTGATGAAAACTGATTTAGTGATGACTGCAGAACTACATTGGATAAACTTGATGACTGGACTAAGTTGAGTCTGTCATAGAAATAGCTTAAAAAGACTTAAAAGACAACAAGAGGAAGTAGAGTAATGTTTTCAGCTAATATTATAGATAGTAAAATTACAAATCTTTTCAAAGTTGAAATTAGTATTAAAATAAATGCAGTAGTAGTGCAGGCCAAAACTAAAAAGCTTTTAGCCAAAATGAATATTCATGCAATATAATGCTTCTTTTCATTCTGTAAAGCTGATTACTGCCCACCTTACCAAATAAATATTTCAAAGACATAAAATTAATAGAATAGTCCCAGTCTCTACAGATATCAATATAACTGAAAAATTATGGTCCAAGTAAATGAGCTATATATGAGAATGGAAAACAGTATTCAAAATAGCTAACAAAAATGAAAAGCTGATGAAAATTAAAGAATATCAAGAAGCTTATATTAACATGTGAAAAAAAAAAATACAGGTAAAGTGCAGCAACTCAACATGGCATTGATTCTGCAAGTGGCCAGAAAAATGTTTGGCCTATCCATTTCAATAGCTGTCATCAGTTCCCTGATATTTGTAGGTGCATTATCTTGTATGTGAAAAGACCTCTCCACTTGTCTCATAAATACTTGACTGGGCTTATGTTGTGTAAATGTGGTGGCCACAGTATTCATCAGAAGTCTCGAGAATTCTCTTCCTGACCAATTCTGGGCAACCCAGAGGCTGTGACACAGAATATTATCCTACTCAAACAATCTATTATTGATAGAGTACCAGAAGTGCACAGATGGGTGCCAATGGTCAGGAAGCAGTGTAATGTAGCAGCCAGTGGTCAATGAAGTGTTTGAGCAGATATGCAAAATTAACCTGTACTATATAAACACACCTCATACCATTATAGAACCACCATCAGCCTATATGGTGCTTTGCTGACAACAGGGATATATAGCCTCATAGGGTCTGCACCACACCCAAACAGTATCAGACCAAAATAAATTGATTAGATCACATTACATGTTGCCAATCTTTTACAGTTCAATTAGTGACATTATGAGTTCAGATGAAGCACTGTGTCTGATGATGTGGTATTAAGAGGGTCATCCTGATAGGTATTCTAGTCCCATATCCCATGGAAATTAAAGAATACTAGATATACATCTGGTCACATCTGCATTAAAAGTGGATGGAATCAGAGCCAGTGCAATTTGTCTGTTACTGCAGGCAGTTCTAACCATACACATTAATTGGTCAATCATTGCACAATTTACATGATGTATTTTCAGTAAACATATACTGTTAATCAATGGATGTCAAACATACCTACATACTTAGGCATGGAGGGTTTTATCCACCAATATGCAATATTTAATAAATATAAGTTTCTATGGCTTATATCTTTGGATATATTTAAATATTTTATATTTGTATAAAAAAACCCTGAAATCCTTCAAAACAAGCTATTATCAATATTTTTTATAAGTTAAAACTTTCATTCTAGGTTTGGTGATTTTGAAGTCATTTTTAGAATGATTATCCATCTGAGTTTTAATGGTAATATTAGCCATTTCCGTATGAGGAAACATTCAGCATTTACCAACCAAGCAGTCAATTGAAATTTATAAAATCTTTCTTTTAAAACAATCTTACAGAAAAATAAGTGATATACCAGAAAAACTTTAAAATGTTATTAAATTGAAAATGCTGAAAATCGTGAATATAATTTATGCAAACATATTAATAACATACTCAATAAGAATTTTTGAATTGCTTGTCTGGCCAAAAAGTAATATTTTCTCTTCTTAGCAAAGTAGTGGATGTGTGGGTGGTGAAATGGGTGGCAGCTTGGAATGAGAAATTGGAGAGCTCATTTCAAATTCCAGTGGAGTTTGTTACATTCACTTACACACCCTTGGAAAAGATATGAATCCATTTCCTCCTCCTACCTAAGGGTTAGATAGTAGAGATTACAACTAGAAAAATCAATGTTATTCTCAAAAAACTATTACTAGAGGCACTCACAAAAAAGAAAAACAATTATTTCTACATTACAAAATATTTTTTGTCTTTAAATTACCCACGAAGGGCTGATAAGTCATAAAAAAACAAATCAATCTCAGCAAAGTATAATAATTATTGAATATTGAAATTTTAGGTTTTAATTCTCATACTATTATTTTACTTGTGTATTCACTTGTTGTGACTGTTTAATTAGTTTTTTCCTTATTCTTCTTTAACATGATTATTTTTATTTTTCTACTGAGTTAATCAGAAAAAGTTAAATAGGTCAATACAGATCAGGATTTTTTCTCTAAATTAGTGTATAATAAACTATCAGTGATCATTTGAAAGATATTTTAACCCAAACAGGCAAAGTAGTTCATCTATTTAAGTATCAACTTCTATAAGAAGATAGTCACATTTGTGAAGAATAGCAGTTGCCAACATTTTAGTAGTGATAAAACTCTTACTTCAAGAAAGAACATTTTGGCAATTGCTATTATTAAAAATGTGATTATCTTATAACAAAAACTGATACTTTAAAAATAAGTTGGTGAAAGTGATTTCCAAGCATCCTGCAATCATTTAAACAACATTTGTTCATTTTTAGGAAGTTCATTTCGAACTGTATGATCAATTTCATCCCTTATTCTCCTTCTTTAATAGTGGTTTCTTAACTGCTACACAGCCTTTAAGCCCAGCAGAATGAAGTTGTCTCTTAACAGTCATAACAGATTCTGGATGTTGCTGAGTAGAATTCATTTCAATTGTTAATTCCGGAGAGTGGTTTTTCTTCTATTCCTCTTGCTAGATATGATCAAGTGCCTATCCTCTACAATAGATGTTACTCTGGGCCTACCAGATCTTTTTCTATCAATATTTAACTCAGTTTCACAAAGTCGTTGAAGGCAATAATGCACGCCATTTTTTGATGGGCTTAATTTTTTAGCGATAACACGTTCAAAACATCCTTCTTTCAAAAGAATTTCAACCTGAGCTCTTTTTTCAATGCTAATCTGTTTCTTCCTTGCCATTTATACCATAGTAATATGGTTTACAAAAATAAATTATACCATAATTACAATATTTGAATAAATCTTAATTTAAGTAGCAAACTGAGTAAATGTTTACTTTAAAGTTGAAAATAATAATTTTTTTTACTTAACATCTGCATAAGAATAACAAAAATTACAAACTCAGCGAATTTGATTCTGCTAAACATTTGGGTGGTCCCAAACTTATGGCCGGTAGTGTATATTTATTATATATTACTTATTTCATAAGTAAACATTTTCTCTGATTGGGTGAAGAGCAAAAAGATTTGAGAGCTTATTTCTGTTATGACAATGGACTGTGTAAAATTGTAGACCCATAACTGAATTAACAATATGTCAGAAGAAATTTTCCTAAGATATTACATAAAAACAAATCAGTGCTGAATTATGTCATTATTCTCTTTAATTTTCCTCTTTTTAAAAATCTTTTTCACTGTCTCATAGTCATTGATTTTATTGTTGGACTCGTATTTCAACTTAAAATATGAATTAGACGATGAATGTGAGAAGGAAAGGATAAGAAGTGAAGCAAAGTAAAGTGGGAGAAAAGTGGAAAATGAAAAAGTTAAATAAAAGGAAAAGAAAACAAAGAGAAAAATATAAATTTCAAACTTAGAACATAAAACAAATGGTCGATTGATTGATTGATTATTGGTTTTACAAGCATATCAACCCTTGTGGGTCATTTAATGCTGAAACTGGATCTTTTATTCAGGAAAGTTTCAGAATGTTTCAAGTGGTTGTGAGTTTTTATAAATTTGTTTTCAAAATATCACAAGTTGTATAGTTCAAAAGTATTTCAAAATGGTTCAAAGTCCAAGTTCCATTTTTTATAGAATTTGAAGTATTTTATTTTTTTCAGATATTCTATTATTTAGGCAGTAGATACATTTTCGATGAGTATTTTAAGATTTTGTGCTTCTTGCAAGAAGCAAGAAATGCTTGTTGGTGAAAATTGGTCATAGTGTTTATACCAAGGTGTATTTTCTGCTTTGAGCATGAGTGTGTGTGTGTGTGAGAGGTGAGCATATCCAATTCTTATTTAGTTGAGCACTATGTCTTGTCTATAATCAGCCAATGGCTCTCTATTCTCTTTTCTTATTGTCAGCTGATTTTCATATAGTTTATTGTTTCGGAACATATCCCAAATTGCTTACCATTTTCTTTTAATGTTTTTTTTTTCTTTTATAATCATATCGCCTCAAGCAAGGCATTTTACTACCACTGTTTTGCAGAGGGTTACATAGGAGGAAAGTTATGAGAAAGAGTGACAGGTTATAGGGGGTGTCAAGAAGTGGGTAAGAGAAGGATGAAAATACTGATGAGATTAGAGTGGACGGAGAAAGGAGCATGAGAGAGAGGATGCAGGTTAGTGAGATAGGAGATGACTATTGACTTTACATTTAAATTCTTGGAGATTGTAGCTGTCGGGAAAGTAAGTAAACAGAAGAGAATTCCACAGGCGGAAAGTACAAGAAAAGATGCTGCTGGAGTAGAATTTGCGTTTACATTTTATTGGTGTCAAGTAAAAGGGTGGGACCTAGTTGCTAATATTGTGGCTCGAGTAAATTCATATATAGGGACACCAGTGAGCTAAGTTCATTGGAACCAGTGTGAAAAGGACTGTATCTGAGCTGACAAGTCGGGATCGTTGTGTAATTTTGTTTTTGTAATCTGTATATGGAAGTCTTATGTTGGTTATTTTCATTTTCATTGCCTCTTTTGCCAATGTATCAGCTTCATGATTTCCCTTGATGCCTATATGGCTAGGAATGTAAGCCAATATTATTGTTTTGCACTTTATTAACTGATGACAAGTTTATAAGGTTTCTTGAATATAAGGATGATTTGTATTCTTTTCTTTAATCACTGTTAAACTAGGTAGGAGTTAGAGAATATTATAAACTTCCTATCTTTTGAATTTTCTATCATTTTAAGTGTCATTTTAATGGCTTGTAGTTCAGCTGTATAGATGACTATATTATTTGGTGGCCTGATTTATGAATTTGTCTGTTTGTAGCCGCTGTGTGTATTTTATGTAGGATTTTTGCTTCATCTGTGTAGAATGGTTTATAGTCATGATATTTGTCTCTTGTTTCTCAATATACACTTTTGCTGTTTCTTTTTTTTCTTTGTGTCAATGTCAGGTCTATGTGTTATACATATATCATCTGACCTGGTGCATAATTTTGCACAGAAGTGTATTTTTACGAAACAGCAAAAATATGCAAACTGGCTAGCAAAGGAAATAAATATTGTTTTGAAAAGAAAGAATCCTAGGTCAAAAGATATGGGGACAGAAGTGTGTTAGTAAAATGGGTGTTATTGCATTGAAAGAATGTAAATATGTTTTGTGTTTTGATGGCCATTGTGCCCAAGGTCAGATCATGTGAACCTCAAAATGTTTTGTAAACAATGTGCTAAAAGATGATGTAGTCTTAATGAAACTTATTTATATAAGATACAGATCAGAAGTTAGAAGAAATCAGGCAGCAATAGAGATTGAAAGAGAGAGAGAGATAGACAAAGAAATTGGGCTCAGCCTGGCTGGCTGGCTGGCTTGATGCGTGTGTGCTGATACCTTAACCTGAACCATCTACTTCACAGCCACATCACCAAGAAGCTAATAAAGAAGATGTTGTATACTTTTCTTTAAATATACATGTTACGGTCGTCATTTTATTAAGTGAGAATAATGACATTTTATCAGTGTGAAATAGAGAATTTTATAAAAGAAAATAATGAGATTTGGGTTGCAGTTTTAATCTTCATTATCATCATTGATTCCTAGATGCAGTATACAACATATTTCTGAAATTGATGTGTGGTTATTTGCTTGATCAACACTGGTTACTACTATACAAGAAATAAAACACTAGATGGATGTGATAAAGATATCCAATCAAGGTAGGTGACATTTTTCATTTACATAGGTGTGTTCTGCTCATATTTTTGTTATAAGAAAAGTTGCTAGTCAGACAAAAATCTAAGAATAATGGAACAGCATATTTTTTGCAGTTGTGTGCAGAGTCTGACCATGAAGATAATGGGTTTGTTTTGTTTTTTTGTTTTTTTGTGCATTAAAGAAGAACTGAAGTTGGGAAGAAATAAGTCATAAAACATGAAAACATTTTTCGGACTCTTCCAATTAAGTTTGGTTTTGGCCTCAACCAATTGTAGGCAGATGACAGCCATCATTGGAATTGCCTGCTATTGTTGCTTTGTTCTAGTACTTTGTTAATTTGAGGTCCAAGTGAAGGACTGACTGTTGATTTATTTCTATAGAACTAGATATATTGAGGTTCATATGTTTTTTTGGTATGTTAATTTATTTGTGTTGGATTGCAATTTTAGTGCATATTGAAGGGGTATATTTCTCATTTCAGATATATAGATATTTCATTGATTTCTATATAGAGACTTTGCATGGGTATGATGTGGAAGGCTCTGAAACTTAATTTCAGTTCTTGATTTTGTATGGTTTGTAGTTTTTTAAGACAAAATTTATGCGTGGCATTGTAAATGATGCATCCATAGTCTAATTTTGATCTGATGTGTGACCTATATATTCTGAGCATTACTTTTTGGTCAGTACTCCAATTCAGTTTTGAAATTACTTTGGCATTTTAGTTTGAGGTAATCAATGTGCACTTTGAAGTTAAGTTTGCTATCTAGTATAATTTCTAGATATTTTATTTGTAGGACTATAGGTATTAAGTGTCCATTTAATTTTCATTCTGGATTGAGGTGGTAGGCTTGTTTTTTTTTTTAGAAATGTATACAAAATATTTTTGTTTTGGAGAAACAGAATCCATTTTTATTTGTCCATATTTTTCAAGAAAAGACATGTTTGGTGATGAATATGATATTGAGAGATCATCTACATGTAGGGATTTTTCAATTCCTGTATTTATAGTTTTGATAATGCTATTTCTTTTAAGAATAAATAATTCAACTGATAAGATGCTACCTGCTTGTGTGTCTGATGTGTTTCAATTTTGTACTTTCAATGTTTGATTTGATAGGAAGTTTTGGATGAATATAGCCATTCTTCCATTTATTCCCATCTTGTTCATACCATTCTTCTGTGTGGTGCCATAGGCTTTTTCAAGATTGAAGAATACTGATGCCACATGATGATCTTGAACAAAGCCATCAGGAATAAAGAATTCTAGCTGTACAAGTTGAGCATTGGTTGCTGAGTTTTCCTGGAATCCACTTTGGTAGCTATACAAGAGATTTTTTTCTCTCTAAGTACCCTATTAGTTGACTATTTACTGTTCTCTCCATTGTCTTGCAAACACAACTTGTTAGTGAAATGGGTTGGGAGTTTGTTGGGTTAGAATGATATTTGCCAGGTTTAGGAATTCAAACAATGACAGACTCAAGCCAAAATTTTGGAAATTTGTTTGAATACAATTATCATTGAAGATCTGGAGAAGTACTAAAAGAGATTTTTCTGGCATGTGTTTTAAAAATTTGTTATGAATTTCTTCTGGACCAGCTGCAGAGTTTTTTTACTTTTGTTTATGGAGTCTTTTAGTTCTGAGAATATTGTATTCTTCTTTATTGTTTGAAGTGAATGTAAATTTTTCTTGTTCCATAATGTATTTATATTTTCTAAATTTAGGAGTGTAATGATTTGTTGGAGAATTTCTTTGAAATTCTGTTGCAATTAGGTTAGTTATTTCTTTTCTTTTTTCCCCAGTGCATTTATCTCTGTCTGTTTTGGTTAAATAGGCTGTTACAGTTTGTGATGTTTCTTCCTTTAATTTTCCTAATTATTTCCCATGTTTTATTTATTTATATCTGGTTGTTTAGTTTGGAGACATAATTTTGTCAAGATTCTCTTTCAGACATTTTAATTATACAATGTGTTTTTGCTCGAGTTTGCTTGTAGTTTTGTAGGTTGAATGTTATTGGGTTATGCATAAATATTTTTAGCATTTTTTTTGTTTTAACTGCTTGTTTGCATTCTGCTGTAAACCAGGGTTTTAATTTGATATGTGGTTTAAAAGAAGATTTGTGTATTGTCTTGCTATTTGTGTTAATGTTTGTAAAGGAGACTATTGGTTCTAGTTCATTGAGACTTTCCTTATGGATTTGGGATGAGCAGAGTTCATTGAATTTTTGCCAGTTAGCTTTGTGTGTTTGCCATTTTGGATTCCCTTCTTCCAGCATAGGCTTACTTATAATAAGGAAATTAGGTGAATGATCACTACCACATTGGTCATCATGGACTTTCAATTGAAAGACCATAAAAATTGATGGGTGCATATGGTTAGGTCAATAGCTGATGCTGATCTAGTATCTGGATGTAGGTAGGTGTGTATTTGGTATACATAGATCAGATGATTCTAGTAGAGATTCTATAATTTGACCAGTGTGATTGGAGTTCTTACAGCCTCACATTTTGCTATCTGCATTAAAATCCCTTATTAGTCGAAAGGGAGTGGGAAGTTGGCTAATTAGCCTTTCTATTTCAGTTTTATTCAGTCTAAATTTTGAAGGAATATAAATTGAACATATGGTTATTGAATTGAAGCTTTTATTGTTATGGTCTGTAGATTTGTGTTTAATTGTAACTTTTCATGGAGTATTGATTCTTAACCAGTATCGAAGTGTCTCTACTTGGTCTATTCTCTATTTTTGATACATTTATTTTGTAATAAATTTCATTTCCTTTAAAGAAGTGATCAGTTTTTTGAAAAGGTTCTCCTGCAAGCATACTGTATTTGGATTGCACTCTGTAAGAAGTTGTTTGATTTCCTCATAGTTTGGTTTAACACCTATTATAATTCCACTGTATGGTGCTTGTGTTCCATTTGAATGGTAATTATTTTAGTGAATGAATTTTAAGAATGACTATGTTTTGGTTTTTGGTTATTTATTTCCATACTTTCTATACTGTTTGTTTCTCTTGCTTGTGAACTTGTTCTTTTTCAAGTATTCGTATGGTCTTGATTATTTGGATTCTTTTCATTTAGTTTTTTATTATCTTTATGTGTGGTGTGTCATCCTGTTTATTTGCTTTTAATTCTGTTTATTTTGTTTTGGGGATTTTGATTTTGTTTGTATTGCGGTTTGATTGGTTTTTGTTCTGTCAGTTTTCTGTTTGTGGAATTTTTCATTTGGAAAATTACAAGTATTTTGTTATTGAGAGATTTTTGTCAATGAATTTTGTGTTGGATTTACATTGTGGATAGTTTTGGTTAAGTGGTATGGGTTGTTTCCAAGTTTACAATTGATTTTAATGTTCTCAGTATGTTTTTTAATTATTGAATTAAATATGTTAGTTTTGTATTTCATGTAATAGGTTTTCATAGGTATAGTTTGATGTCTGCATATGATGATGTATTTGGAGTTTTGATACTTTTCCTTGAGTAGGGAAGTTTTGGTGCCTTTAATTTTTAATGTTTTTTTCAGGTTTTGCAATCCCTGGAAGTTTCCCTATGATTTTTTTTTTTTGCAATTAGGGCATTTGGTTTTATTTACTCATGTGATTTCTGTGTGGTTATAATCATTCTCCCCACATTTTCCACATACTGACCTTTGTACATTTATTGTTCTTCTTCTGTGTGCCTTGTCCTTTCAGGACATAGGCGATCATGGCTTTCCACATCTCCCTATCCCTGGTGGCTCTTAGTATGCTTTCTCCTGTAACATCTCACAGGCCCCGTTCTGTCATCCACCTGTTCAGGCCCTTCAAATATGTTATCCGCTGCTTTCTTCTGTCTCTTTTTCCCTCTATCTGGCCTGTTAGTATCAGATTATCCAAGCCCTCCTTCCTCATTGCATGTCCCAGGAACTTCATTTGTTTCTTCCTGATGTTCAATATTAATTTCCTTTTCATTTCCATTCTTTCCAACACCTCGTCATTGCTCACATGCTCGGTCCATGATATCCGCAGCATTCTTCTGTAGAACCAAATTTCAGCTGCTTCAAGTTTTTCCTTCATCTTTGTTGATATTGTCCAACATTCACTGCCATATTGAAGAACTGACATCACATAGCAATCCAGTTACCATGTTCATATCTTTGGCTGTTAAAGCGTCTTAATGGGTTCGGCATATGTATTTCTACTTTGGAAACTGTATAACCAATTTTTATTTCCTCTGGTGGTTCTGGTGCATCAAAAGTAATGATATAAGTGTGGGTATCTATAATTCTATCATTCTTTTTTAATAGATATTCTTTTTATGTCTTTAATGTTTTGTTTTTTGATAGAATTATTGTTCTTAATTTCCTCCAGTATACACAGTGAAAATACAGTGCTTCATACTAAGCCTCTGGAAGAATTTAAAAATTAGTGATGGTAGACCCTTACCTTTATATGATGAAATTTGGTCATCCTTAGTAGAGTTTCAGCATCATGTTTCCTTTGACTTCAATCAGTAATGTACTATTTCTAACTTTTTTTTTTTCACTGTTTTTGGAAGGATCCAAGATGCTAAGATTTTTTCTATCACAAAAAGTGACAACTTTGTTATTTGTTGTCTTCTATTGGTTCTATGACAAAGAATTTCAAAAGTTTTTCTTTGATTGATTTTCTGTGTCTATATCAATGTGTAGTCTCTTGTTTTTTAGGCTTTTTGTGCTCATACTTTATTATTATTATCAGTCACGATGGAGGTGGGGGCAAATCCCATTTGCCTCAGTTCTCTAGGCTACATGACTGGTTCCAAGCACCTGTTATATCCATCCAAGATTGTCCACCCAAGTATGGGCTTTCTTCTTCTTATTTTTTTTTTTTAGTAGTGTAAGTCATTAGCAGCCACTAAGAGAGCCAAAGGCTGTAGGGTTTTGGCATTCACACAGACAACACCAACAATGAAAAGGAAGAACAAAGAAAAACTAAAAGCTGACCATGAAAAGGAAGCTGAAAGAAAAAGAAAAACTGAAGGAAAGCAGAAAGGAAACTGAAAAAATATTCATGAAATTAGAGGAATTAATCCTGATTTTGAACTTATTTCAGTATTGAATTTCATGTTTAAAGACTGAATTATTGTTTAAGTTACTCAGTTGTGAATTTGCCTTTCTCAAAGACTTTTTGAGTGTTGAATATCTTTTAGAAAAAAAACTATAATTGTTTTAATCTTTTATAAGCCCCAAATATTGTAATATTAGAAGTTGTTATCTTGCCTAATTGTAAAGTGCAAAAAGTAAAATTTTGTACAAACTTATATTGTAAATTTGTGTTTTTTTTTTTTTTTTTTTTTTTTGCCATTTAATAAATGTAAATTTATTTTCAATTTCACATCAGTGTAGAGGAGACTTGTTTTATTTTCCTTCACACCTTTTAAATACTCAGACATGATGTTTTTTCTTTTCCTCTTCTCCCCACAAAATCTTTTTCAGATAAGTATATTAAAAATGAAAATAAAAATGTTAAAATGTTGAAACAGAAAACAAAAAATGATGTAGATGAAAAATATATTGAAATCAACGTCAAGAAAATTTTTAGGTGTGTGCAAAGTTCCCAGTACTTTTTTGAAAATCATTTTTTCTGGAAACTTTTGTTCACATCTAATAAAAAAGATGAAATAACTTTAAAAATAATTTTTTTTACTACTAAGTTACTATATATTAAAAATACAAAGTTATCTAACTAAATATATTGCTATTTAATATACATACAACAAAATTTAAAATTAGCTATTATAATACATATATTGTTCTTAAACACATTGCTTACTTTACAAGTCTCTTGTTGTCATAGTAAAAATTACTAATTTGCTAAACTTTAAAAATCAAAGGTATTTGACCATGACTGGTTCTTGGATAATTAAAATGAACTTTCAACAACCTAGATTCCAATTCTATAACCACTGAGCAACATCACATCTTTTTCTTTTGTTTTTCATAATGATGATCACCCTGTACAAAGCCCCATGGTTACAGAATAAGAGGAACATTTTACATATGTGGGGAAGATAATGGTTAATCCTAAACTTGAAAAGGTTAAGATTGTAGGGATCAGGGAAGCAACCTCTTGGCACAAAGTAATGGTCTGTTGGAAGAAGCTGCTTGAGTGGAAATTACATCAGAGCTAGTGCAGAGAAGAGATCAGCAGCTAGGTTCTGGTCATCCATATTTTTGGAGGTACTGTTAGAAACTGTTGGGGCATCTGCATAGATATTCACCAAATATCAGGCTATGTTTGGCAGATCATTAATATAGAGCAGAAAGAAGGTAGTCAAAGAGAAAACCCTGAGAAATGCCAGCATTGATCTCATGAGCTTCCTATGACTAGCCATTAATGACGACATTCAGGAACCTACCTGTAAGGAAAAACTTAATAATTGAGAAAGCCCTTCCAGCAACACCATAGCTGGGGAGTTTACGTAACAGCCACCAATGCCACACTTTATCAAAAGCCTTTGATATATCTTGTGATGAATTTATTGTCTAGTACCTCAATGATTCTGTAAGTGATGATAGTTAAAACATTAGATGTGGATACAGCAGAGCTAATCCATACTGGTTATGAGTCAGTAGGTGTTCAGCAACTTTCTTGTTGGTTATAGAATCAAAGAGTTTACTGATGATGATGATAATGGGCCCATGGGTGCCATCTTAGAATTCGATAAAAGTGCAGTTGGTGCTGCCTTTTCTCAGGACAAATAAAGTTTGAAAATTTCAACTTAATTGAACAAAACTATCACAATTTATCACAAATTAAAAATGACATATATGTACATGTCATTATCTGCAAGTATGAGATTGTCAAATTTGGATTTTATAACTCTGATATTTCAAAACATTATATCCTTGTCATTTTACATGCAAATAAACCATTTCTAGTTTTATGTTTTTAATATTGTAAGTGATTTGAAAGTTACAGATGCTTCAAAATGGGAAAAAAATGGCTTTCTAGATTATGAATTTTTGTAAAATTAAAATAATGACACTAAGATAATAATTTCACTGAATTAATTGTATTTGATGCACTGTCTTATATTGTAGAGAATCCTTTTGTTGAGGATTGTGGGTATATGAGTTTGTGATATTTCAGAACTTTCAAAGAAATTCAACATTTTCAGAAAGAATAAATTTCAACCCATAGCAAAATTTTTATACAAGGAATAATATGATTCCCAAAAGAGAGAAAATATACTAGTATATAGACATATATATCTGAAGAGTAAGATAAAGCTTTTATAGGTTTAGCAGTAGTGTAAGTGTTTTTGAGTGTTGTAATGTCCTGACCAATAAAAGGGAAATAACCTCCGGGTCACGCAGGTTACGGCCCCTGCGGATCCGGAGGGAAGAGATATAAGAAGGGACACAAAGCATGCGAGCAGGGTTCGTCTTCGCTCTCTCATTAATCCTCATCTATCCTATTATTAATCCACAATGACAGTGGTCGATGTTTAGCAAGCAAAGGACAGCATAATTATCAAAGGGCGCCAGATAGTGCTGCCTGAATCACTACAAAACAGAGCTGTCCAATTAGCACATGCCGGACATCAGGGCATTGTGAAAAAAACCATGGCCCTCCTCCGAGAAAAAGTCTGGTTTCAGGAAGAAAACATCAGGAACTGCCACACCTGCCAGATCAGTACCCACAAACCGACAAGAGTGCCACTGTAAATGTCCCCACTACCAGCAGCTCCGTGGGCAGAAGTCAGTGCTGATTTTGGACACCTCCAAAATGGAAAGTACCTTCTTGTTGTCACAGATGAATACTCACGCTATGTTGTTGTCGACATCCTAGACTCCATCTCAACAACATCAGTTATACGCCACCTGGACAAGATATTCGCTGAATTTTTGGAGTGCTAGTCTCCCTCAAAACAGACAATGGCCCACCATTCAACAGCTATGACTTACAAAGCCTATGCCTCCATCACCGGATTCAAGCACATAAAAATAACACCACTATGGCCCCAAGCCAATGCCGAAACAGAATGTTTCATGCGCACTGTAAAAAAGTCCATCAAAGCCGCCCTAACCAAAGGCCGAAGCTGGAAGCAGGAATTATTCAAATTCCTGCTGGACTACCAGACAACGCCACACTGTACCACTGGCGTAGCCCCAGCCTCAATCCTATTTGGCCGGACCATAAAAAACCGCCTGCCACACCTAAACACACCTATAGCCGAGGACCCCAGCATTAGGGAGCATGACACCCAAGCCAAGAGGACGATAAAGCGATACGCTGATAGAAAGGCACATGTGAAACCTAATGACCTCAGTGTGGGTGACACAGTCGTCATAAAAAGCAACCACACCTCAAAGGCCCTCACACCTTACCAACCTAACCCAATGACTGTAACAAAGAAAAAGGGATCCATGATCACCGCCACACACGAGGGCAAACAAACTACAAGAAATGCCAGCTTCTTCAAGAAAATCCCTAAACAATCAACAACCCCCACACATAACCTACACGATTACTCCTGCTCTGAAGATGAAAGCCACACACACGTGGTGACACCAGCAAAACCTAAAGACAACCAGGCAAAACACACAACCCTAAACCTCAGGCGTTCAGGCCGGACAAGACGGCCACCCAAAAGACTTGATTACTAAAAAAAAATAAAAAAAATAAAAAAAACATATCTCTGTACATAACAATCTGATTCATTGTCATCTGTACATAACATCTGATTCACTGTCATCTTTCTTTTACTTAGGTTAACAGACGTCTCCTCCTACACAAAGTACAACTACTCCATCCAGCCATATTGGGTGAACCCTCTCCAGTTAAAAAGAAAAGAAAAAAAAAGAAAAAAAAAAAGCATTGTAATGTCCTGACCAATAAAAGGGAAATAACCTCCGGGTCACGGAGGGAAGAGATATAATAAGAAGGGACACAAAGCACGCGAGCAGGGTTCGTCTTCGCGCTCTCATTAATCCTCATCCATCCTATTAATCCACAATGACAGTAGTCGATGTTTAGCAAGCATCAGTCGTCTCCAACACCAAACATTACAAGTGTGTGCATGTGGGAGATGGACCACATGGCTTGGTGACTAAAAGTGAAGACTAGGCAAGTCTTCTACCTAGTGCATTCTAGAACAAAAAGTGCAAAAGAGAATGAGAAAAAAATTATGTCAGTTCTTTTATAGTCCTGAAATAATGCCATCAAGCAGGCATCTTGGCAGACCAAGTGGAGATAATCCTCACAATATAAAACAATGCCAGTCTGAAAGCTAAATTAATCACTTTTTTGTTGATCAGATAACTCAAATATTATGTGATCTTAGCATGAAAAAAATGGTTCAAATTCAATCTGATTTAAATATGTTTAATTCCTAAAATATTTTAATTAATGTTTTCCCAAATATAAGTTGGCGAAATTGTCACAAAAAGTAACACATTTTAACTAATAATTTTTCAGGATTCAGCATATCAATAAATGAGATCATTATAATTCTTTAAGTTCATAATACATTGAAATTAATATAAATTTTCATTTACAAAATATTTTCCATTAATTTATTACAAGTGCTATATTACTTAAATCAAAATTTTTCAAAATAATCAGTTTTTGTTCATTGTGAAGAAATGAAATAAAATATCAATAAAACATTGAAATTATTTAAAAATCACTCAACTTAAAAAATAAAAAAGTTTCTCTGAGCTTATATACCCACTAACTTTTGTAACTCTTGTTAAATTCCTTGCTGTTTAGATATTATATCAATAGAGATCTTAACATACTTCAAGAGTGACAAGTATAGCAACTAATTAGTGTGATAATTTCATCATAGGAAAAGGGTGATAATTTCATCGTAGGAAAAGGGTAATAAATATTACAAGTTGAAAAAAAAGCTATTAGTGGATTAACTTCACCCTCACCAGCGTTTCAGAATCAGTATACTGTTAACAACTTGTGTGCAAAATTCTGGGTTTACTCTCTCCCAGTTGTGTTTATAGAAGTCTCCCATCCTCAAAATATTGATGAGTACCACAGATACTGTATCAGAATATTTCTGGAGGTACAATGTGATAAAACTACTCATTGCAGAAATACTGAATACTTTGATACAAGTGATTTTACTAATAGAAATATTGATTTGTTAGCAAAAAGTACATTTATGTATTCAGAAATGATAGCAAATTATGTTACTATCATGAAAAAAATCTGCCTTACATGCTACAAGTCTGTTTTGTTCTGTTTTTCTCATTAAAAAAAGTTTACTTCACAAGGTTGAAAGTGATTTACTAATAAATTGAACATGAAACCAGGAGAAAATTAATACAATTTCAAATATAAAACAGTTCAGAAAAATTATAGCAATATGTTCATGCTGATGGAATAATCTTGAGTGATACTGCTAATCTGTTGGGTATCTCCTCACTGAAATGTGCTGGATGAGAAAAACAAAAGTAAAATAAAATAGAGATCAGTAAAACTTATTGGCTTGGTTACATCTGCTTGTGATCTAAATAAAGAGGACTTATAATCAGATGAAAAAGATGTCTGAACAAAGTGTGTAAACCATGACAGACTTGTTGATGCAATGAGAGACAAGAAAGATTGTGATAAATTTTCAACAAGAAAAGATCAAATTACTTACATTAGTATAACATCTAAAGAGATTTCAGTTTCAAAACTGAAAGACTATTAGAAAATTACAAAGAAACAATAGCACATCAAAGGAGAAAAGAGGGACAAAAATTACTGATGACATAAAATATAAAGTAACATGATGCGATTGAAGAATTGTTGTCTAAATTACACAAATATGAAAATAACACTGACATCTCATTTTAACAGATATATTTACCAAAATTACACAAAAATATCTTCAAATACTAAAGAGTAAATTTATTCAATAAAATCATCATTGGCTTCAACCATGGCCTCCAGATGATTTCAGAATCTCCTGCAACTCTTCTGGAAGGTTTCCTTGTTTAAGTTAGTGGATGCTGCCATAATCCTTGCTTTCAGTTTACCTTTGGTCTTACAAGGAGTTTTACTGGTCTCTCGCTCAACTGCACCATACACAGAATAATCAAGAGGGTTGCTGTCTGGAGAGTTAGGAAGCCAGAGGTAAGCAGTGATGTGGTCACAGAAATTGAGAGCCATGCTTGGGTTCATCTGCTTGTGGAGCATGGTGCAGAGTCCTGTTGCGAGACATAGAGTTTTCCAGCAGCCACTCACTTTACCTGGAGCCTCACTACCTCCTCAAGGCACTCGATGTAGGCCTCCATCTTGAGTGTCAGGCCCTGTGGGAAGATAAATGTCACCATCGCTATTGATAACTACAAACACTATGATGTTGACTGGATATATCATCCAACTCTTTCCAATTCACTGCACTGTCCTTAGATTGACACCCAAACATTGATATGTTTGTACTAGAGCTTCTGGTGTAAATGCCAAGCAGTACAGCATGTTGTTTACAAATTTCTGGCAGAGTGAATTGCATCATGATGCTCTTTTTCTCAGACAGTGCCCAACTAACCCTACTATACTACGCAGGAGATAAAATCAAAAATAAACCATGTGCATATACAAAATTAAATATATGGCAACAATTTATTCATTGCACCCTGTATATATGTATGAATCAGTGAATTGGAAAGAGTTGGATGATATATCCAGTCAACATCATGTGTTTGTAGTTATCAATAGCGATGGTTGACAAATTCATGCTTGCAGCTTGTGACATTTAAATTTAAGCAAGTTTTAATTTTTATAACTTATTCAATTCCACTAAAAATTTTCCAGATTGATTTGTTTCTTGAAAATGTGTTACCTCAACTCAAATTCTTTTCAAAATTTAATGTTGTTTATGAGATTTAAAGTGAAATGACCCTGTTGCTTAAATAAAGTTTGACTTCATATTAGAATTTATTATCAGACCAATTTTAGAAAAAAAAACATTTCTATAGCAATTTATCAAATAAAAGATTCAATTTATTTTTTTTTCATTATTTAAAATTTTCTCTGGGTGATGATGCTGTTTTTATTCATCTTCTATATGCTGTGTCCCATCAGGCTCTCCACAATTGTCCTTTGAAGCTCTTATTAATTTTTGCCTTCTCTCCTAAACCTTGTACATAAACTCATTAGGTAGATTATGTGCAGTTTTCTTCTGTTTCTCTTGCCTTCAACATGTACTGTGAATGCAGGTATTCTTCAAAGACAACAATTTTTTGCATAACTCTCTGAATAGCTACTAATAAAAGTGGAGCACAATTTAATAGTTACTTTGCAAGGAAAAAGATATCAAAATATTTGTTTAGATTTTAAATTTCTGGTAGATACTTTGATTAATATGTGATCTGAGATATGTCTGTGTATCTGAGCTATTTGATTGATCAACACAAAGCAACCAGAAGAGCAAGTTAGAATAACAGATAACAAACTCAATCCAATTAAACTGTTTAGAAAAATATAAAACATTTAGGATTACTTTTCTCTCTTCTTTATTATATTGGATCAGTCAATATCCATGTCTGATTATTCTGTAACAACTCTGTGTAATTTCTTACTTTTAAGTGGATTACCTATGTTATTAGGTGATACTGAATGACAGTAGACATGTGATAAAAATCTACTCATGAAGTAAACTTTCTTTAACTTGTTACAACTAACAAAAAGAACTTTTAACACATTATAGGCTTTGACACTTGACAACAACTATAACTAATTGGGTATATTTTTCTGAGTGATTTTTGCCTATATATTTTAGATAATATATTTATATATACAAACATACCTGTATGATATGTATATAACCTTCAAGAAATTCAAACTGAATCTGAATTTATCAGAGTAAATTATTTACATTCCACTATCCATGTCTAGAGATATCTCACCTTGTTTTTTTAGTATTGCTCTGTTATTGTCAGAGTGTTTTGACTGAGTTTAAATCTGTAGTACCTAGCTCAGGGATTGAATTTACAATTCCTTCAACACCAAATTCATGAATCAATGCTTTAATGCTCCACTAAATCGTTGAAAAAAAAAAAAAAAAAAAAGAATAAAAGCATAGTATGAAGAAAAAAGTTCCCAAACTTAATAGAAACAAACTTTTTCCATCAAAATGTTTATGGTATTATTAAGAGGAAAGATAAAAGTATTTTTTAATTATTTTTCAAAATTGTTTAATATGTTAAAAAAAACGTTTTTATTTTCGTTAACAGGGAGTCAAATTGTTATGAGTGTTTACAATGGAAAATGTAATATTACATAACTCAGTTTTTTTTCCAGTGACAAACACATTCATTTTGAAATTCTTGCAAAAATCAAATAATTGACAGGTTTTAATGAAACTTTCAGCACTTATTCACAAATGAATGAAATTATTTTTCAAAAAAAATTTTTTTAAATCTTGGTAAAAATATTTTTTTTACATCTGTTACCCTCACCTCCACGTAAATTCATAAAATTTCAAGAAATTAAATTTTGTAAGCAAAATTTGTTTTATTAGTTAAATGCAGGACTTATTAGGGAATGTAAATCATGTATTATTTTTTCCACCATTTAGCCACTTTTTCCAAAAATCTGCACTGCTCTTAATAGTAAAATGAAAAATGCAATAAAACTATGAGATTATTTATTAAATAAGCTTTTAATTGCTTGAATAAATAATATAAATTAAGGACATTATAGTCTAAAGAAAAAACTTGTTTTCAATTAATAATGAAATTTAAAAAAACTGTTTTCATTTTTTTATAATTATAATAATTTATAAAGTTTCAAAATATTTCAAAGACTTGTAGACATTAGGTTGGTAATTTATTAAGTGCAGACTATACTTACTAATCGAAAAATGAAAATACAAATCATCTAGCTTTTGTATTTTAAAAATAATTAAAAATTGTTTTTTTTGTGTTTTGAATTTTTTTGTATGGTAATTTCTATATGTAAATTAAAAACTCATGTGTTTCATGGTTTCTTCCCCTTACAGGAAAAAAATTTGCACAATTATGTCACTTGAGATAACCCTACACTTATCTCACATCTGTCGAATCGTCATCACATTTCAAATATGGGGGAAAGGTCAGAAAGTTCAACTAATGCGTCACAGATGTATATTTTATTTTTGAAAAAGTTTTAAAACCGAGAATTAACTTTTGTTTACAAATGTGTCAATCGCTCAAAATTGGCTGGAAAACTGAAACTTTTTAAGAAAATCTTAAAATTTTAGATTCCAATCACTATAATTTCTGTTTGAAATACACCAGAGTATTTTGCTTACTGGAAATAATAAATTTAACCACTTAGCTTCCAATTAAAATTAAAATAAGAGTTTCAAGAACACTTTTTTATTTTTAACACTTCAATTTAAAAGTTAGTTATTGAAAATGAGTAGAGGTACCTACTTTAATGCAATAATTATTTTCCCGTTGAATATGGATTTCTTATTAAATCTCATTTTTAGTAGATACACATGTTTGAGTTATTATCATTGTTTTTTTTTTATTTTCTTAATCAGTAAAATTAATAACAACTGACATAGATTGAGAAAACCTACTAAAGAAAAATTGTGCCACAAACAGAAATTGAACCTATATTCCTTTTCCTGCAGAAAAATCCACTTATTTTAGCAAAGTGTGCAGCTACTAATTTGACTAGAGACAAACCTGACCGAGCAATGTTTGAAGTAACTATTTAAAGAAAACACATCTCTCATTGGAACTTCTAAAATTCTCTGCTAGTTTCAGTTTTGTACATGAAACATAAAAAATCCTCTCAAAAATTATATATATATATATATATATATATATATATATATATATATATATATATATTAGTCATCCACAGACAGATCTGTTTTCCTGTATCACAGCTCATCAGTACAGTTAGACATCCGATTGCTTTTTATCCAGGATTGAAACCCAACCAAATTGGCGTCAGTCGGCAATTCTACCTCTGAGCTATGGGTGTTCTGTAGAAGGAGACAGACTTTTAGTGCATGATGTATCATACGTCAATAGCTAGAGTGCTCTAATTCATTACTGAATGAGTGATGCGTAGATGCTAGAGTAGCTACTGTTTTTTCAAAGTCTACCATTCCTCCAGAATGCTCAATCAGAGCATGAGAGTGTAAATAGTCATCTGCAGACAGATCTGTTACAGCTCATCAGTATGATTAGACATCCGATTGCTTTTTACCTAGGTTTGAAACCTAACCGAATTAGCATCAGTCGGCGATTCTACCTCTGAGCTATGGGTGCTCAGTAGAAGGAGGTAGACTATATATATATATATATATATTGAATATTGCTAAAAAAGACAACTAAATTCACTTATTTACAAGCAGATCAATGCAAATATGGTGATGAACCACCTAGTTTCTGAGATAGACATCACTCTTCTTTATTGTATACACATAAAATTATAATTAGGAAATTGTCAGCAGCATTACTATCATTGCCTGTAATTATTTCATTATATATCTGTGATATTATTGTTATAATTAGCAGTAGGAATTTAAACCCTTCTTGCACATATTTTGTAGTCCCATTTACAAATACTCATATGTTTTTACATATATGTATATATATTCACATCTGAAAGTATAACACATGCTCATACATATATAAGCCCACATGTGTAAGTATATATCTAAATGTAAACATTTTTCTGTTTTTTTTAAATCAATATCACCAAATGTAAGGCAGTAAAGCCACTAACACACAAGGGGCTACAGAGTATGAAAGAATTAGGAACAGAAACATTAATGAGTGGAAAGAGACAGGAGTAATCAAGAGGACAGTAGATAGCAAATGATATTGCATTTAAATTTTTGAAGATTAAAGTTGGCTGGAAAGCAAGGAGTTTCACATGCAAGAAGTAGGAAAAAATAAAATAAAAAAAATAAACTCATGTACAAATATGTACAAACACATATACGTGCACAGAAAAATACACAGTAATCATGTATGCACATAAAAGCAAATACAAATCAAAAGATGGAAATAAAGCCCCTTTTTTGTTTATCAAGATTGAAGGTTAAAGAAACAAAAAAATTTGAAATACACAAAGAAATTATAGGAACAAAAGTGATACTTATATTAATAGACATATCAGGTATTGTAATATGCTAAAAATAATTATGTTGAACTGCTAATGGCTAGTTTATCTTGCAATTCTCAAGAATAAAACTGAAGTTATCTTCATTCAATCTTTTAACCATCTACATGCTTGTGTTGTATAATAGCTCATTTATTTCTAATTTCAATTTTGTTTCTGCCCAACTCAAAGTAAACATTTGTTATACCCTTGGCTTCAGTCAGTCAGTTAAGTGCCATATGTGATACACACTTGTGTTATCATGTCTCGAAAGTGACATGACTGACTGGGCAGAAGGTTTTCCCACGGTAGGTTGCCATTACTTTTTGCGGTAGACTGGTTGCCAGCCAAGGCAATAGAACCCAATCTGTCCTGTTATTTAACCCATAACTGGAGAGAAGAGACAGATTAATACCTTTCCCAAGGGTATTTGTGCATAAGTGAATGCAAGGAATTCAACTGGAATTCGAACTCGGCTCCCCGATTTCTCATTCTGAGAAACAACACACTTCTGCACCACAACACACACTTGGCTTACAACCATAAAAAATGTCACTTAAGTTAAACAATGTTATAGTTGGCCATTACTTGAAAGATGGTTATTTGAAAATGACATGCATCATAATAAAAACAATTATTTTTAAAACACTTCTTAGTGGTCATCAGTAACCATTCACTATGGTTAATTTCTATTCCTAATTTACATGACAAATACTTTCTGAATTTTTGACAGTAAGTATTTTTATTATAACATGAATTAATTAGGCTCTTCATCTTTGTTGTTTGTCATATTGTTTCTGATAGTATTGTCTTGTTTACATTTAACAGTTGTCATTTAACATGCATCAGATATTTAGTTAAAGTGCTTATTTGCATGCAGATGGAAATTGCAACTAAACTAACAAGGGCTTTTAAGGGGATCAATTTTTATTTTTAAAGATTATATGATTCTTTAGTTGTTGTGAAGAAAAAATTTAACAGTCTGTATAAATTAGCATAACTTATTAATTAATCAGTTTCTGACAAAATGAAAATGTCTTTTTATTGAAAATTATTAATAAAATATTATATTTTGACCAAGTGGATACCAACTTAAAATGTAATTAACTTAAAACTTACGGAGAAAGATAAAAACTACATAACATTTAAAAATATATGAAGATATAAATTTGATTTTAAGTATGTATAGCTATTAGAAATTTTATAATCTTCCAGTAATGCAATTTACAATAAGGCTGTGCATTTTTCTATTAAATGTTCATGCAGTTTTTGTGTCTATTTGAAGTGAGACTAGAGAGAGGGAGAAAAGCACAAGACGAACAGGAGGCAGATAGAGCTTAAGGAAGCTTTATTCCACAAACAAATGTTCACATAGACAGAGATAGTATCGTTCGTCCATCTTGTAAAGGTCCCTCTGTAGAATCCCAGGTAAAGGGACGCAACTCCGAGATGTCCCGCAGAAAGACAACGTGGGAGAGTTACACCATTATCACCACATTCTCCGCCGCCTAGAAAAGTCCAGGTCCACTAGCTTCTAAGAGACAGAGTAGCTTCAGGACTATCAGCTCAAACTAAAAATAAAAGAAAAGAGAAAGGAATCAAAGTAGGTAATTCTCGGTTAAGTACTGAGGTCTTTGTCTAACTCTAGAAGAACGTCGTAGGTTAGTTGTCTCCTGGTCGGTTGAAGGGCTCCTCAGGTTATCATTCTGAAGCCTAGGTAGGGGAGAGGCATGTGCAAATTTTTCCGAGTTAGAATCCAAGAAGTTGGCTGGGTCTTCAGTTGCCTGGTTTCTATGGTCCTCTAGCAGCAAAGAAAGAGAGTTAGCTGGTTCCTCCAGCAGAGCTATAGGAGAGCCAGGCTGGGTAAGGGCTTCTGTAGAATCCAGTTCTAGGTCTAATAGCGTACTGTTTTCTTTCTCACCTAGGGGAGCAATATGGCGAAGAGACACGGTCGTTTCCCTTCCGTTATTCAACCGCACATGAGCATAGTTAGGGTTTGCTTCAAGAATCTCAACAGTTTCTACTAGTGGCTCATATTTACTGCCACGTACATGTCGCTTCAGGAGTTTTCGACTTAGTTAACCAAGTAGGTAAGGATTCTCCTGAAGCTGATTTTCGTTGGAAGTTAAACATCCGTTCATGGGGAGTACAGTTGGAGGCAGTGGAAAGCAAAGAACGTATACAGTGGAGAGCTACGTCAAGGACTTTCTCCCAGCTAACGATAGGGAGATTACTCAACCTCAGCACCAGGTTCACTGTCTGCCAAATAATGCCATTGTATCTCTCCGCTTGTCCGTTGACTTGCGGGTCGAATGCAGTAGTTTGACTAGTAGCAATACATCGAGAATGTAAGAATTCTTTCAGCTCGTCCGACATGAAGGCAGTTCCTCGATCCGAGTGCACAAAAGAAGGGTTTCCAAAAATAGAAAACAGGCTGGATAAGTGTTTCTTTACTGTAGCAGCAGAGAGGTCCGCACAGGGGTAGGCAAAGGGAAAACGGGAGTATTCATCAACCACAGTTAATATGTACTTGTTACGCGTGTTGGAGGGTAGGGGTCCCTTGAAGTCCATACTTAATCTCTCAAATGGTTGGCTTGCTTTTATGAGAGTTTGCGGAGATATCTTCACAAATCTTGGTTTTATCTCAGAACAAACTTGACAAGATTTAGTTATCGCTTTTATGTCTTCGACTGAATAAGGCATGTTCTTACTCATAACAAAATGCAGCATTTGGGTTACTCCTGGGTGGCATAAATTTTTGTGTAGATCTAACAATTTGTCAGTAGTGACAGTAGCAGAGCAAAATCGAGATAGCGCATCCGCCGCAGCATTCTGCTTTCCAGGCCTATACACGATGTCATAGCAGAAGCAGGCGAGTTCTAATTTCCACCTAGTAATCTTTTCGTTTTTAACTTTGTTTTTACTTTGAGGGTTTAGCATGAAGGAGACAGATTTTTGGTCAGTGATTAGCTTAAAATGTTTTCCGAGTAACAAGTGTCTCCATTTTCTAATAGCTTCTACGATTGCATAGGCTTCCTTTTCCATGGCAGAATGCTTTTGTTCGGCTGAGGTTAGAGTTCTAGAAAAGAAAGCCACGGGCCGACCGTTTTGAGTTAGGGAGGCGGCAATCACATGTTCGGAAGCATCCGTTTCAATTTCAAGCGGTGAATCAGATTCTATACTGGCCAGTGATGATTTAGCAATCTCCTTCTTGAGGAGAAGGTAGGCGTTAGCCTGTTTTTCATTGAGAGGGAAACTATTAACTCTAAGGGATATAACTTTTCAGAAAAACTTGATATCCACCTAGAATAGTGTGAGAACATTCCCATTGCTCGTCAGAGGGCAGAGAGGTTTTTCGGTATCGGTAGGTCAGTCAACCCTTTAAGTCTGTCGGGGTCAGGTTTTACCGACCCTTGGCTTATGGTATACCCAAGTAAGTCCACAGAGCTAAGAGAATAATAGCATTTATTTTTATTCAGGGTTAAGCCATGCTTAGCCACACTATCCATAAAACCTTTCAGGTTCCTATCGTGTTCTGCTTGATTATGTCCGCAGATAGTGACGCTGTCAATATAGGCATAAGTGCCTCGTAGTTCTTCCCGCTTTATGATATCATCAATCACCCGATGGAAGCTAGCCACTCCATTGGTCACCCCAAAAGGAATTCGATGGAATTGGTACAGAGACCCAGCAGCTTCAAAGGCTGTGTATTTTACGCTCTTCTGGTTTGATGGCAACTTGATGATAGGCACTGGTCAAATCGAGCGTGCTAAATATTCGATACCCTGCTATTTTGTTCACTATGTCTTCTATCCGGGGAAGAGGATAAGCGTCCAGTAGCGTGAAACGGTTTATCGTCTGAGAGTAATCCACGACAAGACTTTTTTTGTGGTTTGGGGGCGATATCACCAGTGTCTGGGCCCTCCATGGGGATTGAGAAGGTTCTATAATCCCTTCCCTTAGCATACGCGATATTTCCGACCGAATAAATTCCATGTCAGGAAGGCTATGTCTCCTGGATTTTACAGCTATTGGATGACAGTCAGAGGTCAAATTAGCAAACAGAGAAGGATATGGAATGTTATGTATAGCAGTCAGTCCACACACAGCAAGGGGAGGGAGCGATCCTCCGAAGGGTATTTTTACAGAAGAATGTTGTCATAGAAATGCATGCCCTAGAATAACATCATAACACAAGTTCGACATAATTGAGAGCTTCACATCCTTGTACTCTCTATTATTTAAGTAGAGGGATACTAGACAATGTCCTAGGGTAGTGGACGAATGAGAACTGCTAGCCATGAAAATTCTCTCCGTACTCAGCAAGACAGTGAGTCTAAGTTCTCTAACCTTGTCAGGGTGAATAAAATTTTCGGAGCTACCAGTATCAACGAGTATATCGATAGAGTTACCTTTGATAGTCCCACTTAACGTCGAGCGTGATAGGTTCTCGGAGAAATTACTTGCAAGGATGGACTTACCGGGATTGATAGCAGCAGCAGCCATAGTAGTGGTAGTAGCCGGAGGCGACTTACAAACACGTGCGTAATGTCCACTTTTTTTTTGCAGTTTTTGCACGTAGCATTCCGTGCCGGACACTTACTTCGGTTATGTCTGTTGTACCCGCAAAAGAAGCATAGTCGCGAGATAACGGCTATAAAATTTTCTTTGTCGCCATTCGTGGACTGAGGGTCGTGGTCGTGGTCGTCTTCTTCTGTCCCAATAGCAGCAATGGAGTTCCGGACTGAGTAAGACGCTAGCTGTTTTTGGGCCGTCTCAAGCGTGAGGGCCTGGTCGTAGGCGGTTTTAAGGTCCAGTGTTTTATTCTCAAGTAGTCACTGCCTGATATAGTTGGACGAAATACCGTTTATGAGAGCGTCACGAATGTATTCGTCCCTCGCTTGTTCTTCCGTCACAGCTCAGAACTCGCAGTCTTTGGCGAGCTTTTTAAGGCTCGAACATACTGGTCGACAGTCTCGTCCGGTTGTTGTTTCCTCGTGGCCAGAACATGCCTACTGAATATGACATTCTTAGGCTGTACAAAAACACTTTCTAGGACCTCCATTGCCGAATGGTAGTCGTCAACGTCCGAGACGAATTTAAAAATAGCCGGCAAAATTAGATTAATTAGCAAATTCAGTTTTAGCCTGTCTGCGAGTGGTGTTTCTTGAGAGTCGCAGGCTGTTTCTAAAAATATGTGGAAGGATTTCTTCCAATGCCGCCATGTGTCTGCAGCGTCAGGTTGACTCGGGTCCAAGTTAAGTCGCTCGGGCTTCAGGTACTTCTCCATATTTTGTTTGTGGAATAAATTGAAGTGAGACTAGAGAGAGGGAGAAAAGCACAAGACGAACAGGAGGCAGATAGAGCTTAAGGAAGCTTTATTCCACAAACAAACGTTCACATAGACAGAGATAGTATCGTTCGTCCATCTTGTAAAGGTCCCTCTGTAGAATCCCAGGTAAAAGGGTGCAACTCCGAGATGTCCCGCAGAAAGACAGCGTGGGAGAGTTACACCATTATCACCACACTTTTATTATATCTGTTCTAAGTATAAATAAAAGGACAACTTATCAAGTAGTCATGCTAAGTGAGAGTCTTCATAATAATACAAGTAGCAGCTAGATATAATAGTCTGAGTTTAAGTCATTAAGAAATCTTCTTGTGTCTAATTTTAGTCAATTTCCAGCTGTAGAAAGACTGTCTTAAAAAGAAACTTAACTAAAAAAAAAAAAAAAACACATTTTATAAAACACCAATAATTTTTGGACTACAAAAATCTTTGATTTATAATTTATATATTTCTTTCTTTTCCATTGTAGGCAAATTGAATGTTTTTTCAAACACTCAACCTTCCACAATTCCAAAGCTTTCAGAAAAGCTTTTATGCAGAGATTTGATACTTGTAATTTATTCTGCAATTATAAAAAAAAAAAAAAAGAAAAATTCTGCTTGACTAAAAATTGTAGTTTAAAGTGTAATGTTACTGAAGACCCAATACAAAAATACTCTTTACATAATCTGTTTCTTAAAATTTAAGCAGATACATCTTTAAATATCATCAAACATATTCTAAAATAATTTCTGATATAAAGTTCAAATTTGGTTAACTGAACAGATTAATTTCATAAGCCATAGGCTTATGACAACATGCTGAAAGTGGCATGTATAAGCACAAGAATCCTGAAGCATACTTTAAAGAGAAAGTGATAAAATTTCTTTGTGGAATTAGTTTCTAATTTGATACTTAAAATTGCATAAACAGCTTTTTTACCAGTGAAAGAAAAACTCCAAATTATTAAAGCTTAAATAAAAGTATTACAATAAAATCCTATTTTTAAATGTTATCAAAAATGTTTCTAATAATACATTCACAAAACTAACCTAATACATATCAAAATCAAATAGTCTAATACACCTCCTTCCATATTTGGTGAAAAATGTTTCTCTCTTCCATCAGTAAAAGGTATTTCATCATACAACAGAGATTTAATCGGTACAAGAGTTAAAAAAAAAAATCTGGATTCTTAAATACTAGGAAATATCTTGTTTAAATATTTATTGGCAGTATTTATCTTTCAATCTCATCAAATTAAAAAATATTCCAAAATGCTAAAAGGTATTCCAGAAAGAATCTTAAAAAATTAATTTTAATACAAAAACATTTAAGATTAAAAATTGTATAAATTGATACAAGAAAAGTAATAAATATATTTTACAGTGGTCAGAAACATAGTGACATAGAAATCTAATGTTCACTTTAGTTAGGGCTTAATATTTCCATAGTAATCCTGTATGAATAAATCTATAAATAATTTTTTACTAGTTAATTTTGTTTTGAGAACTGTTGCATTAGATATTCCAGCTTTTCTCTTATACCATAAATTTTGTGCAAAATCATTTCATTATTCTTGCATCAAAATGTTCCTAGTTAGATACAGGACATATCTTAACTATGTTTAATTCCATCATCAACAAGTGAACCTTGAATGGCCACGTATTATGATAGTTTTTTCAGAGACGCCCTATACCTTGAGTGCTTACTGGGACTTAAACTCAACCCAGACTTCAAGTGAAACTCAGACATATAATGTAGTGTGTTTATGACATTCAAATCGAAACATTTACATCGTTAAAAATGCTGGAAAATAGTCAGTTCCCTGTACCACTCCAGTAAGCACCTGACCCCTCCTGCTATCCTCTACGTTTACAATGGAGTACTGATTTTATATATGGGCAGGAGATACCCAGTCTTCACTTTCCAGTCTTGATAGAGTCTAAAAGTGTCTATGCAGCCTTGTGTATGATAAATTATTTTCTAACTTATAACCCCTTTCCCACAGATGAAATGTTGTAAGCCTCTCACTACTCAACTGATTTTTTTTTTTTACAGTAAAATTCACCTTGTACAAAGGCCAAGGGACCACACAAGGTAGAGGGTAACATTAAGGGTAGTTTTTATGGATAGAAGAGGAAATCTAACCCCAGACTTGAATGGGCTAAGATTGTAGTGATTGAGGAAACATCTTGTTGGGAGTCTGTTCTACAGGTCAGTGGTTTGTGGGAAGAAGCTGTTTGAGAGAAAATTACTTCTTGCTGATGAAATACAAAGAGAATGTTGGTGGTTTGCTACAATGTAAGTAGCATGGTAGGTTCTTGCCATGAAGGTTAGGCCTGGCGGAATTAAGGAATACAGTTTGACTGAGCACTTTCCATAGAAGTAGTGACAGAGCAGTGAGTAACTCACCACAGCTCACCTGTGAAAAAGAGGTTGGGGGATAGAAAATAATTTTTCTCCAACAAGGACTCAGAGATGTTTTTGAACTCTATCAAGACTGGAAATTGATGATTGAGCAGCTCCCAACCAAATATGACAACAGATTATAAAGGTATAAAGATGTGAGGAGTCAGTTACTTACTGGAGTAATACAAAAAGCTGATAATTTTACCTGCATTTTTAATGATGGATTGTATATATGAGTTCCACTTGAGGTCGAGTGTGAGTTTGAGGTTCAATATTCTTTCAAAACATGGTGCTTCCTTGAGAGTACATCCGTCCATTGTGATTGGCAGTAGTTTGGGGTCTGATCAGCAGTGATGGAATGTAACTAGTTTGGTTTTCAAGGCATTGAATGTAACTATCCAGTATTTTCCCTACTTGGAAATTAGTGTTAGATCACCACAATCTAAACCTGTTCAAGTTTAGGGTTAACTTATCTTAACCACATATCCTCATAAACTGTGCCCCTTACCTCTTTCTCTGTAATCCCACTACCAAGTGTAACTTTTGGGCCTTGTACAGGGTGAATATTATCATTAAAAAATATACCTGTTTGATTAAGGCTCTGCAAATAAATGTTTTGAGTTGAATGTCATAAACACACTGCATTCTATAGAACATACAAGATAGGTCTGTTTAGAGAAATGCTATTAAAAAAATATTTACTTAAAACAATACTAGAAGACATTATTTTCAGAAGTAAAGCAGTAGCAACAAAGCAAAACTATAAAGTAAAATGATAACTGCTGATAAGAGAAGATATCATTCGATAATGATGTTACACACAGCCAAACCAATAGAAAAAGTATTCATATTACTTCCAACAGTCGTCTCATTTCTTTTCCCATTTACACAACACTAAGTCATGGCTGATAATCAGTTTCTTCTTAACAATGAAAAATCATTCAATTATTTACTAATGAATCTTTCTGTCTAGTGAAACCAAAATTAACACAAGTCTCCACAATCACATGGATTTTTGGTATTTGAGTATTTAGTCTAAAATTTCACTTGTTTAGTTCTATTAAACTTTTAATATCCCTGAGTCATATTTTTAGTTTTAAAATTATAGATATTTTTTCTTTACATTGTAAAGTGTACAATTACAACTTCGGCATTCAATACTAGGAATTAATCTACATGACCTTTTAGTAATAACATATGAAATTATTGAAACCTCTTGATTTCAAGGTAAACCCAATATAAAAGTAAAAACGTTACAGCTCAAAATATGTAGTAAACTATAAAATAATTAAATTTTAAGAAAATCATTTTTTTTTATTATCTTGAATACATTTTCTGCTAATTCCTCAGTTATTTGATGTCTATGTCTCAGTAGAATGTTAGTAGTTGGATGTATTGTAATGTACATTTTACACTTTTTGGCCATCATGACAGTTTGATCAAAACATGACTAATTTCTTAGAAACACAAATATGATTAGAGATCTGTAATCCACAGTTCAACTCTCAGAAAGAAATAGTTTAGACTTTAGACTGATTAACAATTATTCACTTGAAATATAATTTCAAAACCAGAAATTCTTCTAAAAACAAAAACTGTCACTACAGTTAAAAAACATTTGACTTTTAAAAACCATTTTTGTCTATTATCTGCAAATTTAATGTTACCAATTACCGGTAATATTAAAAGTTTTAAACTTTTAAACACAACACAACTAAATACAAAAAAGAACAACTACAACAAAAAAGAAAAACAAAACAATCCCATATTGAAACCGTTTGCCTTCGAGTTTGAATAGAAGCGTCTGCTTATTTTTATAAAACCTTCTCGACTTTTACAACTTTTTTTTTCTTCAGATGAGTGATGTAGTTATTTACTGAAATTGGAGCAAGAAAAGAGTAAGATTTATTAATTTATTAATAAATAAGTTTTAAAACATTTTTTCACTTGTTTTTTATTTTTATAAACAAACAGCAAACTTCGGAAAAAATACTAGGTCATTTGCACTGCGCATGTAAGTAGAGAAATCATATGTGTAGCACCTTGCCTTGTATGATGAAAAATTTAAACTTAAACAAAAATTTGAAAACGCAAAAAAACGAAACAAACAAAAAAACATTTTACTTTGATCGTACAAAAAAGAAACAGATTCCCTAAAAAAGATATTGTTGCACATTAATGGCGATAATAAAAATAGTACATTTTTGTGGTATAACCCACTCACTCTTGTCTTCTTCATATGTATTTTTAAAATGCTGCCTTATTTAATAAGCCTAAGGTAAGGACATTAAGTTCATTTTGACCGTGCTATATTTTAAAAAAATTCCTCAGGCAAAAAAGGCTGCTTACAATGAAAAAAAGCCATTACATACACTTAAAATTTTAATTGCAGTACCAAATAAATTAATTTAAAAGTGATTCTGAACCTGAAATTCGAGTTTGATTTTTAGCCTGAATTTACTTGAATGACACAATGACAGTGAGTTAAAAATGATTCAAAATACTTGAATTTTCACTTTTCAGAATAGATATTTCAAAAGTTGTCGAGTTACTTAATTCATGAGACAACTTTAGAATCTTAGAAAAAAAATTTCTGACTCAATCGAGTTATTCTATAACAAATATCACAGTATTGAGAGAAAATTCAAGTTTTGAAAGGAGTTTTTTTTTTACTACCCACTTGGCATTTAGCCAAATTGAGTACCCTGCGTTGTAGTACTAGAAAGAAAACATGATTGTATTGTAATCATTGTACAATTTTCTCACTATTAAATTATTGTAAATGTATTCACATTGATTTTTGCTTTATGTTTATTAATTTAAATAGAAAATGATGTTTTATTTTTCTATTCCTGTCCGCTTTTTAGCAAAGCACAAAATTACAACTCACTACATTACAACTCACCTGCTTGACGTCACTTCTTCAGCCCGGGATCGAGCATAGAAAGCAGTAAAAAACCATCAACAAAAAATAAGACACTTTTAACAAGCGTGGAGAGAGTTTATTTTACTGCAACCAGTTATAGACAATTATACAATACAGTGCTAATATTATTCGCACCAAAGACTGACCAAAACTACCACTTGATTTGTTGTTTGCACCAGTTCTGCTTTGTAACAATTGAGAAATTAAGGAATCCATGCATTGCGTAATATGCAAATAGGGAGAGATTTATACCACAACATGGCGACAGTGTTTGTGGTAGGTACATTTTTTTCCCCTCACTCCCCTGTTGTTGAGGAATGGGTTATTGCTGTGTGTACTTCGTTTTTGATGTGCAGAAAGTATTTTTAATTTCATCACGTCTTCTCTTATTGTTGTGTTAATTTTCCCCAGAATATCTCTCGTTTGTAATGGCGAAAAATAATTTATATATTTTGTTTGTTAAGGAATATTGAAAATCTCGGAGAAGCAGTAGCAAAAAATGTAAAAATTTCATTGATTGACTTTTACTACGAAGTCTTTGAGTGGATAAAAACAATAACGATCAGATATTTCGTGATCAATCTTATTCTTAACGCCTTTTACAAAATTAATACTTGGCGAGATTTCTTTTCTTACTAGCACATTTTTTATGTGACGTTTCTCAGCTGTCTAAAAAGTCCGAGAAAACGTGTTCTTCAAACATGTGAGTGCGATATCATTGTCATTCAAGTGTTTAGACGGCGAGGAATGAGTGAAAGCGAATTGTTTTTTAATTTGTTTGTGATACTCTCTGAATAAAATTTAGCGGGTACGCTGGATACTTAACCTCTTGATATTTATTTAAAAAAGTTGGGTATAAATATTGTTAAAAAAATAATTCCTATTTTGTTGTCAAAATTACCTATAGCATCGATACTGACAGGAAGAAGAATGTCACAACTGGGGAGGCTGTCACGGTCACCACATCAGCAGTTATTTTTTTTTTTTAGTCTTGTTAAACACACACACAAAATATTCTTCAAAACCGTAAACAAATGAATAAATAAATTTTTAAAATCTAAAAATATTTTGGTTGATTGCAAAATACCGAGTGTCATTATTAGTCAATTTTTATCACTTACCCACTTGTGTTCCTTATTTATTTTCTTTAATTTCTAACTAATGAAAAAAAAAATTAACTGAAGGTTATTTATGGTGTGTTTACTTTGCATAACAAAAATAAAATGTTTTTTTTTAGTAAAACTTTTTACCAACAACACAACACAACCATTTTTCTCCGCTAATTAATATTTTGTTGAAAATTAAATTAAGTGTTCAGATCATGAACCATAACAAAGCCTCGAATTTTTTTTAATTTTACTTTAAAAAAATGATTTTTGACAAATAGGATTTTTCTTATTAAAAGTAAAACGACCTTGGCTTGAGTTTAAAGATGCAATTAAATTCATTTTTTTTTTTATGTAAAATGCATAACTGTTGGAGTACAGTACACTGTTAGTGTTCTTTTTTGATAAACTATACTACTAAAAAGCCCTTAAAGAGTAATAATATTTATAGTTTTTAGGCAGAAAAAAGCATTTGTCTATTGAGATGAGGTAGTATTTTAATATTTATTTATATTATTCGGATTATTGTCCTCATCTTTTTCCATTTGTACGACGTTGTACGAAAAAAAAGCATGATTATTACTCCATAGTCCACACTTGTAACACGTCCTGCTAATAAACACGTGTTGCTGTGTGTGTGTGTTTTTATTTAATAAGTATTATTGATGTAGCAAAGGAGGCATAGTCGTTTTTATAGCCTTCCATATAAACAAGGCTAAGTTAATTTGGTAGTTCTGAAAGCGTGAATACGTAGGTTTTCTTTTATTAGTTTTTCATTAAAAATATAATTTATTTAGAAATTTAGATTCTTTCTAAAGATAAACAAGCCAAAATGTGTGTCTACTATCGCCCGGTTCACACTCCACCCACAACAGATGAAGAGGCTCATGATGAGCCGCTCATCCCTTGTTCCCTGTTTAGGATGTGGTTTCCGGATTTTTCTTTTAACTTCAAAAACCAACTTTTCTTAATCCGAATCCATATAGCAGATACGAGGTGTCCTTTGCATTTTCTCAAAGAAGTGAAACTTTAATGCGTATCCACCCACAAAAGTCGCAAACAAATTAATCTTTTTAAAATACGAATACGTTATCATTCACAATAATAATTGAATCTGCAAGAAACTGTACTTTACGCTAGATAAAACAGAAATAATTCAATAGTTGAAAAAAGAAAATGAAATTCTAATTTTACAAGGAAGTTTAGTTTAAGGGTGTTCCGTGAGTAGTAGAATTCTTATTTTTACTTTTACAATACTTGGCTTAGTATCCTACCCTACCCTCTTTATGGCAGGTATTATTTTATTTGTCTATATTTCTGGGATGCGGTATTGTAATTTATTTACAGTGTAAGTAAATTTTACACTATTTACAATTGTACGGACTGTTGTCCTCAGCTTTGTTGCTATGTTCACGACGTTTCGGCTGTTGTACGCTCCACCTTTTTTTAGGTGATTGGAATTTCGAAATTTCAATCAGCTGAAGAAGGTGGAAGTGAATGTGGCAACAAAGATGAGGATAACAATATAAATAGGGCATTATTTACTTGGAAAGTTTGTACAATGTAGTATGTCACCAGTATTATTGTCATATGGTTGTTCATTTTTTGTATTGATTGATCTTTATAAATTAAAAAGAAAAGTACTTAATTTTTTTAAAATTACATTTACATTGGATCAAAGTTAGACATTTAAATATTTTTAAACAAACACGGTTTAAGAACAATCGATTATTGATATTAGTTTGATCACTATATGTCTCTTATTTTCTAATCAGTGACCCTGATCCAATAATCCATCCACACATCTCCTTTTTTATGTCAATATTCCGAGTATGTCAATAATATTGACATTCAAATTCAATTCATTCATTCATTATCTCACTTTTGTTTGAGTTTTCTTTGTGCATTGTCCTACTGTTGCGTGTGGTATATTGGCCTGCAAACAGATATTGAATGATGGAAGACAACAACAAACAACAAAAACTTGAGTAAAAAAAAATATTGCCAAGTTTATTTTTATTAAAGAAAATAACATAAACAAAAATAATGTGCATGAGTCAAAACATAACTCTGCATACTGATTTAGAATGTGAGAATAGAGAGTTATCCTGAGAATTACAGTTTATTGCATATTGTAGTGGCTGGTGAAGATGGCAGAAGAAGAAAACCTGTTGGAGCTAGAAGCCTACTGGAGCAAAAGTTGGATGGGTAGCTGGAATTGCTGCTGATGGCTGGCTTGTTGGCTGCTACTGGAACAGATGCTACACTTTGATCCTTGTATTTACATACAAATGGAATGGTTGTATTTACTCATGTCCTCCCACTGACATGGGATTTGACACAAGTTCAGGTTTAACCTGGGGAACTCAAGTGTGTACACTTAGGCCAAGTACAAAAATTTCCCAAGGTCTCACAATCATCAGTTATGCTGGCCTTGGTAGCAACCACAGATCCCTGCAATGAGAGGGTGGAGCCTTGAGCAGCTGTTTCCCAGTTTTGGGCACCTTGCAGTATTTATTTACCTCAGTTGGATCTCTGTCCACAGCCAGAGGCCATAACTGAGTCACACTCTGCCCAAAGACAGAGACACAACTGAGAGATGATATGCATTCCTCATGCTAGTATTTACTCATGCCTCCCCTCAGAGATAGGATGCAACACAAGGTCAGGCTTAATGTGGGGAACCTGAGCATGGACACCTGGGCCAAGTGTAAAGATTGGCTTTGCCTCAGTATACGCAGAATTGGGCCCTAAACTTGTCTTTTCTTCTCAGCCAAGTCTCTGACAAAAAAAAAAAAAAATCTTTGAGTCAAACTCTACCCAAAGACAGAAAGCTTGTCTGTCTTTCTTAGCTGATTCTCAGTCCATAGATCAAGCCCCAACTGAGTCATTCTCAACCCAAAGACAGAGATGCCACCAAGACATATGCATGCATCCAATGGCAGGACAGCAAAATGCCTCTTTTTGTTGCATTTGAGGCCTCTTTATATCCTGAATCAGTCTTACAACAGTCGCTGGTTAAGCTTTTTCTTCCAGTTGTTTTTAAAAAGTGCTGAAGTGCCAATGGGATATGGCACTACTATAACTAGTTTCCAGGCCTTAAATTGGGAAAGCCTTTTATCACTGTTTCATAGGTTTACCATTTCAGTTTATTTTTATTGTATATTAGTAAAGTGAAGACACACTCTGGTAACTTGTACCTGGATGTATGATAATCCTATTTATAATTTAAACTAAAATTTGTCAAACCAAAAATTAATTTTCTATCAGACATGTTTCATTTTTTTTAGACTTATTAACAAACATCCATTTTATTAATAGTTCTGATCATTCAGACAGCTGACTTTGAGTTTTTCTCATGAAGTTTGTCAACAACTCTATAAAATCAGATGTACTTGTTCAATAGTACATAAGTGTTGTGCAGTCTTTTCCGACTCAAACCTCGAGCATTTAAAACCAAGGCCAAGGAGATTTTAAAGATTTGTGCTGTTTTCATCATTAGTTTCTGTACTTAATTTGAAACTTTGTGATATCCAGTGTCATTGTATAAATGGTTCACAACACAGCCGTCTCAACATCATTTCTTATTCACAACTTGCTACTTGTTTTTGAACAAAATTTCTAAAGTGAAATCGTAACCAAGCTAAATGTCAATTTTCAATATTAACATACTTAACTCTATTCACTAGGGTTTTGTTTGCTTGCAGATTATAAAAATAACTGAAATTAAAAATAAACTATCATTTAAAACTCTCTGAAGCTAAAAAAAAAATCAACTTCTAAAAATTATATACTAATTTACTTGGTCTACCATCTTGGAATTTCAAAACATTCATCTGAGAATTTTTCTCATTAGCCAATTCTGATTGTCATACTTTTGTTTGACAAATTGAAATTGTTTGTACAGAAAATATTTATTAGTGTGTATTGTGAGTCATACTTGCAAGTGTAAACTAAATTAATCAACCATTGTAACTGATGTAATAACAGTTTCAGTTATCTTAAATTTATTGAGACTTCTTATGACAACCTTGACTCCTACATATTTTCAAGCCCATTTTCATGAATTCTGAGCAAGGTAAATTTATAGTTTTACTGACTTATAAAGGATCCATTGTTTTTAAAGTCAAGTTCACAAAATAGACAATGAAAATTTTTGCTCTAATACAGAGGCCAGGAAAATTAATGATAAAGTGGAAAAGACTTTTGGTGTAACATGTTTTGTTCTTTAGGACTTCATCAGACCAAATTGATGTTTTTGTAGATGTAACTATACATAAAATAAATACATAAATATAATTAAACATATATAGAATATTTTCATTGTATATATTATGTATTTTACCTTAGGTGAGTAAAAATTTTAATTTTCCTTTCTTAATTATGAGATTGTACAGTGTCAGTATTTGTAAACTTTTTAGTTAAATTTTGATGTTTTTGATGAGATAGTATTTAGTTTCCAATATGAATGTTATTTTTTATGAAATTTTTTTATGATTTTCACATCATCTGCTGCCATAATGCTAATAAAATCAGTGATTCTAGTCTGATAAATCAAATCAAAATAATATTTATTATTTATAGTGTCCTTTATACTATTCAATTTAATATGGTTACACATCAAAAAATGACTGGACATTATCAGTAAATCCATAAATGTAATTATCTTGTAGTTTGCTAAAGCATGTGTAGAATGTGTATGTGTGTGTGTGTGTTTGTTTGTCTGTTTGTTTTGGACCTGACCCAGTTCCAAAAATCTGAATAAACATCAGAAATTTCAGCATTTTTTTTTTACTTCTTGGTTGGGCTCAAAAACTTCATCATTCTCTTTCTCAATATATAATCTCAGAAAATGTTTCTGATGATTGGCCATTTTGGAAAGTAGGTTAGACCAAGAACTTTTCAGCATCCCTTACACATACACATGAAAATCAATGTGATGCTTTCCAGAAACTGTTTTTCTGAAGAACATATAAAAAAAAGCTGTTTGGCTTCAAATTACAGTAGCTGATTACTTGGTGTCATTCATTTCAAAGTATTGACAAGATTAGATGCTTAACATCTTCAGTAAGGATATGAAAATATATATGTCTCCTGTAATTTAAAACCCATAAATGAAATGATCTACATTGCCACTGATCCTAAGTTTAAAAAAAATGATCAACCAAAACTTATTTTGATGATTATTTTTTTCTAATTATTAAATTATTTAAACAACTTTTCATGTTAACATGACTCTTCTTATTTATATTTGTGCTGCATTATTTACAGTAGGTATATGATGTTTAGATACAAGGTTCAATGGTAAATTATCACCATTTTATATTTTTAATTTTGTGCATGTGTGTTGTTTATTTCTGTTTATTGCACAGTATAGTAGTTCAGTTGGGTACCATCTGAGAGAAAAAAAAGCACCATTACACAATTCACTCTGCCATAAATTTGGAAATGGCATGCTCTACTGCTTGGCATTTGTGCTGGAAGCTCCAATACAAACATTTTAGAGTGTGTTGTTATCAATCAGTGCAGAGGATTTGGAAATTGTTAGATGCTATGTTAGAAAATTGATGTGGCAGCTCAGGTTCAAAATAAAATAAAAAAAATTGCAATTTTGAGCTTGAAGTTTCAGGAACCATGTCGAAATGTCAAAATCATGAATCGTAGGTTTAATATCAACAATCCCATTGCACATAAACAGCTAGAAATGCACCACAGTATCTAACAGTCACATGCAAGAAAAACACATCAAAAAGAAAGAAAATAGAAAAAATGAAAAGCAAGATGGTCATGAATGCTATCTGCTTTAATTGACGGAATTATTTCTTTTCATTGGTCGACATTTGGATAGGACAAAGCATATGCAAGATGTATTTAAATCAACAGCTGCCATTGACTTATTTATTTTGGTTATTTTATCTTTGGCATATCATAGTACAAAATACACTAGCTCTTTTTTTCAATAAATGACTTTCTCTTTTCCCACACTGCCTCCTGATCTCATGACAACTGGGACTGGTTCTCTTAAACCTTACACTTCTCAAAAGAACAACTATTGTCTTCTCTTCCAGTAAATCACCTTCCAAAGAGTCATCAGATATATTTCCACCAGGCTGAGCATTGCTTTTTTCTGAGGACAAACTGAAGACATCTCTTTGATCAGTCCTTCATTGTTATAGGATTGTTGACATCACTTGTTGATGTGTTTGAACTGACAAGATGCAACATTCTTCACAAAGCATGATATCCCATCAATAAAAATCATGTGTGGGCTTCTAATTCCTGTAACATGGTATTAAAGTGTATATTGGTTTTGAAGTAGTCTTATCTCCTAATCTATACATAAATTGTCCACATTCTTGTATTAGTGGAGATGTTTTATCAATACTTTCTGCCCAGACTCTATAATGATGCAGTGGAAGGTAACACATCATAAGATGTAATGTTGTGCCAATATATGGTACTTATCATTGAGCATTATTTCTTTGCAACAATTTGTTTCATACTTCAGTGGCAATACTCAACTATTCCATTACCAGAAAGGATGTGTGCGCAGTGAAAACAGATACAGATTCCCCACTCATCCAAAAGCTCTTTGAATGGTTTACTACGAAATGCAGTGTCATTGTCAGTGAGAAGTTCAGCAGGCAATCCCTGTTCAAAAAATAGGGCCTCTGAATGGTTAATGATGCTAGCTGAATCTTGTGAATGTAGTTGTCACCAAATTGTGAATCAAGTGGGTCCACAATCAATCAGCATCATGTAATGTTTGTCATTGTGATGAGTGATGTCCACCTTAACTCAGGTCCACACATTGCAGATGCCTAACTTTCCTCTTTGACGTCATACTGGTGGTGGGTCAATAGTCAACACTCTCCGACTACGTCCCTTACTATTGCCTGAGATATCATGCAATCAATCTACCATACGAAGTACATGGTTCATTTTATGACAGGATTTTCGCTTTGACCGTGTGCTGACCTTATCTTGTCTGAGCTGCATTTTCTCACTGATGCTGCACAGAAAAAGTTCCATCTCTTTCCTCACTCTGGTAGCCTTGTTAGCTTGTCTGCTCATTTCTAATTAGATTTCAGCAGCTCTATATCCACCAATAAGTCATATTCACTGATCAGTTTTTCCAAGGTACTAAGCTTCCTCCAAATGAGCATCTTTCCAGAGGCCTTTCTGGTGAGAGCATCAGATATTTATCCATGAACACATAGTCCATTAATAAGTGCAGTTTTTTGCCTTCTTGCATATGGCATTCAACTCAACCACATTTATAATAAATGTGCTGTTGAGGGGGAGGTGTCTGTTATTTTGTTTATTTCAGCTGGACGCAACCACAATTGCTCTTCATTTGATGAAGGTAATCACAATACAGAGCCACCCACAAACAGGAAAGTATTCTACTAATTTTCTGCATTGTGAAAATATTTTCTTCACTGAGTCAAAACTTTGGGTCATTTTGTTACTTCACTTCCATGCTTCCAGAACAGTGTGCTGCCCCCACCAGATTTATAAGTCTAACATCCAGATATTGTCCTGCAATCACTCTAGGTCTTTGCACGTCAATCCAAACTTTTTGAAATGTTGTCTTATGCACATTGCAGATGTTACATGTTCATTGACATAAATACTATCAATGTAAGCAAGAAGTCTCCTGGAGAATAGATCCACAATAACTTTCATGATAGCTATTGCTAGATTAAGCTCAAATCCCACTTTTATCAAATAGTACCTCTGCCCCTTATAAATGATGGTTTGAAAGGGCTACAGCAATTGGTGCACATGTATCTATAAGTATACTTTGCGAAGATCAAGCACCAAAACATTGGATACTTTTCTCTGGCATTCTTTCAATTTTTCAGCACAAATATCTGCATAAGCTGTGTATGTGTCAACATGCTCATTTAACTTGTGGTAATCTAACATTAAACAGGCCTTTCCTTTATTCTTTTAAACCACCACCATCAATGGGATTAGCCCCTTTGGGGGACTGAGTTATTTTTTGAGGTAGGGCATCAGCTACCCATCATCTATCCATACTTGTAGCTCATGCTGATATTCACTCATTGCCCACTTAGACACAGGGTACTCAGGTACCAAATTTTTGGATATTTTAGTGTATGTCCATTTAACCATTTCCATGATGTAGTCCAGGTTGAATTCCACGGTAAAGTCTTGGCTGCACAAATATGGGGATTAACAAATCTGATTTCACTCATTTTTGTAATGTGAACCTCACCTAACCTTTTAATGACATTTACCCCAAGGAGCAAGTTGAATCCTGACAATTTGCTCTCCACAACCTCTCCATTTATATTGATATAGTCACCATGGTCTATATGAACTTCCATGCTTTTGACTCCTTAACTTCTGAAGACCTTTCCGTCAGCTGTCAGTTACATTATGTTTTGGAGTGATCACTAGTGATTGCAACATTATGCCTGCATTCATCTTCTCACAGAGCCTCAGACTCGACACAGAGGCCTACATCAAGTGCCTTGAAGCTCTGGGTCAAGTGGATGGTTGCTGGAAGACCCTATATCTGGCAACAGAACTTTGTGCCATGCCACTCAAGCAGGAGAACATACTCATAGCTGTCAGACAATTTCTGTGACTGCATCACAGTGGTCACCTAACTTCCCAAACAGCAACCCTCTTGTCTTGATTATGTGTGTGACAGTTGAGAGAGAGGCCAACAAAACTCCTTTAACAGGAAGGCAAGGATTATGGCAGTAATCACAAACTTAAACAAAGAGAAATTGCGAGAGAGTTCAAAATCGTGTGATAGCTGTGGTTGAAGCCAATGATTTTAAATTTAATTTAACTGTTAGTGTTAGTATTTCAAAATATTTTTGTGTAATTTTGGTAAATATCTATTAAAAATGAGATGTCAGTGTTATTTTTAGTTTTGCTTAATTTAGACGACAGTTTATCCATCTTACTCTGCAATTTATAGAACATTTTTTTTTAGTACTGTCTCTGATCAAAGAACTTGTTCTAATTTCCTGTTTACCAAATTAAAATTCTCAAGTGCAAAAAAAGATCCAAAATTGTGACGTAGCGGAAAATATGCAAGACAGGCTAGGTGATTTTTTTTTTAATTTTTATTTTTGTATATTTTTACCTTGCTAGTAACTTTTTTTTTTATTCAATCACCGTCTCCTCCCACCAAATGTCTCTGTGTGAAAAAATGTAAGCTGTATGTAAAAGCATAAACTTTATGCTTTTTTTTTTTTTTGAGTTGTGTCAAAGTGCGTTTACATTTTTTACAATATGCAGCATTTTGTTTGGATACTTAGATATTTTTTACAAGTGAAAATGAAACATAGTGAATAATAGTGACTAACAATTTCTAACAAATTATACTGCTAATACGAGAAATACATACCTTTTTTTTTTTTAACTCAAAAAGTCTTCTTAAAGAGTTCTAGGAAGTAGTCACTACTTTTTGGGTTCCCTACACTACTTAGTAGTGTAGTGAACTGAAATTCTGTTGCTTAAAAAAAATCTCTGCTGCATATAGGATTTGATAAGATTAAGAAGTGCTGACCCACTTACAAAAAGTCTGACCAAAAATATAACCAAACCTTAAACTTTTTACTTTTAGAATCTCATCAGATCGGACCGTATGGTTTGGTTTCAGACTCGCTCTTCACAAATTATTTATTTATTTGTATTCAACACAACTGTAACTCATTTGTGTTGGGAAGTGTATTTTTTGTTATTGCTTGCTAAATGACCTAGCATTTTTAGAATCTACACATGAAGTTAACTTGGTCCTAAGGTGTTTATGTACTTTGTACTCACTATAAGTGTAGCTTAGCAATTTTGCAGGTGGAAATATGCACTTTAAATTAAAACTGAAATGTTAATAAAAAAAACTAATTTGTTCAATTTTTTCTATGCTTATTTTTTGTTTTTATAGTCCTACGATAATAACTTCACTTCATTCACTTTGATATTTTTGTTTTTGTTCCTTACATTGGAAAAAAGAAAGAAAGAAAAAACATTCTGTTTTTAATCTCACAAACCATTGATTTTTTTTTTAATATCCTATCTTAATACTCCACTAAACACACTTAATATGATCGCTTGTCAGATTTTGCCCAGTCTTAGTAAATTCAACCTTGACAAATTCGATACGACGGGTTTTACTTTTAGTTTTTCATCTAATTCTGGTAGGTAGTTTCTTTTTTCGTGTATTGTCTCCAATTTTTTGCAATTACGATTATAAAAAATAAAACTAAAATCCGCAAAACACTGAAGTGTGTACAATTTATTTAATAGAGGCTTCTTTCTGGTTTATATAGTCTGATTCATTTTACTCGGTTTTTAGAGATAGGCGCGGTGGAGGATAATAACAACCACAAGCAGCAGAAAAGCAAAAGCCAGTAGTAACCTTGAAATACTTTCCAGTGACGAGCAGCAGTAAAATGTCAGTTCATCGCCACAGCAGTGGTGAGGCTGTTGTTACCCAACAGTCTGATGTAGTAGGTGAAAGAGAGACAGAATCAAACAACCTACCTTCGTACAACTATGAAGGAGGAGCGAAACAATAAGTAATCAAAAAAGAAAACAAAACAAAAAAGCGATTTGTACATAATTTAAGAAGACTATTTAAAAAGGCTTTTTAATCTTAGAATATTTTTTGTTTACTCTGCCCAACCAATCTTACTTCGCTCGTCTATTCTACCGCGCATTGAAGCATTTCATTTTTGCTGAGCGTAACTGCTTATATTTATTTTCTTTTATAGTAAGTAAAATGCACCCAAGCTTCTTTATCTTTTTTAACATGCTCAACTTGGCTGCCCACCTGCCTGTCATGTCTAAGCTTTTTAGACCTTGGCCTAATTTTACATTTTCTATTAAAGCTGACTCACGCGTTTTTTTCACTGTATATTTTCAAGAGTATGTTTATGTCAGCCACTAAACTTGTTCTTTCAACTGTCAAAGAAAAAGAAAAATCCACTCTCTCCTATTATTAATCTCGCTTGTTTTCTTGAGCAACTCTTAACAGCCACTGTTTAGCCTCTTTTTGAATCCTATAAGAAAATAATAGTTGAATTGAAAGTTTGAGAAACCATCAATTTTTTTATCATGTCCGTTATTTTTGTTTCTTACAAAAAGTAATAATTAAACCATACCATCCTTTTCAAACAAACCTCGTTACTGATAGAACTTTCTTTGATTTTCAGATTTTGACTTAACGAAAAAGTGAATATTCCATTTTTTTTTTCTATAAAACATCGAATAATGAGAATTTTGATTTTTTTTTTTTTTTTTTTTTTTTTTTTTTTTTTTTTTTTTTTTAATAACCATTTTGCTTCTTTTTTTTTTTTTATAAAGTTTAGAGGTTAATTTTAGGATTTTTAATTGGAGAAATATTTTCCTCCTCTCTCCGTCAATTATGAATTTTATTTCAAATTCAAGTCAAGACAAAAAAAAACTTATTTTGTGTGAGAAATTAATACTTGTAAAATAAAAATACACTTTTTTTTGTTAAACATTTTGATTGGAATAAAAATAAATCGCTAAATTATATCTTTTTTTTTTAATAATTAATTAATGTGCTTCCTTTAAAAAAAATTGTGTGGCTCTTCTCTTCTCCAAAGAAACTTTTTTTTTACTTTTTTTTTTTTTTTTTTTTTTTTTTTTTTTTGCAAATCATATTTTTAAATTTAGGAAACTTGTCATTCATGGAGATCCTACTTACAACACTACAACAGCATTTAAAAAAAAAAAAAGGTAATTAAATAAAAATACATCCTGTATGGTAATTATTTTCTAGCAGACCTTTTCTTATATTAAAAATCTTTTTTTCCTTTTAGTTAAAAAAAAAGAAAGTACTTTTAGTGGCATGTTAATTTATTGTTAATGTTAATCAAAACAATTGTATTTCGTTTCGACTTATTATTTTCTATCTAGTCAATCAAAAGCAAAACGGTCAGTTGACTTTTTCCCATCACGGACTTTAAAAATACCTTAAAATTGAGAGGAATTTATAATAAAATTTTTATTTTTATTTATGGTTAAAAAAAGTTAAAACCGTGATAGTATGACAAAATAACTATCCAGTGTAAAAATACTTTTAACTTTTATGTCATCATAACATAATAAACTTTTAAAACTATTTATTTTCATCATAAACTCAAATTTTCTTTGATGATCATAATGGTGCAAAAAATGACTTTTTTTTTTTTTTTTTAGTCTTTCTTTCTCAGTATTATTATTAGTTTTTTACTTTTTTTTTTAACTACTAATACTGAGAAAGACAAAAAAAAACTAAAATAAATTTTAAAACTTTTAATCACTTTTGTGTTTTTGTGATGTAAAACTTAAAATCTTTATAAATTTAAGATTTGGTAAAAAAAAAAAAAAAAAAAATGAAAAAATTAGATTTCTAAATTATAACAAACACTGAAAGTTAGGCTAAGTTAGTACATGAGGAGTTGTTTGAGGAGTATCAAAAAAAGTAATACATGGAGATTAGCATTTTTTTCTGTTAAATATTTTCACGTGCATTTTTGTGTTTGACTGTGATGTTGATCTATGTGTCCTATCCTTTCAAGACGTAGGCGACCATGGCTTTCCACTTCTCCCTATCTCTGATGGCTCTTAGCACGCTTTCTCCTGTTACACCACGCAACTCTCATTCCGTCATCCACCTGATCAGGTCCTTCAAATATGTTATCCACTGCTTTCCCCTGTCTCTTTTCCCCTCTATCTAGCCTGTTAGTATCAGGTTCTCCAAGCCTTCTTTCCTCATTGCATGTCCCAGGAACTTTAGCTGTCTCTTCTTGATGAATTAATTATTAATTTCCTTTTCGTTTCCATCCTTTTCAAAACCTCATCATTTTGCACATGCTCGATCTATGATATTCATAGCATCCTTCTGTAGGACCACATTTCAGTTGCTTCAAGTTTTTTCTTAATCTTTGATGATATTGTCCAGCATTCACTGCCATATTGAAAAACTGACATCACGTAGCAATCTAGTACTTTTTTCTTTGTTTCCAGTGAAATTGTCCTTTTTCTTAATACTTTTTACTCGACTTCTGGAATGTTTCCTTCGCCATGCCAATTCGCCTTTGGATCTCTGTGTCGCACTTTCAGTCTTCCTAGGTATTTAAATTTTTGTACCTGCTTGATTTTAGTATCCCCCACCTGTATTTGGCATTTTGGGCTGCCCTTTTTGCTGATGATCATGCATTCACTTTTCTTGCAGTTTATTTGTAGTCCTTTCTTGTCACTCTCTTCAGCTACCTTCTGTAGGAGGTCTTGTAGTTTCCTTTCTGTGTCTGCTATCAGCACTGTATCATCTGTGTACCTTATGTTGTTTAAATTGTGGCCTCTGATGACGAATCCTGGCATAACTTTTAGGGTTTTCAGAATAGTCTCGCTGTATAAGTTGAATAGATCCGGTGAAAAGACACATCCTTGTCTTATGCCCCTTTCTATCTTTGTATATCTGCTGAATTCGTTACCTGTCCATATGCAGGCGGTTTGCTGCCAGTAGAGATTCTTGATTACTCTTAGGTCTTTCCAAAATATGTTGAGGCTGCCGAGCATCTCCAATTCTTTGTGGCATATTTTGTCAAATGCCTTTGCATAATCGATAAAACATAGGTACAAGTCCTTCTTAATTTGTATTGCTCTTTCAGAGAGCATCCTAATCATAAATATGGCATTGTTCCAGTGTCTTTCAGAAACCTGCACTGTTCTCGTTCTGTTTCTGCTTCTCGCTCTATTCATCAGGATTCGGATGATCAGTTTTGTTATATGGCTCATTAAACTGATGGTTCTGTGGAGTTTGCACCTGGCTTCTTAGTGCTATGAAAATCAACTTGCTGATGTCATCTGGTATTACACCACTCTTATAAATTTCTTTTATTATTTCTGTAATTTTCTTAATGCCAAATTCTTCCAGGGCTATCAGTAGCTCTATGATTATGTCATCTGGTCCAGCTGCTTTGTTTCTATTTAGTTTGGCTATTGCAGATTCCACTTCAGACTTTAATATTTCTGGTCTCTCCTCATCTTTGTGTATTATCAGTTGCTCTCTCTTGTCATGGAAAAGATCTTTTATATATTCTTCCCATCATTGGAGTATTTCCTCTTTCTCCAATATGATTGTTCCATTCTTGTTGAAGAGCAGGTTTTTTTTGTCCTGTCAGTTCTTTTATTTCTTTATGCATGTCTGCTTTATTATGCCTGCTCAGTCTCTCTACTTTTTCACATTTGTCATTGAGCCATTCCTCTTTAGCCAGCCTGCATTTTCTCCTTATTTCCTTGTGTAGTTTTCTGTACTCCATTCCATATCTTGATATCATTTTCTGCCTCCTTTGCATCATGTCGAGAATCTCTTCAGTCATCCACTTGTTTTTTCTTCTGTACCTGATTTCCTTTAGGGCAGTGTTGTTTGCTGATGTCACCATTGCTTCTTTTAGTGAGTCCCATTTTGAGTGTCCTTTTCCAATTTTTTCTTTGTATTTAATTTTCATGCTGTTAGTGTATTCTTTCTGTAGGTTGAGGTCATTCACAAGCATGTTTATTTCAGTTTTGGTGCTGCACTAGGTTTTTTCAATCTCCAGAGTTTCACCTTTAGTTTGCAGATGACTGGGACAGGGTCTCTTCCACAATCGGTGACTGGATAGGCTTTGCATTGAACCACTGCATTTATGAATCTCCTATTTATGGTTATGTAGTCTTTCTGGTTTTTTGTGTCGCCTCCTGGGCTTCTCCATGTCCATAGACATTGTGGGTGTTCTTGAAACCAGGTGTTAGTTATTACCTGGTCATTTGCTGTGCACCATTGGACCCATTTTTCTTCTCATTCATTGCTGATTCCTAATCCAAAGTTGCCAGTTGTCATAACTTCCCTCTCCTAAACATACTCTGGCGTTCAAATCTCCCATGATGATTCCAATTTCTTGGCTTTTACATTGAGTCTTGGCATTGTCTAGAGTGGAGTAATAAGATTCTATTTCTTCCTCAGTGCTTTGTGTTGTTGGTGCATAGATGACTACAATTGCTATGTTGAACAGTCCTCCCTTTCAGTTTGACCAGGAGAACTCTTTGAGAGAACTGGCAGTATCCTAGAACACATTTCTTTGTCCAGAATTAAGCCGACTCCTTTTTTGTTATTTTTGCTTTCTGTGTATATTATCCTGTGGTTGTTGCTGCTGAAGTCTCCATTGTTTGGCCATCTGGTTTTGCACATTCCCAGAATATTGATGTTCAGTCTGTTCATCTCCTGCTTGACATTCTCTAGTTGTCTGCAGTTGTTGAGTGACCTGACCATGGCGTTCTATACTCTAGGCCAAGTCAAGGCGCAGCTGAGAGCCAGAACTGGAGGCCTATTGAAAGATGTAGGATTTTCAGAAATTTTAGAAGAAAATGAAGTCAACCACTTTATGAAATACTTAGAATAACATTTTTATTCACACCTGAGGATAATAGGATGTGTTGAAAGATAAATAAATGAAAATATGTATTTTTGCTATGAACACTGATAATTATTAAACAACACAAAGGGGTAATTATGATTTCTGGTAAAAGATATATTGAATCAGAAATTTATATTATTTACAGGTGTCACTGAATCCTTTATTCAATCTATTCCCTGTGAGTGAAAAAAGACTTTGGTTTAAATTTACATTACAGTTACTGGGTTTGACAAACAGAACCCGAGAAGGCTGGAAGACATCAGCCGAAGTGTGTATATAACAATCAATCATCACAGAAATATAGACAAATAAAACAAAATCCTTCTAGGAAAGTTTCAAAACTTTTAGAGCTGATTCTTTTTCTGATCGAGGTGTGCCATGTTTGCAAAATCTTTTCAAAACTATATTTGCTAAAATAGAAGCATGCTTTTTCTCCATGTTGAAAATATGAAACTCAAAACATAAAATTTTACTTAATGATTTATAGCAATTGTATATATTGTATGGAAAAGGATGAAACAAAAAAATAACCATTGATAAGTGTGGCCAGAAGGAACTTTTAGTTTTCCACGGTCAATTAAATTGGTATATTTTCCATACATTTCATAATAAAAATGGGTTTCACATTCACTGGGTTGATTATCATTTTCATTATCATTATCATTGTAATATATCCAGCTATGTACACAAGAGCCATTTTTATTTCATTGGAAAGAGATGGTTCTAAATTTTCCAGATTGTCAAATATTTCTGAACCTTCCTCACAAAGTTTATAATCACAAGATGTACATTGTTGACCTGGATTAACATCAAATTCAACAATATTTACATTTTGATTTAAAAGTAAAGATGTCTGCTTAATATAATATGCAGCTTTTCAATACATTGTTGAACATTTATAAAATAGGTACCACCTGATCCTTGGCGAAGTTTACCAAATTCTTTTTCTAAAGGATCAGTTGAAAATTGCCCAAGTAGTACATATTTATGACTTGTAGCTAAAAGGTGTTGACATAGACTAACAATTCCATTGCAAGCATGATGTATAGCAGTAGCAGTGTTTTGGGATAATTGTTTTTTACGATTACCTTGACTGCCAGCCATATTAAGAGCCATTTTACAAAATTCAATGATAAAATCAAGTCAGGTGTCATTTGGAGATCTGATTTCAGCTTGTAGAGGATCATTATGTAATTTATCAATTTGAAGGGATTTAACATTTAAAATTTTCCACCATGTCAAAACCTTGTTTATGAAGAGGGCAGTATCATTCTTACTTGCACTTATTTCAGACTGAGTGAGAAGTGCATTATATGTTTTTTCAGAAAAAACTCTGAGGCAAGTAGAAACCCATTGTCTTTCTATTGGCTTTGGATCAATGGAAATTTCATTTAAATCTGAAAGTTTGACTAGTCTTTCAGATTCAAAATGATGTAACTGTTTAAGATGTGTCCATTTTGCAACTTGACTTAACCATCATCATCAAAGATTAGTTCTTCTGTTTTTTCTGTCAGCCACAAATTGCGAATATTTTTCAACAGATGAACCTAATCAAAAAGCAAATATTTATTATCTTCAGTTAACCAAGGTTTTTCAGGAAATGTAGGATATAATTTAAAAAAAGCTTGATTTACGCAGTTACCATTACATATAATAGCCTTTACATCAGCTGGTACAGATGTGATGGCTTGGACTGTTAACTCAATTTGTTCAAATAAAAAGGTGGATGTTAATTTTGAAATTGGAATCAATTTTGTAAGAAACTTTGGACCACCATTGAGACATATCAACATTATACCAAGTACAGATGGATTGTCAACTGATTTACCAAATAGTTGTTTGCCATGATATAGCAACATCTTTTTGATATATGCTTCATCATGGAGAATTATGCACCCATTTTTACTGGTATTAAGAGTATTAAATATAGATAACAAAAAAGATTTTTTATTAAGTTTTGAAACTTTTGATGTCATCCTTCCTAATGTTGCTAATGAGGGTAATTGAAAATCATATCTTAATTCATAATACTATGTCCATGATCTTGCATAATACCCAAAAGCACGCACAACTATATCTGAGCTGTATTTTATTCCAACCATTTTGGGAGCCATTGCTAAAAATTGTTGACTCAGGATATTTTTCTTGTGATCAAAAGCCATAGAATTTAAATATCGGATGATTTCTTCCAGTTTTGACCAAGTATCAATTGTATTTATATGATTTTTGGACAGGCTGCTAATATAAGACTTAACTCTATAATGAAATGTTTCAAAGCACAAATTATTATAAATTTTCAACATAAAGAGAGGAATACCATCAATAGATTTTGATGATTGAACAGTTAAAATATTTTCATCCAAAAATGCTGCAACTGGACATATAAAGTCTTTTTTGTTGTTAAGCAGACTTTCTTTCAAATTTGTATAATTAATTTTATCTAATTCTAAAAAAGCGTTAAGTTCATCAGCAATTTGATTTCTAACTGTACTGGAGGTTTTTTTTTATATTCCTTTGGACATCCGAGGGTGTTGGTATTTGACTACTTGGTACAGCTGGCCATACAGATGATGGATTTTTTGGATGTATTTTTCCATTAACTTTTATGGTATCAAAATTTGAAGGCCAATATTGTTGACAAATAACAGTATTGTTAGTAACATTTAGATTGGCATTTGGAACTGATTTTATCCATTGCTCTCTATCATCTTTGTTTTTTGGAAAACAATAAACTGGTATTTTATTATTCTCACCACACATAGTTTTGTCTTGCTGGCTTCTGTAATTTGTTTTGCAAGCAAAAACACAGCACTTTGAGAGCATGGCTAGGAATTAAGTAGTATCTGAAATGGTAGATTAAACATCTTTAACAAATATTTCTCTTACTACTTCAATTTAGGTGTAAATTTTCAAGCTAAATTAATTACACTCTTAATTACAGCTTTTATCCACGCACCCTGCCCAAATACACACAATTAATTAAAACCAAAAATTTTAGAGAATTGCCTTCAGCTTGAGAATCCACTTCTTAATTTAAAAAAAAATGGTTGGGGATATGGTTTTGTTTGAAGAATCCTGTCAGGTTTGCAGTTTTGCACAATATTATTAATCGTTTATCAACAATAAAACTGTTTTTAATCAAACAAAAAATAGTAATAGTTGCATAGTGCCATTAAACTAGAAATTAAAAAATTCAATTTGAAGTTGGTATTTAAATTTCTGGTACTTGTTAAATGTTAAGCTATTGCTTGCCTCTCTCCCAAAGGGTCATCCATAAAAAAAAAAACAAACAAACAAAAAAATTGCCCCTCCAGACATAAAAGAGATCATTTTTTTTGTTCCTAAAACTCCTTGCATAGAGATTGGGAAGTGGGGAGAGGGCTTTTTGCAATCTTTTGAGACTATGACTTTGATTCATCACTTCTGGCCATATGCAAAAAAGGGCTTCCTTCTCAACTGGGTAAATAAAATAAATGACTGAACTAGTAGCAGTGAGCAGCATGGTTTAAGATGGTAAAAAAAACTTTGCATAAAATCGCCTGGTCAAGTTTTATGGTAAATTTTCATTTTAGGTCCCCAAGGCTTTTATCCCTTCAAATTTTTCCAAAATTTTCTTCCTACACCTAAAATCATTTAGCAGCGAATTACTATCAATAAGCCGGTATTCGCTGACAAGAGCAAGAAGTCTGATTTTTTTTCTCTGGTTGTTAACATCAAAAAAGGGAGGTTTGTTCAAGATCTAATTGTTGATTTGAGTTCAGCATATACATTTGCACGGAAATAAGGCTATTTTGGAAAAATTCGAATGGATAAAAGCCTTCGGAACCTAAAATGAAAATTTACTTTAAAACTTTAATTAAATTTAAAAACATTCAATGAAATTCATAAGTAGCCTTTCCTTTAGTTTGGTTATTTTAATACGCTTTAAACTATATAAATAGAAATATATGGAATATAACTTTTTTTTTACCTTAAAGCAAAACAATTAAAAGTAAAAATAATGCATTTTATTTTGTCCTTTAACAACAAAACAGAAAAATATTAAAATGAATATGGTAGTATTATTATTCTTGTCTTGTAAAATAAATTTTGTTTTTGTAGTCAAAAGGCATAAAAAAGAAGACCTTTCTAAAAAAAAATAAAATAATAATTAAAATATTGACATTTAATTGTGTTATGTCGCCAAGTATAAATGAATAACTCAACAACAGAATCAGAATATAAGTTGTATTCCACAGAAAGACGGTTAGTATGTACAGAAGTGATTAGTAAAATTTACAATAGAAAGATACAAGAGTCCAATCCGTCGTAAGACGTGTGTATACGTGATTACTTCCGGTACGCCACCGGAAGTGTAACTAACTCTTCACTGACTCACACTGGCTCTTCAGTAACTCATTAGAGACTCTCAAGTGACTCTCTACCGACCCTCTTGTAGAGAATCCACCATTGCTATATATAGCAATGGGAACAGTCCATTTGTAGTCAAAATAGGAGCGGCGCCCTAACACCCCCCTCCTAAGACTTTTGCTTCAATTGTATTTTTTCTTTTTCGGGTTTACCGACAACTGGTGTGTTAATTTCCTTTTGCGGGTGGATTTCCTGGTACTACCTTCTTGTACCTGAGGCATTTGTAACTCGAAAGTATCAAAAAGATCCTCCACATTTTCATCCATCTCTTCAGGCGCAACAGTTGTCTCTTCCGAAAATCTTTTTCTTAATTGATTTACATGCCTTCTATGTTCAAATTTCGGTCCTTGCACCACATAGAGCATGTTCCCTATACGTCCTTTAATTTTGCCTTTCATCCAGGACATAGTGTTGTTTTTATAGTTCTTGAAAAACACTTTTTCATTCACCACAAATTTTCTTTTGGGTGTGCTTACATTAGGTATATCAGCTTTCTTTGATGGAATTAGCTTATCAAAAACTGAACGTATTTTTCTTGCAGACATTAATTCAGCTGGCGACAGCGCTGATGGTGCTGCTTTGTTCGGCGTAATTCTGTATACCTGTAGGAATAACTGTAAAGCCGTTTTTGTGGGCGTCCCCGTAGCCTTCCTTAATGCTCTCTTTAAGGTATCCACGAATCTTTTAGCTAGCCCATTGCTGTGTGGGTGATAGGGTGGAGTGGTTATATGTTCCACTTGAAATGTATCGCAGAATTCCTTAAACTCTTTTGATGTAAATTGTGACCCGTTGTCACTGACAATTGTGTCTACTACTCCAAATCTTGTGAAAAGCTCATGGAGTCTGTTTATAGTATTTTTTGCTGTGGGTTGTTTCATCTGAAACACTTGCGGCCACTTGCTGTAGCTATCTACGACAATTAAGTAATACGTTTTACCCATTGGACCGGCAAAGTCTATGTGCAGTCTCGACCATGGTCTATCCGTTTTCGGCCAAGGCTTTTGTAGTACTTGTGGCGATTTCGCCGCCAGTGCACAACCCTCACATTTTCCAAACATGGCCGCAATGTCCGTGTCCATGCCTGGCCAGAACACGTATGACCGCATTAAACTTTTCATTCGATTCACACCGGGATGACCTGTATGAAAATCTTTCAGTATTTTCCTCTAACACTTTAGGAATTACAACTCTTTCTCTGTAGAGTAATACGTTGTTGCACGTAGAAAAAGTTTCTGCCATTCGTTGGTCTTTTTCCAGTAATTTATTTTTTACATCTTTGATGTAATCGTCTTTTGACGCTTCCTTTTTTATATCTGCTAATGACACCGGTAAATCTCTGACAGTTCCAGTGAGAGTATTCTTCACTTCCACTTCAGATTTTAATGTTGCTATAATGGTGTCCTCTAAAGGTTCGTTTGACTTCGGAATGAGTCTCGACAACCCATCTGCGTGTCCAATTTTTGTTGATGCTAAGTGTTGTAAGTCAAAATTGTAATTTAGAAGCAAAGTACCCCATCTCAGTAGTCTATTTGCAGTATATGTGAGGAGTCCCTTTTTGGATCCGTAAATGGTCAACAACGGTTTATGATCCGTCTGCAATGTGAATTTCCTTCCATGAATATATCTGTGAAACTTTGTTACTGCAAACACTATTGCCAGTGCCTCTTTTTAGATTTGTGAGTACTTTTGTTCAGCCGGGAGCAGTGTTCTGCTTGCATGTGCAATCGGCTTTATTTGTCCATCCTTCCACTTGTGTAATATACATGCACCAATCCCATATGTGCTAGCATCGCAAGCGATTACGATGTCTAATTTGGGATCATAGTGAGCTAAAAATAAATCTGATGTAAGTCTATCTTTTATCTCCTTAAATGCTTTCTTGCAATCCTCAGACCAGCACCATACTTTATCTTTTTTTTAGTAGCTCATTTAAAGGCGCACGCAACTTGTGCAGATTTGGAATGAACTCCTGATAGTAACTCATCAAACCTAGAAAACTTTGCAATGTCTTTACGTTTTTTGGATCTGGCATATTTCGAATCGCATGGGAGCGATTTGGGTCTGGCTTTTTCCCATCTTTATTGATAATATGACCCAGATATTTAATTTCTTCCAGCAACAAATCACATTTGCTTTCCTTTATCTTCAAGCCATAATTCCGTATTCTTTTGAAAACTTCCCGTAGGTGACCCTTATGTTCTTCGACAGTTTCGCTTTTTATTAGGATGTCATCAAGATATGCGATCGCGAAATCTAATCCTGCCAGCATAGTGTCCATTGTCTACTGGAACACAGCTGGTGCTGTTTTTATTCCGAATGCCAACCATTCGTATTTGTAAAGCCCCTTGTGAGTATTTATGCACAATAGCTTTGAACTTTCATTCTCCACTGGAATTTGGAGATATGCGTCGCTAAGGTCTATTTTTGAAAAAACCTTCCCACCATTCAGCTTAGAAAATACCTCCTCCGGGCTTGGTAGAGGGTAGCGATAATCCTCAATGACGTTGTTTAGTCCGGTCAAAAAATCAGCGCATATTCTAATCTCTCTCGTCTTCATTTTTAAGTAAACAGCAGGTGCGGCCCAATCGCTATAGTCGACTTTTGTTAGTACGCCTATTTTTTCTAGTCTTCCAAGCTCAGCGTCAATTTTATCAATAGCCGCATAAGGCGTGTTTCTCTTCTTTTTGAACACCGGAGTCACGTTTTCTTTTAATTTGATTATTGCCGACGTTTTGTACATCTGCCCAAACCTTCAGAGAATACTTCCGGGAAATCTTTTTATCTCCTCCTTTAGTATTGTCACGTCAGACGAGTCTTCACTTATATTTTTACAATAAGAATTTATGGGAAGATCCAACAAATTAAATTCACTCATCCAGTCAGTGCCAAACAGATTATTCGTTCCTTTCATAACAAACGTTTTCAGTCTTTTTGTTTGGTTGTGAAAATTTACGTTGAGAATTTGCTCACCTTCAAATTTGATCCTCTTTCCAGTCACCGTTTTAGCCACTTTACTAGTCTTCATCAATCTTGGTTTATTTAACTTGTACCAGGTTTTCATATTTATGATACTTATATCCGATCCACTATCGAGTTGCATTCTCACCAGTTTTTAAAATATTTTCACTTCTAAATATTTTCTAACGCCGTGGTTTTGCTCATATGATCTGGTTAATTTTACCTGCGATTTACGTCTAAATCTACACTTAGACATTTTGTGACCTAGCTTATTACAGTTTCTGCATTTTTAAAATTTGAACGGACAGTCACTGCGCCAGTGCCATTCTCCACAAGCATAGCAAGCTTTTGAGGGGGTCTTTTTTTTTTTAAATTTTTTTTCCCCCCAAGGGCGAATGATTTCTTCATCTTGGAGACGGAGACCGAAAGTGTAACTTGCGATTTATCTTTTTTACATTGGCTACAGCGGATTTTTGTATTTTTTTTTTTGCGTCTTCTTTAATACTTATACATTTCTGGCAATAATCTGCCAGATTTTGCAGAGATATGTTTTGTTCGTTCTCCAACTTTGTCAAAATTTTTCTCCTCATCTCGCTGTCTTTCCCTGACACCAGACCTTGCACGAAAATTAAACATTTAAAATTGTTTGCAGTTAGTTCTGCAAGTCTGAAATCGTCGCAGTTTTTGTTAACTACCGAGGCGAACGTGGTGTAATCTTCAGCCTCGTTCTTTTGCAGATTTAGGCATCTCCACCTTTTATGGAACAAGGATAACCTAGGGCTAAATAATTCTTTTAATAGTTTTACAGCCTCATTGAATTCTAGATCCCTTGTTTTTTTCGGAAGGATGAAGTCCGTGAATTTGTTATGTTCATGTGTGCCTAATTTCCTGAGGAGTAACCTGATTTTTTTCTCCGAAGACCATGACTTACAGTCGATTTCAAAAAAGTCCTGGTATCTATGGTAATACCTTTCAAAAGTTTTGTCTTCGTCTGGATTATAATTGAAAGTTTCGATAGTCGACCAGATGGTGTTCTGGGAGAACGTACTCTCATCTGAGTTTTTATTCTTCTCTAGAATTAACCCTACGAGTTCTTCTTGCCATTTTTGTTGTTTTTTGTCACTTTCTAGACGTAACTGCATCATCTTCTCCTGTAGTTCCAATTGCTGTTTTTGGAATTTCAACAGTTCTAACATGGACGCTTGAAATTGTTCCATTATTACAATTTCTTTATACCGAGGGGAAAAGACCAAAATTTCAACCTCCTCAACAGAAAAAAATTTCACCACAGACAAAAATAGAAAGATATAACTTACGCTTTCTTTGCCGTTATGTTTGGGACGAATTTTGTTTCCACTTCTGCATAAATTCGAAGCAATTCGAAGTAACTTTGTTGCCACTATTATGTTGTGTGACGAATTTTGGTTTTCACTTCCGCGTAAATTCGAAGTAATTTAAAGTATCTTCGTCGCCACTGTTAATGTCGTGGGACAATTTTTCTTCCAACATCTTCGTCGCCACTGTTATGTCGCCAAGTATAAATGAATAACTCAACAACAGAATCAGAATATAAGTTGTATTCCGCGGAAAGACGGTTAGTATGTACAGAAGTGATTAGTAATATTTACAATAGAAAGATATAAGAGTCCAATCCGTCGTAAGATGTGTGTATACGTGATTACTTCCGGTATGCCACTGGAAGTGTGACTAACTCTTCACTGACTCGCACTGATTCTTCAGTAACTCATTAGAGACTCTCAAGTGACTCTCTACCGACCCTCTTGTAGAGAATCCACCATTGCTATATATAGCAATGGGAACAGTCCATTTGTAGTCAAAATAGGAGCGGCGCCCTAACAAATTGCATGTAATAAATTTATTGTTGTTATTTTTTCTTTAATTCTAATAAATAAAAAAATACTTACAGTTCACCAATTGGTAACTTAAAAATAATCATTTCATTTAAATGATATTCCAACCAAAGGTAAAATTAAAAGATTCCTTTGAATTTCTCGAGCCAACAACATAAGAGTACACAGTACGCAGCAGTTCGCTCAAACTGAAACTAAAACAATCTAATTGTCAGCCGGCCTCCAGTCTATTGAGCTCACTCCATGTCCCCAAGGTAATTCTTTCCTTGTTGCGCATAGTTCCAAAAACACTTGCTGCTCATGTGATTTCTTCTTGGGCGAGGGAGAAATTGTAGGAAAAAGTGTCCCCTTTACGCTGTTGGTGCTAACAGTTGCCGGATGAGGGTCAGGTAACACTTGTTGCCCTTATCAGGTGAGAAATTGCTTTCTTTGGAAGCAACCCCCTTCACGCCATTAGGTTTCATATATTTATGTTGTACAGCCATGATTAGGTGCAGGATAGATAGATGGTGGAGTGGTATCCTGTTGCCTTCTTCACAGTGATTTATTGAGACACCACCTCTAGTTAGCTGGCATTGACTCCTTAAGAGTTCTTCCGCCCCTTGTAGGTTTAATTTTTTTCTCCTACCGGGTTGCTAACATCCTGTAAAAAAAAAACCCAAAAGAACAGGTGGGTGGGAGAAAGAAGAATATAAATATTAAGTATATACTTAGTATAAGTTCAAATAACTTGTCATGTAGAGGAAGATATGTCAATTCCCCAGATTAGCATTTTGTTTCCAGGAGACAAAAAAAGCTGGAAATTTTTTTTGACTTTTCATAATTTCTCAAAGACAAACTTTTACTGTCTTTCTTGGAGAACTTCGAACATTCCTTAGTTTAAGAGACACAAAGAACAGAGCAACAGAGGAGAGGGAGATATAACGCTATGCAATATTTTACATTAAAAAAACTAAAATAAAATAATAAAAAAACTTTCATTTACATTTTAAATTAAACATTAATGTACAGAAATAGAAAAAAAAATAATAGTAATCTGAAATTGAAATAATAAAAAACATTGGTCATGGGTGAAACAAATTTTTATTTTTTTAAGTTAGTCCTAACTAACAAAAGATAACATCTACAAAACTAAAGGAAAGCATTTTGTTTCCAGGAGACAGAAAAAGCTCGAAATTTTCTTTGACTTTTCATAATTTCTCAAAGACAAACCTTTATTGTCTTTCTTGGATAACTTCGAACATCCCTTTAAGAGACCCAAAGTAACAGAGCAATGGGAGCAATGGGGGTGGGGATATAACGCTATGCAATATTTTACATTTTAAAAATATATAAAATAAAATATTAAAGAAAAACATTCATTTACATCTTAAATTAAACATTAATCTACAGAAATAGAAAAAAAATAACAATAATCTGAAATTGAAACTACATTTAAAAGAGAGCAAATAGTAAGTTCTCATAGTACGAGCAGTAAACAGATGTAACAACTCTAACTAAGAATAAGAGGAGTCAATAAGAAATTTGTGTCTAGTTCTTTCCTATTGTACAACTGTTTTTATAAGAAAAAAAATGTACTAAATAAATATTTTTGTAAAGCACCAACAATTTCTGCAATACAAAAATTTTGGATTTACACTTTGTCCGATTTTTTTCTTTTTCTTTGTGAATGTGTTGTGAATATTATTACAAAGTCAAATGTTCAATGTTTCAACCTTCCAACAAAATGAAAATCATTGGTGATCACTGGCTGAAATGTCATTTAAGCTTGTAGAGATTCTTGTTGATTCTTGTTGCTTTTACGGTTTATCATATGATGCACATACAAATTAAAATGTCCAATTTAAGTAGAAGCACATGCTTTTGTAATCTACTAACTAGAATAGTTAAACTTACCCCAAATTGATCACAAAAAAGCGTAAAATTTCTGGCTTAAAATAATAAACAAAACTATAATGGCTGTCCTTCTCATCCAGAATGAGAATTTTATTGGCTCACAATTTCAGAGATGGATATTAGTGGTATGCTAAAGATTGAACTGTTGCACCAATGACACATAATTTTATTTATCCTTGTTAAAAAAATATAGAAGCTGAGCAGCAGAAGTGTTTCATTAAATACTTCTATGGATAAAATTGTACCCATGGGTATTCATTGACACTTACTGAAGTTTTAAAGAAGTCCAATAGTAAATATTAATACAGTTAGGTCATAGATCATTCGTTGTAGTGTTTGAACAAATTTAAGCTACTATGCAAACATTTTCCTGACTGTGTCATTGCAGCTGGGGAATACTGTTTTGTAGCTGAAAACTTGCTCTATTCAATAAGGCTAGTTTGCTCTATAGTTTCCATCAAAATAAATAAGGAATTACTTTTGTGTGTGTTTATTATGATATATATAATTTATTTGTTTGAACATTATTTTTAATTGATACTCGTATTTGAGTAGATATTATGTTTTTAATCAAACAGTTTATTTATATATTTATTTCTACTGGCCTGATTATTTACGTTATGAAAATGTATGTTGCTCGGCAGAATTCAAACCTGCAAAACCCTATCAACATAGGGGAAGCCACCAATTGATCTTGTGCATCTTAGATCGCTCAACCATGAATGTTCAAACAAATAAATTAAATATGTTGGTTGTTAAAACCATTTCGTTAATCTTCAGGACTTTCTGCAACTTTTTATGATTATAGTTGTTAACATTATGATACATTTCAGAGCAGAGATGGTTATTTACATAGAATTGAAAATTGTGTTATATAAGGCTTGATTTGACTTCGATTAGACTGTAGAATCATTTGTGGTCAGGTGTTCTAAGATGCACCAGATCAATTGGTGGCTTCCTCTATGTTGTTAGGGGTCACAAGTTCAAATTCTGCTGAGTGACACATTTTCGTAACAAAATTTATCATAATTAATCAGGCTGGTAGCTATAGCTTTTAGGTCCCTTTTTGCCATCAAAAAAGTTGCCATTCACTAATGAATGTTTTTCATTAATATGAATGTTTTTCACTAATGAATGTTTTTCATTAATATTTTATTTTATATATTTTTTTAAATGTAAAATATTGCATAGCGTTATATCTGCTTTATGCAGGTGTCATTAAAAATGACAGACAAGGTGTGATGGTTAAGTTTTTTATGTAATTTTTTATGTGAAGTTATGATTTATTTTCTTTTAAGGACATAAATTATATAAAAATTGTCAAAATGTTTTGTTTATACTAGTGCTTTTGTCTATACTTTTAGCCATTTTTGAGAATGAATGTCATTTTACGTGTGACAGAATGTATGTCATGTTATGTGTATGTATCGCACACAGTAAGCATGTTGTTAGTGTATTCATAGTTGATATTATTGAGTGTTGGGTTTTTGTTTTTAACAATAAAAATTCCATTATTTTTAGTCTTTTTTGCATGTGGATGATGCTATGATATTTGTGTTGTCAACAAGTATGTTCTGGATAGGTTTTGGTAGATCTCCGTGTGTGTTTAAATTAGATTCGAATTGAGCTCGGTTCAGAGATGCAGCGTGAGTCATTGAATCAGTTTTGTAGATGTATGACTGATATAATTATTAATGAAATTAGCATCAAGAATTCAGTTTTTCAAGGGACATGTGAATCCGTAAATAATATTGGTTTATTGTAGTTTGGATCTCGCCAGTGAGTTGTTGTTTTTGATGAGGTTAGCCATTTTAAATTTTGTATAATAGATGATTAATTTTTTTTGTTTAAGTTGACAGGAGTTGTGTATTTTTTGATGATGTTTTGAAGTGAAGATTCATCCGGTTTATAATTATTATGAATTTGGTTTTTGTAGAAGATATTAATTTTATTATTATTATCAGTGCTGTTGTTATTGGTTAAGTTTGAAAGAAAAAGTCTTAGTAGCTCCAGGCAATTGTCAAAAAAACAGCATAGCATGATGATAAAAGGACTCAAACTTAATAAAAATAAAGTTTTATCATCAAATTTATGTTATTATTAAGAGGAAAGACCAAAGTTCATTGTCATTATTTTTTAAAAAAAATTTTAATTCTTTCTGACTTGTTCAAAATTTTGGTTAAAAAATTTTTATTTTTTTCGTCAGCGATTCACCTGATGTTTACTAGTGGTTACTATTATGGCTAATGTAATATTACATAAGTCATTTTTTTGCATTGAAGGACAGATTAATTTGGAAATTCTTGCAAAAATCAACTAATTGCCTAATTTTAATGAAACTTTTAAGACTTATTCACAAATGAATGAAGTCATTTATGCATTTATTATTTTTTGAAAATCTTTGTAAATATATATATATATTTTTTACATCTGTTACCCTATCTCCAATTAATTGTATGAAACTTCTAGAAATTCAGTATGGATCCCAATATTTTTTTATTAGTTAAATGCAGGATTCCTTGAGGAATGAAAATCATTTTAAATATCTTTTTTAAGACACTATTTTCTGTTCTGAATAGTAAAATAAAAATGCCATTTTTAATTTAGATAAAATTTTAACAGATTTTTATAAATAATATATATTAAGGAAATCATATTCTGAAGAAGAAACAAATGAATAATGAATTTTTATAAGAATTGTTTTCAGTTTTTCTTTACTATTTATAATGATTTATAAAGTTTCAAACATCTTTTAAATTTTTTCTCGTCAATCAGTGTTTTCAATTATTAATTTATTAAGTAAAGACTATATTTACAAATCAAAAATTGGAAAGCCTAATACAAATCATTTAAAATTAAGATTTTTAAAATAAATTTAAAAAATTTTTATGTTAAACTACAGATTTTTTTAATATGGAAACTTATAAGAAACTTATTAAAAGGTCACCTGTTTCAAGGGTTGCTCCCCTTACAAAATGTTAACTTGGGTTATGTCAGTTTTTGGTCACCATACTTCCATTTTTTTTTTTTTTTTAATCATATCACCCCGAGCAAGGTGGTAATGCCACTGACATGCAGGGGGCTATGTAAGAGTGAAAAGATTTGAATAGAGAAAGCCGGAAACCACATCCTAAACAGGGTCATTCCATGTCAAATCATCCAGACCTCGACACCCTTACGTCTCAGATTTTTTTCAAATTTGCACCATATGTTGGTATCATAGAAACTAGAAAATCCTGAAAATTTGAGCGTCTAACTCTAAGCGGTTCCGGAAATATCGCACTTTTAGTATTTTATGAAAATCGTGTTTTGTTGCAAATTTCCGCCATTTTGAATTTACATTTTTGGGCATAAATCCATTTCTAGACAAGGTTCAGTCTTGAAAATTTGCACTAAAATGGTTTTCCACATGAGGAATCCAAAAATCATATCTAAAACCTCTGAAAATGAACTGTTTTTGAGTTATTGAACTTTTAAGCCGAGGTTTGGGTATTGGTCTCGCGCGTCCCAAAAAAACATGTGGCACTATGGGAAATTGAATTTTTTTTGTTTCTACACATTCTTGATAGTCTGAACTTGAATTCCTCCAAAAATGGTGTTTGGTTCTTTTCTCGTTAGCTCACAATTGAACCTCAAAGATGGGCAGTTTCAGGGGCCTCACTTCAGACAGAGCTGTGTACAAGGAGTCACTTGACTTCATCACAAACAGGAAAACTTGAATTTTATTTTGACTTGCTGTTCCTTTAAGAAGTGGTATTACTGCTTTCTGATGTTTCTCTAAGTTGGATGAAACTATTTTGTTTGATACAAGGGTGCAAGTAGCAGGTAAAGCCATGTAACCGGATAAGGACGAAAGGAATAAAGAAGAATTAATCTTTAATTATATTTAAATTTATCTCTGAAATTATTTGCAATATAGAATTCAATATGTTTCCATTCTGTATGAACAACTTCTATATTGCATCCTGTAACCACCAGAAGTTTTCTAAGCCATTCACAAATAATGTCTATTTCATAATTTACAAAATGGATCAGTTCTCTTTTACATTCTGACTGTCATGATTGTACATGAATACCTTAATGAAGCTTTTCACTGCATCTTCAGTATTTAGTTATATTTGTTCCCAACAGATTTTGAAATTTTGACTCCCATATGTGAAAATTGGTTTCTCCAAGTTCTGCTCTCTCAGGCCAAAGTGGTGTGTCCCTGCTGGCTCATCAGGGACTCATTCAGTTTGTGTGTGCAGCACTCATCAAAATGCAGTGTTGCTTGTGGATGCAATTGACTGGAAATGCACATACAAAGACTTGATTCAGAAACTGGTTTGTAACACAGATAACCGGGTCTGTATGATGCATCGTTGTGAATCATGTCCTGGGAGTGAAGCCCTCAAACAGTTCCTGGAGGATGAACTATCACACCTGGATATGGAATCTGAATTCCACTACTGCCAATGGCAGACAACTGATCGAGCTGCCCTGATGACACTTACAACAACATATGGGGAGTACAAATTGCTTCTGGTGGAGAAGATTAATGAAATGACAAGACACTCGTACCTTGCCAAAGCCCAAGCACGTTATGTGAAGGCAAAAAAAGAAAATTTGGGAAAAAATGAGGTCATGGTGTTGGGTGATTTCGCTGAAAACTATCAGTTTCTCATTCAGAATGAGATACAAAGTTTTCACTGGAGCAAAGAGTACTGCACTCTTCACCCCCTTGTAATATACTACAAAGACAAAGATGGATTTCTACAACATCATTCGCTATGTTTTATCTCTGATGACAATACACATGACACTTGCTTTGTTCACAAAATACAGACCATGATGACAGATTTCATCAAACAACATCTCACAGGTATCAACAAAATCTACTATGCTTCAGATGGTTGTGGTGCCCAATATAAGAATTTTAAAAACTTTCTTAATCTGTGCTTTCACAAAGATGATTATGGTATCGATGCTGAGTGGATATTTTTTGCAACCAGCCATGGAAAATCCCCTTGTGATGGGATTGGTGGTGCTGTTAAACGGCATGCAGCAAAGCGAAGCTTGCAGAGACCATTGAACAACCAGATTCTAATTTACAAAGCATTACTGGAAGTGTGCCAAGCAGAAATGAAGTCCATTGTGTTCTTTGGAATTGACAAGGAAGACATGGTTGAGGTGAGGAATAGAATGAAGAGGAGGTTTGTGGATGGGAAAACAGTACCCGGGACGAGAAGTAGCCATCACTTTGTTCCACAATCAGGATGCAAGATTGGACACAAACTCTGTAGTGAGGATGAATCCTTTGTTGATATTCACGACTTTAAAATCCTCACTCATGTTGACATTGGAGATATTGCTCCTTCAACATATATAACATGTGTGTACAACTCATTCTGGTGGGTCGGATTGGTGCAGAAAGTAAACCTCAATGAAGGTGATGTTGATGTTCAGTTCATGCACCCCCATGGTCCACGTAAAATATTCAACTGGCCTTCCAATGCTGACCAGTGTCCTGTTCCTTTCAAAAACATCATTTGTAGCATCCATGTACCTACAACAAACTCAAGTGGAAGGAGCTTTACTATTTCTGACGAGGATTATGATAAAACTGTGACAGCATATGTTGCCTTACACTCATAAGATGTTGTGTTGTCTTGATAGTTTTTGACTTTAATGTACTATCATACCACATACGCACCCGGCATAGGTACTGTTTCTTAGTATCCATATCCCCTGCATTGATTACCAGAAAAATGGGCTTCTGTTCTTTCTTCCCAAGTTCACAATTAAACCTAAAAAATGGGTTAATCACATGACAATTTTTATGGGTTCATAAATGCTGCAAATACATTGTATCCACACCACATGATGCAGTTAATTTGGGAATGTCCACTGTGATTGGCCCATCTTTGAGGTTCAATTGTGAGCTAACGAGAAAAGAACCAAACACCATTTTTGGAGGAATTCAAGTTCAGACTATCAAGAATGTGTAGAAACAAAAAAAATTCAATTTCCCATAGTGCCACATGTTTTTTTGGGATGCGCGAGACCAATACCCAAACCTCGGCTTAAAAGTTCAATAACTCAAAAACAGTTCATTTTCAGAGGTTTTAGATATGATATTTGGATTCCTCATGTGGAAAACCATTTTAGTGCAAATTTTCAAGACTGAACCTTGTCTAGAAATGGACTTATGCCCAAAAATGTAAATTCAAAATGGCGGAAATTTGCAACAAAACACGATTTTCATAAAATACTAAAAGTGCGATATTTCCGGAACCACTTAGAGTTAGACGCTCAAATTTTCAGGATTTTCTAGTTTCTATGATACCAACATATGGTGCAAATTTGAAAAAAATCTGAGAGGTAAGGGTGTCAAAGATGTTTTTTTCTGGATGATTTGAGATGGAATTACCCAACAGGAAACAAGGGATGAGCCTCTTCACCCGTTCAATAGATGTGGGTGGAGTGTAAAAGCTGATTGATAACAGAGGCTGACATCACCTACTTGAAAGGTCAATGGTTCAGACTTTTCTGATTAAGAATTTCTTTTATTCTAAATTTCATACCATAAACAAGTAATATTTGTTTCAAATCAGATTAATTTAACTTTAAATTTGTTAATTTTCCAAAAATAACATGTTACAGATTTTATTTTTGCAAAATTTTAAAAACTGAGAATTAACTTGTTTAGAAATGTGTCCATCTTTCAAAAAAGGCTGAAAAATCTTTTGAAATTTTAAACAATCTCAAAATCTGAGATTTCTGTTTGAAATTTACCAGAGTACTTTGCTTACTTGAAATAGTAAATTTAATCATTTAGTTTTCAACTTAGTTAAAATTCAAGCTTCAAGAAAACGTTTCTTATTTTTAAAAATTCAGTTTAAAACTTAGGTAATGAAAATGAGTAGAGGTACCTAAAAAAGGTCAAAGGTGGTAGTCAACCAAATAATTTGGAAATATGTTGTTGACAAGTGTTTGTTTATAGTTATGGAGTTCTTTGAAGAAGAGTGAGTCAGAAGAAGAGTTCTCATAGACTCTTGTGAGAAAATTTGTAATGATATCAATTTTATACGTAAGAGGACATTGAGTAATGAAATTAAAGTGACAAGAATTTTTACAGTGGGTTTTTATATAGAGAATTAATGAAAGTATTATTACAAGACCCGATGAGGATATCTAAGAATAGGAGTCTTTTTGGCTAAGTTCATGAGAAGAAGAGAATGGAATTTTTTTCAAGTGCAGATTTAAGATTATTGATTTTGTTTTTTTTTTTGAGCAAAAATGAATATATCATCTACATAGTGGACGTATATTTTGGGTTTGGTAATTGTTTTAAAAAGTGTGTTTTCTATGTGGGACATGTAAAAGTTAGAAAAGCATGGACCAAGAGGGTTTCTCATGCTTATTCTTTTAGTCTGTGTGCAAATGTGGCCTTCATGGTCGTAAAAAGGAGCCTGGGTGGTGCATGTAATAAAGAGTTTTTTTAGAGTATAAAGATTGATAGCTGGTGTTGAAGTATGTTTATAATGAGTTAATGATGGTTTCAGTGTGACAGGAATAAGTTTTCAGCATCAAGAGATGTGAGGGTGCCTTGGTTTGGGGTTGTGGATTTAAGAATAAAAGGAATTCATGGGTTGACTTGATGCTGTAATCAGTAGATAGGTGTGGGATGATAGTATCATTCAGGAATTTAGACAATTATTATATGGAAGTAGAGATCAGTGAATATATATATATGTGTGTGTGTGTGTGTGTGTGTGTGTGTGTATACACACACACGTGGCTGAGTGGTTAGAATGTTCACTTTCTAACCATGAAGCCCATCAAATCTCACCATGGTCGATTTATCACGAAGGTGACTTCTTGATATTATTGGTCTGGTGAAGGCAGTCCCAGCATGCTGTACCTTTGGAAAGTGCCTGAAAAATGTACCATGATTTGACCCAAGCCTTATAAGTGAAAATGGGTAAACGGGACTCTTAGATGGGTCGTTGATGACTGAAACTTGAAAGTTGCAAGTCATCATGACTGAGGGTATGAGTGTCCTGGCTTTGTTCAGAGTATTGATCATTCTAGATAACACGCTTTCTCAAAGTAACTGTAACTAAAGTGGACTCTGTGAGTATCAAACAAACACAAGAGTGCCTGAACAGGTGTCTGCAATCAGGATTAGCTAGTTGCTCCAGTAGATGGGTATCCTCGAATATAAGTGGCCAGCCACTTGATGTATATAATGTGTGCGTGTGTATGCATAAGGGAAAGAAAATTTTTGCAATCATGGAAACATTATCTTAAACAGAATCTGGGTTTTTAATGTAATTTTCAATAATAAATAACAATTATTTGAGCTTGTTTTTTCAAGTTGTTTTTAATTCTTTCAAAACATAGTAACTGTCTCTCCAATTTTGTTAAACATTTTAATAAATATAACAATAACATAACATAGTTATCTATATGTTATTTTATAAATATTTTTAGTTATTTTCCTTATTTTTCCTTTCTTTTCTGAAAAATAATTAAGAACAAAAATGTTTAAAAGAAAAGTAGGTGATTGATTTTCTGAGAATATTTTGGCTAGTTTATTTTTAGATATTTAAAACTTTTCTGAGAAACTGTGTAGCAAACAAGATGAAAGTCAAAGATCACAGCTCAGTCATGGCCTCTAAGATCCATTGGTAAAGTGGAAATGGGAAAGATAGACATTAGTTAAGGTCAAAATTTGATAGGAGAGAAAGAGAGGGACAAAGATCAAACTAATATGTTTTCTTGAAACTTTTATTTTAGTTTTTATTGAAAATTAAATGATGAAATTTACTATTTCCAGTAAGCAAAATACCCCGGTATATTTCAAACAGAAATATATTGATTGGAATCTAAAATTTCGAGATTTTTATTTTTTATTTTTTCAATTTTTTGGCTATTTTTGAATGATTGACACATTTGTAAACAAAAGTTAATTCTCAGTTTTAAAAATCTTGCAAAAATAAAATATACATCTGTGATATTATTTTTGAAAAATTAGCAAATTTAATGTTAAATTAATCTGATTTACTCAAATATTACTTATTTAAAGTTTGAAATTTAGAATAAAACTGTTTCTTAAACACAGTGTTGATTTTTCTAACCTTTCCCCTGTATTTGAAATGTGATAACAGCTAGACAGATGCAAAATAAGTGTAACAATTGACAAAAATCTCCATGACCACGAAAACCATGATCTTTTAATGTACACACAAAATTAAACAACTTTATTTTCTCTTGTTATGTCTGGTATATCTTGCAGTTTCAGTAGTAGATACATGGTACACTGTTATGCATGACATAATGAAGTGCCGACAGTTATTGGCTTAGCACTTAAATTCAACTCAGCTAATTCGCATTGGATAGCACACTTTCCCTGAACCAGAGTGGTTGTTTTAATAGAAAAAGTTTGTTTTTCCTTTCACTACATCTAACTAGTCTTGATTTAAGTAGTTTTTGCTTGTCTCTTCTTTGTATTGGCAACCTTGGTCTCTTCATCCTCTTCTTTATCAGTCTTTTCTTCTCCACTTATGTCCATTTCTTGTTCATCCTCATCACTGTAGCTTTCTCTCTCTTTTCTTGCTTCTGCATTACTGTTCTCTGCTCTGCCTACTTGTTGTAGTTACCTTCCTCCTCCCGATTTTGGTCTTCCGTCTCCACATTGTCTCTACCAATCCTTTTTCTAAATTGATCCACATGAGACAAAATATACTGCCTCTTTTTCTTGATGAAAGCCATATTATTGCTTCTCTGCAAAAGGAAGTTTGCTTCTTTGGGATTAGCACTTTTGTCTTTCTTGTACCATACTCTCGCCCTTGTGGTGAAAACATGGTAATGGGGGACTCTAATCTGTCTACTCATGAGGGTTGATGAGCTCAACTTCCTCTCCGTGTGTGGTATTGATCTATAACAGAGAAGCATTTTAGATAGAAATGCCTCAATGTTTTCAGTGATGGACAAAAATGTCTTCAATATCATTTTAACTGTTTTAACTGCTATTCCGTTGGGTTGAGGATGGTACATAGGAGTTTCATACAGCATGCAGCCTATCCACTTCAATCATGAACACAAATTTTCATCCTAAAATTCAGTAGCATTATATGATACTAATGTTTGTGGTATGCCATTCCTCACAAAACATGTCTTTAACCTTGATTACTTCTGTCCAACCAGAGTACACATCCACCATTATGAGAAAGGATCCTTTGTACGTGATGTGTGCGTGGTCCATATGTACTTTAAGCCATGGTTGTGCATCTTTAGGCCATGAATAAAGCTCTTTTTGCCTGAATCTTCTAATTTCATTGCATTTTGGATATTTATTAATAAATTCTTCAATATTCTTTGCATAAACTGGTCATCATGCTTGTAATTTTAATTTTCTGCATGTCGCTGTAATGCCACAATATACATCATCGTATACCCCTCTCAATATATCTGTCTTTAATGTCCACGGACCTACTATCACTTCACCATTACACATAATTCCATTTTCAACTGTTAATTTATGCCATATCTCCTTAAATGGCTGCTCCACTACTGAACAATTGTTCCATTTAATATTCCTTATTCTTTCAATTATTTTGATCAATACTGGATCTTACCTGGTCTAATTTTTTTTTAATCTTTTGACTGGAAATATGTCCGTCTCTACCCATTGAATTATTCTGTTGTCCACAGTTCCATGTTCATTATCTGTTCCTTTTACAAACTGTAATCTCAACAAAGCATCTACATGAGGGATGATATTTCTCTTAACATAAACAATGTCAAAATCAAATGCCATGATTTTAATGGCCCAGCGTAAAATTCCCAATGACATAACTTTTAGCAACTCCTTCCTTGCTACAATGGATTGTGGTCCGACTTTAGAAGAAATTTATTATCTATTTGTGTCCTCTCCATACTTCAAACAATTGCTAGGGCCTCTTTTTCAATGTTTGAGTAATTTATCTATGCTGTTGTCAATCTGCTAGATAAATACATTATTGGATGATCTTCTTGCAATAGGATGACAGCAATCACTTTCTCACTTATGTCCGTGATCAACATTATTTCTTTCTTTGGATCAAACGTCCTTGTTTCTTTTTCATAATTGCTTTGAGCATCATAAAAGAGTTATTTCATTTTTATGTCCATTCAAACTCTGTGTTCTTTTTACTCGAGATGTATCTACTGTAAAAATTTATCAAACCTAGAAAGGATTCTATTTCCTTTTTATTGGTTAGAGTCACTACCTCCATAATCTTCTTTGTTAGCCTTTTGTCAGGTGCTATACCGATTTTTGATATTTGGTAGCCCAAATATGCCAGATTCTTGCAATCAAAGTTACATTTGTCTCTCTTAATGGTTAATCCAGCCTTTTTCAATAGCTATAATATTTGATCCACTTTTTGTTTTAACTCTTGTTTGGTCTTCTCTCTTACCCTTATATCATCTTCGTAAATAATCATGTTAATTACCTTGCCTAACAATATACCTTTGATTGTCCTTTGAAATATATGACTAGATGTTTTGATTCCAAATGGTAAGCAGGTCCACCTTAACAGGCCAATAGGCCTGTTAAAGTGGCAACTTCTCTAAATTTTTTGTCAATCTGAATTTGGTTGTAGACAGATCTCAAGTCAATTTTTTGCAAAATATTCCATGTTTGCCAGTTCATGACTCAATGTTTCAAAGTTTATTAATGGAAATGAGTCCAAGCATGTTTGATGATTTACTCCAACTTTATAGTCACCGCATATCTGCAAATCTTCATCAGCCTTTTTTATTGCTATGATAGGTGAGGCCCATTTACTTCCACCATGTGTAACTTTTTCGAGAATGCCTTGCTTGATTATGCGGTTTAAGTTGGCTACCACTAAAGACAATATATGAAATGGTACTTTTCTGGCTTGAATGTATTTGGAGTGGTAATTTTATTTTAATTGAATACTTGCTTTGTATTATTTTAGAAGTCCTATCTCACTCTCTTGTGCTTTCATAGAGTTTATTAATTTGGCTGTATCTACTTTTGCTATGTCAATACCTAACAATCTGTGGTCCTTCTTGCACACTACTACCATGCTTTGAATAACCTCAAATGGAGTATCCATTTCGAACATGCCATATAAGATTACTAATGTCTTTATTGTTTTTCTATCAAATTATTTTAACTTTAAATCACTTTCTTTTAACTTAGGTCTGCTTAGCCTGTTCCAAAAATTTCTTGGAATTAAGGTTATCTCACTACCCATGTGAACTTGCATGCTAAACATATGGCCATTTCTCTCTACCATTCTTTTGCCGATTTACTGCAAATACACTGGCTTTCTGCTTTTCTTCAGTGGGGTTTTTATTACTCTCATTTTTTTCTACATCTTTTTCACTTCTACATATGATCTTAAAAAGATTAATTTTTCCATATTTCTTGAATTTATTCTTTTCATGCATCATTCTGTATTAAGTGCACTTCATTTTGGCTTTCAGCCTGTATGACTCTAACATTTCTTTTGGATAGTTGAAATCTCTGATTTGCTCTAACTGCTGTAAATAGTCTACACTTAATTCTATGGCTGCCTTGCATGCATTCCAGTACTTTTTGCTTATGTTGCAGTTCATTAAGTCCTTCAGTTGTTCATAACAGAATCAGCTCATCTTCAATTGACGTGCCTTGAGTCCCTAGTTTTTCAAATTCATAGTGCTTTGCCTGTCCCTTGAGCCTGTGTACCTACTGCATAAAAGATTCCTCTGGCTGCTGCCTGGCTTCTAAAAATTTCATCCTTTCAGTTATGACCAGTTTTCTTTTTGGCTTAATGTTTCTTTTTATTACATTGACAACTTCCTCAAAAGACATCTATTCTAATTCCTGTGGCTATGCCATTGTGGATAGTTTCTTTAATATCTCACACCCCACAGGAGCCATAAACAAGTCCATTGTTTGGTTCTGTTTGCCTTCCATTCAATGAGTCTTTGAGAATCTGTGCTGTTGCTGTAGCCGCAAAAGCTTTTATCCAAATCTTGATGTATTCACGATTGTTCATGGTTCCAAAGAATCTTATTGGTGATGCCATTTGTTATGTCTGATATATCTTGCAGGTTCAATACTCGATACATAGTACATTGTTATACATTATGTAATGGAGTGCTCACAGTTATCAGCTTAGCACTTAAATATGACTCAGCTATTTTGCATAGGATGCCACAACTATTAGAAGCAGATTTTTGGAAAGAGGAGACAAATGGTTGAAAAAAATAATAGATGATTTACATTCCCCAATGAGTCCTGTGTTTAACTAATAGAACCAATTTTTTCAACAAAATTTAATTTCTTGAAATTTCATGAATATATGTGGAGTGAGGGTAACAGATGTAAAAAAAATAATTTTACGAAGATTTTTTAAAAATAATGATTTTAAAAAATTTCATTAGTTTGTGAAAAAGTTTTGAAAGTTTCATTAAAATCTGACAAGTATTTGATTTTTGCAAGAATTTCCAAATTAATGTGTTTCTCTCTAGAAAAATACTGAGTTACATAATATTACATTTTCCATGTAAACTATAAACCGATTTCGTTATTCATTAATGAAAATCAAAACAAGATTTTTACCAAAATTTTGAACATATTAAAAAGGATTAAAAATTTAAAAAAATACTTTAATCTTTCCTCTTAATAATAACAAATATTTTAATAGAAAAAGTTTGTTTTATTAAGTTTGGGACCTTTTTTCTTCATACTATTCTGTTTTTTTCAGTGAGTTAGTGGAGGTACTTACTTGAAGGCTTCACACAATTGACAAGTAAAAGATTCTACACAACCTGTAACTTTGTTTTATAAATATGAAAGAAAAGGAAATTCTGTCACATGCCTACCATAGAATTCAGAAATAAAGAAAAAAATTCTCCAAAAACACCAAAATATGAAACAACTGACTTGTCTAACCTTGCCATCACACAGTGATTCTCCTGGATTAATAATTGCATCATCTTCAGTGCTTTACCATTATAAACAAATTTAATTGGACCCCAAAAAATCCATTAATAACATGAACTATCAATGATTATTATTTTGTAATCTAAACCATTTGATTTTTTTTTTTTTTTTTAACTGTTTCACTCCAAGCAAGGCCACTGGTGCACACGGGGCTACATAAGAGAAGAGTGAAAGTTTAAGCAGGAGGAGAGCGGAGAGAAAGATGAACCAGTTACAGAGAGTGTCAGAGAATACTGGTGTGATGACAGTTGCAGAGGTAGAGTGAGAAAGAAAAAGAACAAGATACACATGGTGATGGGAAAAGAATGAGAGAAGAACTGAAGTCAAGTGGATAAGAGATGTGAAATGACATTGCACTTAAATTCCTGGATATTGTAGCTGTCGGGGAAGTAAGTATACAGAAAGGATTTCCACAGGTGGGAAGTGCAAGGAAATAAGTTGCTAGAGCAGAAGTGGCTGCTGCATTTGGTTGATTTAACTGTAAAAAAACTTGTTGCCAGTCTGGTTGCTCAAGTAAATTCTTGTGGAGGGGATGTCAGTGAGCTAAGTGTGTTGGAGCAGAAGCCATGAAAATATTTGTAGAAGAGGCAGAGGAAAGCCACATCCCATCAGTGATAAAGTGGCTGGAGTCGAGCTGCTAGATTAGGATTGATAACATTACAGATTCTCCTTTGGAAATTGTCAAGAAACCTGAGATGAATAGCAGGGTCGCCCAACCAGATAGGACAACAGTATTCAATACACAGCTGGATGGTTGATTTGTATATGTGCAAGATCGACTCAGGTGGAAAAAATTTCCTGACCCAACCTTCCTAGCAGTGGATTTACCTACTTATTCAATTTAATGGTTTCACTTGAGGTCGGAAGAGAGAGTGAGGCCAAGGCGCCTATTATGGTCAGATGCGTGGCTCTGAAATAGCTGGAAGAAGTGGTTTCTGTGAGCAATGTCAGCCGAGTAGGTAGAAGAGAACCAGGGTATGAATGAGGTTTAGAATGGAACTTCCTGATTAGTATGAAAGCAACAATGCCAGCTTTCACTCAGGAAGAGACCTCAGAGGCACAGTCCTCAACAGAGACTAAACACTTTTTTCCAAGGGACATCTCATAGGAAATCACAGATCAAATCCCAGTCTTCTCTTTGGTAGCAGTAGGAAATTCTGTTGGTAGGAGGCTTCTGGTGGGAGTGAGAATGAAGAGAGATATTAATAGAAACAACAGCATGATCAGAGTTGCCAAGAGAGCAAAGCTGTGAAGCTTGGCAGGAGTCAGGGACAGAGGTGAAGGAGAGATCTAGTAGAGAAGCATGTCCTAAAGAGATACTGGGGAAGTGCATGTGTAAATCTACCACTTGTGTAAGAGATTGAGAAATAGCAAAATTCATGGCATGAATGCCAGCAGAATCAGTGGCAGTTTTCTAACTACTTTGAATGGTTGACATTAAGATCTCTGAACACAAATATGTTAGCAAATGGGTGGGGGGATTTGTATGAATAAGCAATAAATTGCCAAGATGACTGAATGAAGTCAATAGCCAATACTCAAAAGTTGGGCCTGATCCTCTAAAACATAATAAAAAAGAAGAAAATGACTCCAGTATCTAAAATTTGTTGTAAAGCCAAAGTAGAACAATTTCCTAATGATTTTTATGCAGAAGAAAAATTTTGCAAATTCTGTCTTTATAGTGTTGACATGTTTAGGATTGACACAAAGATCACACCAAATCAAAAACTCATTTGATGAAAAGGTTTTTAAAAAAGTCGGCTCAACTGAAACAGAAGATAATCACAACTTTGTTGAAGAGTAAAGAGATATGAGATGATTTTGTTTTTGATTTTTTAAAAATGTGCACTTTGTCTGACATTCTCATACACAAAATTGACACAATGAGGCCATTCAAATTAAAACATTGTAAAGAAGGTGGTGCTATTCCAAGTGTCAATTGGATTAGGCAGTTTCATCTACCAAAATTGTTTGCTTGTTATTTTGTTGCTCTGAAAGCCAAACTTGCTAATCAGTCAGTCAGCATCATAACAGCCGAAACAACTGACTGTTGTGACCACAGCATTTTGAATTTATTTGCAAGCATTCATGGGAAGTCATTTTTCATTGATGTTTTAACCTTTGGATGATGCAATCATCAAGCTGTAAGTCAGGCATGCATTCGAGCTGTAAATCATGTAAATATTGCATTTGAGGATATTATTGCTTTTGTTACAGATTTTGCAGCCTATTACAAAAAAAGATCAAAAGGAAGTGTTAACAGTTGTCATGTGTTGTGCTTAGTACATATTTTAAAACTTGTTGGTGAAGTATTTTCACACTGGCCAACATTTGATAATGTTACCCAGCTCACTACATTTATCAAGTCAGCCTTTTTTAAAAATTCCTAGTTGGAAAAAGTGATACTTAAAATATCTGAAAGGTTCCTTGCCTAAGAAACAAATAAAATTACCTCCTGTACTAGTTTCAACCAGATGGAATTCCTGGTTTAATGCAGCCAATTACCACTCATCCTTTGTACAATTGTTTGAAACATTCCTTTAGCAAGAAAAAAGCCAGGGCCTTGTAGTAGATAGGATTCTAGAATTAGTAAATGATAGTTGTCCTCTTAAGAAATAAGTTGCCTCTTACCATAATTTGTCCTCTTAAGAAATAAATTGCCTCTTACCATAATTTGCACCTAAATCTGCATTTTATAAATAAGAACTACACTCATTTAATAACATCTTTGACAAACTTAGAATAAACTTTTAAACTAATTATCTGCTTGCATGTGTTGCATATAACATGATGGAGGATGTAAAACAGTATTTGCATACTGGTACTTCAAAATCAACATTCGGCCTAGAAACTGATTGTCTTCTGTCTGAACTAGAAAATACAGAGAGGGAGTGAGTTATCTCAAATTTCCATTTTTTACAGCACATCTTTTTCAAAACTGAAATCCTGAATAAATGCCTAAATATATGAGAAATGATTTCAGTACTCATTTCTTGCTATGGTGTTTGTTTTTTATCATTTGTTTCTTTGTGAATATACAGCTAACATTTGGTGCATACTAGGGCAAATCATAATGATCCTTTTACTTAAAAAACAATAAATATTCCTCTTACTTAAAAAAAACAAAAACTATTTGAATGTGTTTTGAAAGAAGGTAGCTTTGATTAAAAGTTCTATCGCAAAGATAATTATGCACTAACAATACATTGATTTTTCATCTAGTCATATTGCATTTTTTTATTTTTACATATAATTTATTTTCAGACTTGGATTTTAACTTTTAAAAAAAGATTTGTAGATATTTACTATTTCTTTATAATACAATATAATATAAAGTTTATATGCAATAAAACTTTGAATTATGTTTTTAGTCTTAATAATAATTATACTATAGCATATTGTATTGCAATTTTCTTATAAAATACTATAAAAATGGAAAAAATGAAATTTCCCAAAAGTAATAATGAAAAAAAAAAAGAGAAGGAATTTACAAAAAATGTAAACAAAATCAAGAAAAATTTCAAATGAAAATTCAGGGTCTGTGTGTGTGTGTGTGTGTGTGTGTGTGTGTGTGTGTGTGTGTGTGTATTTGTGTCTTTCTATACCTGTGTTTATATATGTCTGTATATATATGTGTATATTTGGGCAGCAATCTCTCTTTTCAGGTTTCATTAAAAATGTCAGACAAGGTGTGATGGCTAAGTTTTTTTTATGTAATTTTTCATGTGATCTTATGATTTCTTTCTTTTGAGGACATAAATTATATAAAAATTGTCCAAATGTTTTGTTTATCGAAGCGCCTTTGCCAATTTTTTGCTATTTTTGAGGATGAATGTTATTTTACTTGTAACAGAATGTAATTGGTGTTATATATAATGTGGAGTAGTGGTATGTGTTATGTATCGAACATGGTAAGCATGCTGTTAGCATGTTAGTAGTTGATGTGACTGAGTGTTGGGTTTTTCGTTTTTATCAACAAGGCCTCCATTATTTTTAGTCTTTTTTTGCATGTGGATGATGCTATGATATTTGTGTTGTCAACAAGTATGCTCTGGATTGGTTTTGGTAGTTCTCCATGTGTGTTTAAATGAGATTAAATTGAGCTCCATTGAGAGAGATGTAGCATCAGATTTTGAGTCAGTTTCGTGGTGGTATGGCCAGTGTTACGAGATTAGGATCAAGAATGCTGTTCTTCAAAGGACATGTGAATTCGTAAACAATGTTGGTTCGTTGTAGTTTGTAGATCGCACAGATGAATCATTGTTTTTGATGATGAGGTTAGCCGTTTTAAATTCAGTGTAATAAATAATTAATTTAATTTTTTTGTTTACGTCGACAGGAGTTACATATTTTCGAATGATATTTTGGATTGAAAATTCGTCCTGTTTATAGTTACTATGAATTTGATTTTTGTAAAAGATATTAATGTCATTATTTTTATCAGTGTATTTTTACTGTTATTATTACTCAGGTTTGAAAGAAAAAAATCTAATATAGTAGTCAAACAAATAATTTAGAAATCCGTTGTTGACAAGTGTTTGTTTGGCATTATGGAGTTCTTTGAAGAATATTATTAGAGAGGATGAATTCTCGTAGGCTCTCATGAGGAAATTTTTAATGACTGATTTTATATCTAAGAGGACATTAACTAATGAAATTTAGGTGACAAGAATTTTTACTGGTGGGTTTTTTATATAGAGAAGTAATGAAAGTATTATTATGAGACTCCACAAGGACATCTAAGAATGAGAGTTAATTTTTTGGCTAGGCTTATATGTGAAGATGAGGACAGAATTTTTTTCAAATGCAGATTTAAAATTGTCGATTTCATTTTTTTCTGAGCAAGAATGAATATATCATCTATATTGTGGATGTATATTGTGGGTTTGGTAATTTAAAAAAAAAGTGTGTTATGTACATTAGATATGTAAAAGTTACCAAAGCAAGGACCAAGAGGATTTGCCATACTTCTGCTGTTTATATGTAAATGTGGCCTTCATAGTCATAAAATGGGGTTTTGCTAACACAAGCAAGAAGTTTTTTTCAGAGAGTGGGGATTGATAGTTGGTGGAGGTATTAAAGTAGCTATCTCCACTAAATCACAGAAAAAACAGCATAGTATGAATAAAAAAGGCCCCAAACTTAATAAAAACAAACTTTTTCCATCAAAATGTTTAAGAGGAAAGATCAAATTATTTTCTAATTATTTTTAAAAAACTTTTTATTCCTTCTAACATGATCAAAATTTTGGTAAAAAATCTTGTTTTCATTTTACGTAGCAGGTAACCAAATCATTACGAGTGTTTACAATGAAAAATGTAATGTTACATAACTCAGTTTTTTTTTCGGTACAAACACATTAATTTGGAAATTCTTGCAAAAATCAAATAATTGTTGGATTTTAATGAAAATTTCAGGACTTATTCACAAATGAATGAAATTATTTTTGAAATTATATTTTTTTAAAATCCTGGTAAAAATATATATATTTTTTTACATTTTGTTACCTCACTCCACATAAATGCATGAAATTAAAAAAAAATTAATTTTGTTGTGAAAGTTGCTTTTATTAGTTAAATGCAGGACTCATGGGGAATGTAAATCATCTTTTATTTTATTGAAAAAATTTGCCTTTATTTCTGAAAATCTGCTCTGAATAATAAAATAAAAAATGCAATATAACAATGACATTATTTAATTTGATAAGCTTTTAATTACTTAATTAATAAGTAATATAAATTAAGAACATTAAAGTCTGAAGAAATAATAAATTAATAATTAAATTTTTGAAAAATTGTTTTCATTTTTTTTAATTAGAAAAATTTATAAAGTTTCAAAAACATTATTAAAATACATCAAAGATTTGTTGGGGTTAGTATTTTTAAACTTATTAAGCAAAGATTATATTACTAATCGAAAATTAAAAAGTTTAAAACGAATTGTTGTCCTTTTCTATTTTTAAAATAATTTTTAATTTAGCTTTTGCATATTTGAAGTTTTTTTGTACTATTTCTATGTAAATTAAAAGGTCATGTATGTCAAGGTTTCTTCCCCTTACAGGAAAAAAATTGTACAATTATGTCACTTGTGATCGCCATACATTTATCTTATCTTGCATCTGTCAAATCTGTCAACACATATAGTGGAAAGGTCAGAAAGTGTGTAAGAAATAGTTTTATTCTAAATTTCATGCTAATACTTGTGTAAATTCAATTAATTTAACATTAAATTTGCTAATTTTCGAAACATAATGTATCACATATGTAAATTTTTTTGCAAGGATTTTTGAGAATTAACTTTTGTTTATGTTAGAGTGGAACATCCTGCCATCCCCCGAAAATAGAATGCTCTACTTGATAAAAAACGGTAACGAGCGATACGAAGAGGGAAGGTCTAAGGCAAAGGCATTCACTATTCCACGCCAACCCGTTACTTGCCTATATGTGTATTATTGTTAATTGTGCCTTAGTACAATAAGTCTGTTATACCTTATTCCTGGTGTTGAGTACCATTCTTCAACTGATCTTTTTACACTGTATTCCTTTTCGGGATATACCAGTTTGGTGATGAAGATGACTGTTGCTTGATATCAGTTTGGCGATGAAGATGACTGTTGCTTGATATTAGTTTGATTGACGAAGATGACTGTCGCCTGATGCCAGTTTGGTGAACTAGGAAAACTACCACCGGATATCAATTGGTGACAGAAAAAAGCGAATTCATACGGAAATTTCAGTTGTTGAATAAGGATTAGGACTCCTAAGGAAATACAACCGTATTAAACAAGGAGACGTAAAATATGAGTGCTAAAGAAGATATTTCAGCTGAGAATTTAAGTAAGGACCTTCAACAGTGACGACCATATAAAAAAAAAATAAGTTACGGTAAGAAGTAGTTTTTTTTTGTACCTCTTCATATCTAAAAAAAAAAAAAAAGAACTACGTTTTTTTTCTTGCCAAATTTTTAACTTATTGGTCAACTGTATAGTTGAATTTTTATTTTTCCATATACATATTTGTGTTGTGTACGGAACATAGAATTTACGAAGACGCTACGCATAGCGGTTCAACAACTAATATAACAACAACAAAGTCAGCAAAAACAACAAACAGATCTTCAACAACAAATTATAAAACAACAATATGTTTTGCACAAAATATTATTAAAGCAAGGCAAACCAAAGGAAGGTTCCAGAATTTTCTCTGTGGAGGGTATATCAAACTCTCTTTCAGAATTTTTATACAAACTTGAAGAAGGAATAACTTTTCTTGCATACTTTAAAAGGTACGAAACAATTTTTTCAAAAAGGTGCAAATCATGGACCGATGAAAAAAAATTATGCTTTTGTTACAAAAAATTGGTGCTCAGGAAAATATGAAGTACACAAACTTCATTTTGCTAAAGAAACCAGAAGAGATTTCGTTTGATGAAACTGTTGAAATATTATCGAAAGTGTTTGGCGAACGGGACAGTTTGTTTCATACATGGTATAAATGCTTAAATATCATGAAAGAAGAGGACGAAGATTTTGTTTTGTATGCTGGGAAAGTGAATTCCCAGTGTGAATGTTTCAAAATTAAAGAAATCAAAGATATGTTCAAATGTCTAATTTTTGTGCAAAGTTTAATGGCACCTAAGGACAAGGAAGTTCGTTCAAAGATTTTAGCAATGTTAGAGCATAATACGGACATAACTTTGCACATATTTACTTTTCTGTGTGTATATATTTATATAAGTGTGTGTATATACAGTCGTGACCGTTGCTCTAAGGCTATTATACTAAATATTAAATTTATTTTGTAACAATTTTTTTCTTGTTAAAGCATTTGTTGAGTAAATCAAATAAAATTACTTTGTTTATTTTCTGTCAAT